>CAUYUJ010000563.1:95320-107820 GCA_963575745.1 Prorocentrum cordatum
CAGCGCTGCCCGTCAGCCGCAGCGCCCGCCGCGGCCCCCTCGGCCGGCGGCGGGCTCAGCTCGCCCCCGAACTCGGGAGTCGAGCGGGCCGGGGCGGCCGCAGCCCGCGCGGCCTCCGCGGGCGAAGCCACCCAAGGCGGCCGCGGGGCCCAGCTCTCCCAGCCGCCCGCGGGCCCCCGCGCAGGCGGCGCCGGCGGCCAAGGCCCGCTATGCCCCGCAGGAGGGAGGCCGCGGGCCCAGGCCGTCGCATGCCCTCCAAGAGGGCCTGAAAAGCCAAAGCGGCTGCAGAGCGGAAGGGAGAGGCCTCTTGGAGGCCCTCCGCGGCCTGCCCCAGAGCACTCACCCCTTCACGACTAAAGTAAGCTTCTACATAATAGTAGTAGTAGTAGTAGTAGTAGTAGTAGTAGTAGTAGTAGTAGTAGTAGAGTAGTAGTTAGTAGTTAGTTGTTAGTAGTAGTAGTAGTAGTAGTAGTAGTAGTAGTAGTAGTAGTAGTAGTAGTACTAGCAGTAGTAGTAGTAGTAGTAGTAAGCGTAGTAGTAGTAGTAGTAGTAGTAGTAGTAGTAGTAGTAGTAGTAGTAGTAGTAGTAGTAGTAGTTGTAGTCCGATGATGAGTAGTAGCATTCGTAACCGTAGTAGCAGCAGTCGTAGTAGTAATGATAGTAGTATCTAAGATATAGAATACGCTACACAGTATAACATGACAACAGCTTTGATTCGTAGTTCCCCGGCGAAAATGAAATTTGGCCTCGCCGCCCCTATCCACCGACCAACTCTGTCCTGGCCTGGAAAAAAAATGTCAAGTGGGAAACGGGCGCGTGCTGTATTATCTGGTGCGCTCGCTTCATGACGTACACATGAACATGTGGAGTCCGAATGTACTTCTTGGATCGGCGCCGGGTCCCTGAGATCTGGGCGTTGCACTTTTTCACGACGAGCATTTCGCCCAGTTCGAAGCCCGGGGACCCTCACAGATCGACCCAGTTTGAAACATATTGCAAGAAGATGGGATCTAGGGCTCTGGGTGTGATTCTTGACGATGTTGCAATTTTTCCGCCACGTCGGATCCCAGGGGTCCCTCTCCCCGGCGCGCGGAGCATGCCCCCATTCGTCTGGCGAGTGAGCCGCATCAGCAGGCGAACGAGCTTTCGGAGCCCTGTGGACCTCCACGCTTTGCCGCCCCGATACGCAACACGCAACACGTAGCGTATCGATACGGAGCTCAACACGTATCCTGAAAACGTGGGTCAGACGCAATACTTTCTCCAAAACGTGGGCCAATACGTTGAGCCAACACGCAACGTATTGGCACGGACATCTTGAGTACGGCACGTGCTGCGTATCAAAACGTGCGTATCGAGATAGCCGAAGCCTCCACAAGTTCATGTTTACGTCATTCTTTGTGTTCCCCGGTAAGGACCGCGACCAGAGTGGAGGGCAGCGTCGTCGACCTTGTGACGGCCGTCGTTCTGGTGTTTGTGATGACCATCGTCACGATCGGCTCCGAGGGCGTGTTCAGCTGGGAAAGGTCGCCTGTGAAGTGTTTCGGGCCTGCTGGCACGCTCGCACTTGCCTTCTGGTCTTGCTTCCGAGCGCTGTGCACCTGCTGCCACTTCTTGCGGAGCTCCTGAAGCCTCTTGTGGAGCACGACCTCCTTGAACTTGGTAGCGTACAGATCGGAACGGACGTTAGAACCCTTCAAGCGGCCGCAGCAGGCAGAGACTGTCCGTTGCAACCGCTCCAGGGGAGAGAGCTTGGCTTGGTGCAGAGTTCTGGGCTCGCCATCGATAAGGGACATCACCAGTGCCCTCTGAGCCTCGGTCATGTCCTTGAGGGAACCGTACTTCTTCAGGTAAGAGGTTGCCGCCTCGTAGTCGAACTCCTGGCCATGGATCTCCTCTAGCTTCACCTGGCAGAGGCCTCCTAGACGGGGTCCGAGTAGATGGGGTCGGAGGATCTCGCCGTATCGCCGATACATCGGCGGCGTATCGGCGATGTGTCGGCCATTCACTGGCGACGTCGACGATGCGTCGGCGACGTCGGCGTGGAGATTTTCGGCCTCCACGTCGAGCCGCACCGTCGATGCATCGACGATGCGGAGGGATCCTCCGACCCCACCTGCTCGGGCCCCCGCCCGGGCGGCCCAGGCCTGGAGCGCCTGGACCCGCGAGAGGAGCACGCCGGGGCCCAGATCGCAGAGCTCCTCGTCGTTCTTCGTGAAGCTCGTGGCGGCCGCCTGCACGGGCTCGCCGCCCTCGTCGTCCGCCAGCTGGGAGCCCACACCACTGCGACGAGGGCTGAGTGCCTTCGAGCAGGGATCGACTTAGAGGGCAGAAAATCCACCCCGATAATGACCACCCCGACACGCGAAGCCGCTTACTCAACGCCCCCACTTCAGGAATCGAGCAGGGCAGGGCTGTTTAGTAGACGCCCAAGGCCGTTTAGTAAACGCCAATTGTCCGGTCCGGGTGGTTTGTCCTCCCTTGACGACTGCAGAAGTGATTTACCCCCAAATTCAGGGATGGGCAAAACACATTTTAGCAAAACGTGGTTTCGTGAAAACGACCACGGGCCCGAACCTGGCGGGCGCAAGCCTGGAAAATGACGGTTGCGGCGCCCTCTCGAGAACCGAAAACGGACAATTCACTAATCGACGTGCCAAGGTGGGGGTTCTGTCCCCCCCGAAAAATTGTTTTTCCCGTCGAATCTCTGGAATACGTCGAATGCTCCGCGGATCTATCGAACATCCTATCTATTGGTCGTGGGCTCGACGGGGAAATCGATTTCGGGCTACATCAGTTCTGTAGTCGATCCCCTACTCGGCGCCTCCGCGTCCGCTGCGACAACGTCCCCCACGTCCCGCATGAGCGATGCCAGCATGCTCGACCTCTGCACGAGCCTCTGAAAGGAGTCCCTCCTGGGGTACGGTACGGCTTCGGGCTGCGCGCAGAGGCTCCCCCCCAGCGGTCCACCAGGCTGGCCTCACGACGGGCCATCGGAGCCCAAGCATGCGACGCCCTGATGCTCTCCAGTACTGAAGAGGGCCCAGGGACGCGCAAAGATATAGACACAAGCCCCAGGGTTACCCAGACTTCCCATACTTTCTGGACGTTCGTCTCCCTGGTCACCCACTCCACTTCCCACACGTGTTCCACATCTTCTGGGGGGGGAACGGCGATCCGTTGTGTCTGTGTGTATTTTCCTCCCGGGAGAGGACTGGGCCTTTCATCCTTGGAGGCCTGGAAATTGGCACCAACACCAGCACAAGGGGGTTTGCCTCCACACGGAGAAGACGGTCCTCATTTTTTCGCTGTCGGTGGTCACAGTTCGGCCCCCTTGGAAGCCAGAATATTACCACCATCACCGAGATCGGGATCGGTGAGGGCGACGCGCGGATTCAAATGAAACCTCGCCGTCCCTGGGGGGCTGCGATCCGTGAAACTGCCGCCATTTTCGAGTCTTCCCTCGGTTCGGGGGGACGTAAGACCCGGGTACGGGGGACTCGGAAATTCCCGACGAGGTCGTCAAAAAAATGACGAGGCCGAGCCTGCATTTTGACGAGGCCTCCCGCTGCAGACATCCCACGAAACTCCTACTCGTCAAAATCCGAGTCGCGGTCGTCAAAAAAAAATGGCGAACCCGAGTCCTGGCAAACCCGGGTCTTACGCTCCCCCGATCGGTGGATGCACACCGCCGATCTTGGTGTTGGTGTCGACCTCTGGGCCTGCGATGCCTCTGGAGCCGTGGCCCCACGGTGCCGAGGCCTGGGGCGAGCGCCCCATAATTAGGCGCCGAAGGCGGGGCGGGCGGTCTTCCGCCGTGCTCTCGGCCCTTTTGGTGGGACGCACAGAGACATACTAATACTGTATGTCCGCCTTGGAGGCGCGCGTCGGACCCGAACATATATTATACCCATCTTGTAGTATATCGTTTCTCGAGCGGTGTGGCCAGAAAGCGCCCGCCACGACGCAGATACTACAAGATTTCTCGGTGCGCGCGTCGCCCCTGGGGGGGCGACGAACACATAGTATAAGTATGTTGGGGGGATGCCGATTTTGGGGGCCTCGCCGGGCCCCAGGGCCGTCAGACCACGAGCCAGGATGAAGAGACGGCCCTGGGGAAAGTGGGGGGAAAACAGACCTGCCTCGCTCTTGACTGCCCTCGCTTCCAAGAGATACCAAAGGATGCCGAATTGCAGCCTGTATACTGGTCAGGCCGCTTGACGAGGAGGCGCGTGGTATGGCTTGGTTTTGCCTGGGAGCGAAAGCGGGGTAGGTAATTCACGCTCTGAGAAAGGGTCGGGGCTGTCGGGGACGCCGTGCCGAAACTGTCTCGGCCCCGTCCTCCTTTTGTTCGCGGTGCGATCCCAGATGCCTGGCTGCTTCGCTTTTTTGGAGGCGTGGGCCCTGGAGGTCTGGACCACTTCACTACAGGGCCGACGTTTCGTCCAGGAGTGCGGCTTTTGACGCTCTCGAGGCCCGACGAGGGCCCCCGGAGGCCGAACACAGCCCAAAGCCGCCCGCCCCATTTTGGTTTGGAGCGTCGGATCTCTGGGATCGTGTCTGGGAGTAGCCCTGTCTGTCCTCAACAAGCCCCCCGCGCAGTCCAGGGCGGTCTCGACACCCCAACTATGAATATTCCCCCTATTTTCCCATTTGTTTTGGTTTTTGTCTTCCCCCCCACTTCCCATATTTTTGCATATTTTCCTGGGAGTAGCCCTGTCTGTCCTCAACAAGCCCCCCGCGCAGTCCAGGGCGGTCTCGACACCCCAACTGTCTGGGGCGGAGAGCGCCCAGGGCCTCAGTAAGGGTAGTGTGAAGGGGCACTGGGGCACACAAATCAATACGCACAAATAAAAACATCCCCCATATTTTCCCATATTTTCTGGGCTTTTGTCTTCCCCCCCACTTCCCATATTTTCCCATATTTTGTGGGAATCGTCGATTAATTGTGTCTGTGTGTTTTTTCCCCTCCTGATAGTGGGCGGTGGGAAGGCTTCTTAGAAGGAGGCTGCTCCTCAGAAGACGCTGGCCTTACATTTACAGGCCCAGACATGGGACGTCCGGATTTCTCAGGACGGGGTCCCCGGAAGTCCCGACCCTCTCCCCAGTACCAGCTTCTCGTCCCGAGTCGTTTTCTGACGGCCCTGGGGCGTGGCGAGGGCACCCGGGGGCCGAAAGCTGCGAGAGAAACCTCCCGCCCTGATTTTTGTTGACGACGCGAGCATGCGAGCCTGTCTGGGGACAAGGCCCGCGCCTTCTAAGAAGCAGGGGTGCTTTTGAGAAGCCTCCCCCCATACACCTAAAGTGGACAGTGGAGGCCAGTGCACAAGAAACCTTCCACAAGAAACCCAACCCTGAGAGCCCAGGACGTCCATGGGTTCTTGGTGTGGGAACGTCACGCTTCCCATCGAAAAACCATCGAGGCCTAAGAAATTCAGGGCACCCTGGAGGCAAGCAGGGTGCTCCCAGGCATTGGCCCCCCACTGTATACTCCCCTCTGCGCGTGGCCGGGGAACGCAACCGGAGGCAGCGCCAAGGTGCTGAGACCGCTGCGCAGGCCACTCGGGCGGTATGCCCCGAGGCCAGCTGGGACCTTCCAACAAGGGCCCTGGCAACGGCAGAGCCGCTTTTGCTACCAGCCCTGCTTAGCCGTGTTTCGTGCCGGTTCCGGCGCCGTTTTTTTCTGGCTCCGTCGCCGGATTTCTGGCGGACAAGACCGTTTTGTTACCGGCTCTGCTTTGCCGTTTTTCTTGCCAATTCCGGCACCGTTTTCTGTCGGGTTCCGTCGCCGGTGTTTCGCCAATTCCCATTCTGGCTCCAATTCCAAAACCGTTTCCGTTGCCGTGTCCGGTTGCCGTTTCTTTTACCGCTCCCAATTCCACGAAACATGTATTTGCAGAAACGGAGAAAAGACGTCCTTGCCGTCTCTGGGACCCACTGAGGCTGGGACTGTTCGGGTGCCCTGTCTGGGGGCCCGCCCGGACTACCTCAGCAGGGGCCTGTCTGTGCTCAGCCCTGACCCAGGCATCGGGCTGCTCCCAGTTTTTGATGCGTGGGCCCCGAGGCCCCCGCCGTTCCAAGAAGCCAGGATGCTTCCAAGAAGCCTCCCCCCTGTCCCCTACCCCCCCCCTGCGCGTGGCCGAACTTCCCTTGGGCCAGTTTCTCGTCCGGAATCGTTCCTTGACGATCCCGAGGCCTGGCGAGGACCCTCGGAGGCCAACAGAGAAATCCGACAACAGCCCAAAACAGCGGGGCAGCGTCGGATCTCTGGGTCGCCGCCTCCCCGCCCCCTCCTCCGGCGAACCATGTCCAGGTGCTCGTTGAAGTCCACGGCGGCCGCCTGCTTCTTCGGGCTCGCTGGGGACAGGCCCCGTGCTGGTTCCGCTGCCTTCGGGCTCGCCGGCGCCGCTGCCTGCTTCGCGGGCTCGTCCCCAGACTGACTACCTACCAAACCACCCCAAGCCACCCCGAAGACCCCAATTTCGGGGGGGGGGGGACGGGTTCCGTAGAGATGTGCTCTTTCATCGTGCCCCGACCCCCCCCCCCCCTTCCGGAAATGGAGGGCAAATGGAGGCCTTCGGGTGGGGTTGGGGTGGCTTGGTGGGCGATGACTGGCGTCCGCCGAGATGACTTGCTAGGGCTCCCAACTTCGCGCTTCGCGCTGCGCGAAGCGCGAAGCGCGAATAACTTCGCGCTCTCGCGCCGCCCTCCCAAAGGGAGAATAGGAGGACGAGGAGGAGGGGGAGAAGGAACGAGGACCGCGAAGCGCGAAGCGCGAATAACTTCGCGCCCTCGAGGGAGCCCTTGTTGTCAGTCCGCGGCCCCATGGAGGTCCCAACCCCTCTCCCCGTGGCTGGCCTGCCGCCGCAAACCCATCCTTGAGGGCCCCCCCAGGCCCGACCACGGACCCCGGAGGCGCCGAAATCCAGGGAAAGAACCGCCGGGCAGAAAAGATCATGTCGTGGGATCCTCGGATCCTCCTCCTCCTCCTCCTCCTCCTCCTCCTCCTCCTTGTCCTCCTCCTTGTCCTCCTCCTTGTCCTCCTCCTCCTCCTCCTCCTCCTCCTCCTCAATTTCCCTCCTCCTCCTCCTCCTCCTCCTCCTCCTCCTCCTCCTTGGGATCCGGCAGGCGCCGCGGAGGCGGCTGGCGCCGCGGAGCCGGTGGCCAGCGCGGCACGCTGGTCCGCGCGGCTGCCGGAGGGGTCCGCGGGCTCGGGCGTCGGGATCGCCGGCGGCGTCGTCTGCCGAGGGGCCTGGCGTCGGGAAACGGACAATGGCACAAACACAGAAAAACACTCGGTCCCGCGCGGACTTCTCGCATCCGCGCTGGGACCCCCCCTGACGGCGCCCCCGGCGCCGCCCTGGCGCGCGCCGCGCGCCAGGGCGGGGGGGCTCCAGCGCCGATCCGAGAAATCCGCGCGGACCTCCGAGTTTCTATGTGTACGTCATTCTTCGTTCCCCTAGTGAACATGTAAAGACATGCTTGAGACATGTTTAGGGCATGTGTTACACATGTTTTCAACACATGTTTAACTCCTCCTCCTCCTCCTCCTCCTCCTCCTCCTCCTCCTCCTCCTCCTCCTCCTCCTCCCTCTTCTCCTCCTCCTCCTCCCTCTCCTCCTCCTCCTCCTCCTGCTCCTCGTGGGGCTCCCCTGCCCCGATGCGCAGCACGCCGCACGCAGGCGCACGGCGATGCGCAGCTCGGCGCGCAGACGGCAGGCGCGCGCGCGGGGGGGCCTGGCGCGGCGCGTCCGCCCACACGCGGCGGCTCACGTCGTGCCGAGCCTGCACGCGGCGACCACCACCACCACCACCACCATTTCTTGGAGGGGGATGGGGTCCTCCTCCTCCTCCTCCTCCTCCTCCTCCTCCTCCTCCTCCTCCTCCTCCTCCTCCTCCTCCTCCTCCTCCTCCACGGCGCGCGCTGCGTCTCTGCACCGGCGCATCAGAGCAGCCAAGGCCTGGAGTCTTGGCACCCGCTTCCCGGTGCGCGGCGGCGGCGGGGGGCGCGGCGGAGGCGACTTCGCAGCGCCCTCCCTCCACGGGGCGGCGAAATCCATACGCAGCCGCTGCGCACCCTGACCAGGCCCAGCCTGAACACAGCAGCGGCGCATGCGCCCAAAGGGGGTCCAGCTGAAAGGGGGTGGTGCAGTAGATTTGGGGCAATTGTATTGCAAATGTAGTGCGCAGGAGACTTGTATTCCACTTCATTGCAGCGGATGCAGTCGAAAATTCAGCAACACACTTGCACACCGGGATGCGTTGCAGGCCCCACACCTGCGGAAACCCTCGACGCATCTGCTGTACCAGACCTGCTGCACCACCCTCTCTTCGCTGGACCCCGTCACATGTTGCCGGAGTTCTTGATCGTATTAGCAGGAGACAGCATGGGCCAACTAGAGCCACGCCCTCCTGCCTAAGCTAGGGCTCCCAACTTCGCGCTTCGCGCTGCGCGAAGCGCGAATAACTTCGCGCTCTCGCGCCGCCTTCCCAAAGGGAGAATAGGAGGACGAGGAGGAGGGGGAGAAGGAACGAGGACCGCGAAGCGCGAATAACTTCGCGCCCTCGAGGGAGCCCTTGCTAAGCCAGGAGGGCGTATGCACAGCTCCTGGGTTCGGGCTGGGCCTGGCCAGGGCGCAGCGGCCGCGCAGGCAGACTTCGCGGCGCCCGGCCTCCAGCCCGAGAGCTCCGCGGACGTGTGCAGCAGGGTCCGCTTGAGCTCCTGCTGCTCGCGGAGCTCCTGCTCCAGCGTCGCCTGCCTCGCCGCGAACTCCGCCCGCGACTGCGGCGCGGGCGTGCCTAGAGGAGCACGGGGGCGGCATAGGTCGAGCAGGGGACCTACTGCAGAAGCGATTTATCCCGAAATCGATGTTTCCCGTCGGATCTACGAACATATACGTAGCATGTTTTGAAAGGGGCCGACCGTCCCGGCATTCCTATGGTCCTACCACAAAAAGTTCGTCGAACCCGAAAATGTCCTAAGAACAAAGCGGTGTTCTTAGAACACAGACTCGATGTGTTAAAACAAGACAGTCTCAGCCAGCAATATTCTAAGAACATTCCGTGCAGACCACAACAAGTTCTTAGAACATTCTGGGCCTACAGGCAAACCGCGACGCTTCGCCACTGCTCGAATGTTGGTAGGTCAGCGGGGCAATCTTCGCATGTTTCGTAGGTTCGACTGAAAACCAATGCTGGGGCAAATCTACTCTGCAGTCGATCCCCTGCCCGAATACATGTGCACCTGTGCCCAGAGATCCGACGCTCCAGAAAAGAATGAACGGGCTGTTTTTGGCTGTTTTTTCGGCTTCTGGGGTCCCTCTCGGAGCCTCGGGAGCGTCGAAGGAAGACTCGGGGCGCAGAACGGGCTCCTCGAGGCCTCCCGGGTGGGGCCCGAGTAGATTCAAGTCGGGCGTGTCCCCCTACAGGGGGATTTTGGACGAAAAATAAAAGATTCGCGAAAAATACCCCCCAATGGCCAAAAAATGCTCAAACAATAGTCCCCAGACAATTTTTTTACTATTTTTGAATATTCCCCCTGTAGAGGGACGGGCCCGACGTAAGAGTAGATGGTGTTGGAAGATCGCGCCGCATCGCCAATGCATCGGCGTTCCACCGCCAGTGCATCGGCGACGTCAGCGATGCGTCTGTGACGTCGGCGTGGAGAAAACTTGTATGGACATCGAGCCGCATCGCCGGTGCATTGGCGACGCTGCGCGATCCTCCGACCCCCATCCACTCCGACCCCATCTGGGAGGCCTACGAGTTCCGGGGAAGTGGTCCAGACCTTCGGGGCCCACGCATCGAAAAAGTGGGGGCAGCCGGATGTCTGGGTCAGGTCCACGCGGGCTTCTTGGATCGGCGCTCTCCCCCGTCCCCCGTCCCTCCTCCTCCTCCTCCTCCTCCTCCTCCTCCTCCTCCTCCTCCTCCTCCTCCTCCTCCTCCGCGGAGCGCGCCGGGGGGCGCCCCGGCGCCGACCCCTGAAACCCGCGCGGGGCTCCGAAAGCTCGTTCGCTTGCTGCCCCAGACATGACCGCGCGGCTGAAGGGGCCCTGGGGGCACACAAGTAAATACACACAAATGAAAAGGTCCCCCACATTTTCCCACAGTTTCGGGGTTTCTGTGTTCCCCCCCACTTCCCATATTTTCGCCTATTTTCTAGGAATCGGCGAATAATTGTGTCTATGTGTGTTTTTCCCCTCCCGAGCTGCAACAGAAAAGGGCGGGAGGTGTTTCCCTATGCTCGGCCCCTATGGGCGGCCTCGCCGGGCCCCAAGGACCGTCGAGAGCGACTCGGGACGAAACGTCGCTCCCGCGGGAGAGGGTCGGGGCTTCCGGGGGCGCCGTGCTGAAACAAGCAGGGCGTCGCATGTTCGGGGCTGAGGGTCAGACTCCTAGGTTCGGGGGGTCAGAGTCAGCGAAGGGCAACCAAAGGAACGTGGATCTGCGAAGAGGAATGCTGGCCCGAGCGCAAAAATTCCAAAGAAAGTGCTCAGGACAATCGACAGGACACAGCTTTTGAGACACATGCGGCCCCGAGCAAGGATAACCCAAGAAATCAAGTTCGCCTTCTCCTGACCCCCAAAAGGCCGATCCCCGTAAGCAGGCGAAGGAACAGTTCGTGCTTATGCAGTGTCTTCTTCGCCTTCCTTTTCCCCAGACATCTGGCTGCTCCAATTTTTGTTGATGCGTGGGCCCCGGAGGTCTGGACCACTTCCCCAGGGCCAGTTTTTCGCCCCGAGTCGTTCTTTGACGGTCCCGAGGCCCGGCGAGGGCCCCTTGAGGCCGAAAACAGCCCCTAACCGCACGGTCCATCCTTTCTCTTGGAGCCCGGGGAGGGCCCCCCAGGCGGCCGAACACGGCCGAAAACCGCCCGCCCCATAATTTTTCTTTTGGAGCGTCGGATCTCTGGGTCTTCTGTCGTGGAGGCGTAAGACTCGGTTACGGGGGACTCGGGTGGGCGTGACGGGGCCATCATGAAAATGACGAGGCCCAATCTGAAGTTTGGCTCGAACTCCCGCTGCAGACCTCCCACGAAAACTGCACCCTCAGAATCCAGGACGCGCTCGCCAAGAAACGTTGGCCCATCCGAGCTCCGGCGTACTCGAGTCTTACTTGGGCGCCCGAATTATCCGGGGTAACTCGGGTCCGGGGTAACTCGGGTTTGGATTCCCGAAAAACGAACCCGAGTTAGCCCTGACCCGAGTTACCCCTGATGATTCGGGGCTCTGGACGCCCGAGTTATCCGGGGTAACTCGGGTCCGGGGTAACTCGGGCTTGGATTCCCGAAAAACGAACCCGAGTTAGCCCTGACCCGAGTTACCCCTGATGATTCGGGGCTCTGGACGCCCGAGTTATCCGGGGTAACTCGGGTCCGGGGTAACTCGGGTTTGGATTCCCGAAAAACGAACCCGAGTTAGCCCTGACCCGAGTTACCCCTGATGATTCGGGGCTCTGGGCGCCCGAGCTATCCGGGGTAACTCGGGTCCGGGGTAACGCGGGCTGGGATTCCCGAAAAACGAACCCGAGTTAGCCCTGACCCGAGTTACCCCTGATGACTCGGGGCTCTGACCTACTCCGACCTAGAGGATGGGAGGAGGAGGAGGAGGAGGAGGAGGAGGAGGAGGAGGAGGAGGAGAGGAGGAGGAGGTGGAGGAGAGGAGAGGAGGAGGAGGAGGAGGAGGAGGAGGAGGAGGAGGAGGAGGAGGAGGAGGAGGAGGAGGAGGAGGAGCGGGGCTCTGATCTTACGTTTTCCCCGATGATCTTACGTTTTCCCCGACTCTTCTCCGGGTGCCGAGCGACTGCTCCATCTTGGCGGCGCACTGGCTCCACTCCCTCGCACGGGCCGCCGTCAGGGCCTCGCACGGAACCCCACACGTTTTCTCCTGGCTGGCAGCACGTCGCAACACAGAACCGCAGCAAAACAGACATCGCTCTGTTGGACCAAAAGCGATGGCACTGACAGCGATGCCTATAATCAGGGGGGGCGTAAGACCCGGGTACAAGGGACTCGGAAATCCCCGACGAGGTCGTCAACAAAAATGACGAGGCCGAGCCTGCATTTTGACGAGGCCTCCCGCTGCAGACATCCCACGAAACTCCTCCTCGTCAAAATCCGAGGCACGGTCGTCAAAAAAACGATGGCGAACCCGAGTCCTGGCAAACCCGGGTCTTACGCTCCCCCGATATAACAAGAAACAGCACAACCTGATACGCTTGCTTTTATGGCAACCGGTAGCCGCACCAAAAAAGACAAGTCTTTTGTCTTCTGTGGCTACCGTTAAGTCGGGAGTGCCCCACCACAGGGGGAGTACTCAAGAGTAGTACAAAAATAGCCTGGGGACGACTCTTGGACTATTTCCAAACATTTGGGGGGCATGTTTTGCGTATGTCTCATTTGTCGCCCCAAAGTCCCCCTGCAGGGGGACACGCCCGACGTAAGGCTACCGCTTTTTTATGGCTGCCGCTTGCCACCACGAAGCGTGCGACGTTCCGTGCCTC
>CAUYUJ010000564.1:0-57500 GCA_963575745.1 Prorocentrum cordatum
TCGAGGGCAAGGGCACAGGTGCTCCTGAGAATGCACCTTGGAGGCCGGGAGGGGCTCGGAGAAGCCCCAGGCCCCCTGCAATCCCCGAAGCCCCCCCGAGCCTTCCCCGAGAGAGCGGCCCTCCTCTCGCGCGCCACCCCCTGGGGCCCGCCGGCACTCGGCGGCTGCTCCAGGATGGCGGCGCTTGCGACCCCAACGGCCTCGCGCCCAATAGGCAGGCGGTCCGATCGAGTCAGTGCCGGCCGTTGTCGTCGCGCGAGGGCACCTCTCAGCACGATTCCACGGGCCCGAATCGATTTCGGGTAATGGTCGTTACCCAGAGGACGAGGGGGAGGGCCCGGGTAACGCTAACGCTTGGGCGGAGTCGGCTCGGAGTCGGGCGCGACGGTGTTAGGCCTCGACCATCACTGCTGGCGCTCGGACGAACATCGCACGGGCTCGTCTTCGCGCTCTGGAACGCGGGTGCGCGGAAGATCGCACGGACTCGTCTTCGTGCTCTGGGACCTCATCGCATCATACCCTCCCTGGCCGCGCGGATCTTCCGCGCGGCAGAGCGCCGCCCATCCGCGGCGGCCAGGCCCGCTGCCGCGTGGGCCGCCATGACCTTGCCGCCGCTTGGACGTCCATTCCCCGTGCACTCTCCGGCCGCGCGCGTGCAGTGTTTCGCGAGATGCTCCCCAAATGCCCCTCGATGGCCCTCGCCGAGGAGCAACGCTCAGGAGGGGAAAAAACACACAGACACAATGAATCGTCGATCCCCCGAAAAATATGGGAAAATATGGGAAGTGGGGGGGAAGACGAAAACCGATAAAATATGAGTCAGAAAATATGGGGAATCCTTTTACTTGTGTGTGTGTGTTTATTCGTGCGTCCCAGGGCCCCTTCAGACGCACACGTCCGAGCGATGCCGGGTCGGCGCCCCGCGGGCGGTCCCGAGCGGCGCCGCGGTGCGGAGCCCGGGCACGAGAGTCGCCGGCGCCAAGACGAGCGGCAGGAGGCCCGAGCAGCACACCGGGCTTCTGCGCACACAGAGGGCGAACGAGCACCGAAGCATAGACTTTCGACGGTCCGCGCGGACTTCCGGGATCTGCGCTGGACCCCGCCCCCTGGCGCGCGCCAGGGGCGGCGCTGGAGGCGCCGCCAGGGGGGTCCCAGCGCAGATCCAAGAAAACCGCGCGGAGCGCCAAGAGTTTATGTTTATGCCGCTCGTTCTCCGCCTAGCACCTCAGACGTGCGACGTGCTGACTTTTTCGGCTGTTCATCCCGAGTCCCTTTTTTGACGGTCCCGAGGCCCGGCGAGGGCCCCCCGAGGCCGAAACGGCCAAAACCTCCCGCCCTGACTTCACGATGCGATCCTGTCTGGGTAGCACCCCCAGACCTGGGGGAGGCGTCGACCGCGGGCGGCGACCAGCTCCCAAGGCCGCCGCCCAGCGCCAGATCGACCAGCTCCTCCTCCTCCTCCTCCTCCTCCTCCTCCTCCTCCCCTCATCATCCTCCTCCTCCTCCTCCTCCTCCTCCCCCTCCTCCTCGTCCTCCCTGCCTCGATCCTGTCTGGGCCTGGCGCAGGCTCGCTGTCCCTCCGCAGCTCCTTGGCGGGGGAGGGGCCCGCTGGCGCCAGAGGGCGAGAGACGGCGGCGCCCTCGGCGGCGAGTAGGGCCTCCGCACGACGCGCCTGCTCCGCGGTGCCGGCTGTGTCAGCGTCCTCCTCCGCCGACCCCAAACCTCCTCGCGTTGTGAAAAAAAACGTGAGTTTTCACTGTTTTCGGCCTCCGGGGGCCCTTACCGGGCCTCGGGACCGTCAAAAAACAACTCAGGATGAAGAACCGGTCCAGGAGAAGGGGTCCAGACCTCTGGGGGTTGACGTTGTGAACAAATCATTGCGTCGGGAGTCTGGGACTGCTCCTCACCCTGTCCGGCCTCGTCGTCGTGCTCATCCTCCTCATCCTCCTCCTCGTCATTTCCCTGCCCCATCCACCGCCTCATCCACCTCCACCTTCTCCTCCTCCTCTTCCTCCTCCTCCTCCTCCTCCTTCTGATCCTCCCCCTCCTCCTCCCCCTCCTCCCCCTGCTCCTGCTCCTCCTCCTGCTCCTCCTCCTCTTCCTCCTCCTTTCCCTCCTCCTCTCCTCCTCCTCCGGCTCCTCTCCTCCTCCTCCTCCTCCTCCTCCTCCTCCTCCTCCTCCTCCTTCTCCTCCTCCACAATTACTCAATATGAAAATACTCTCCCTCTTCCCCTGATGGCGTCTGGGTGATGGCCGCGCACCCTCCGCGTACTGTTTTTTTACACACAGGATCCCCGGGAAATCCCGGGAAACGACTCTCGCTGAGGCGCCGGCGTCATTTTTTTCCCAAAATGCTGCTCTCGTTGAGGCGCCGGCCTCATTTCTGCTCCCGAATCGTTCCGAATCGTGCTCCCGCTGCAGCGTGGGCCTCATTTTCGGATCGGTGTTTGGCCTCCGTCGTTCAGGATGGCGTTCTCGCCCCAGCGCGGGCCTTTTTCTCGCGCGCCCATCCGCCCGCCACCACCGCGCCGCACCGCCACCACCACCACCACCACCACCACCACCACCACACCACCACCACCACCACCACAACCACCACCAGCACCAGCACCACCACTCACCACACACCACCACCACCACCAGCACCACCACCACCACCACCACCACCACCACCACCACCACCACCACCACCACCACCACCACCCCCACGACAACCACGCACACACGCACGCACGCACGCACGCACGTGCACCACCACCCACTACGCACGCGCGCGCGGAGCCACAGGTCCGCTACGACACGCGTCCGCGGATAGAGAAAATCAGCGCCATGGTAAGGGATGGGAGGGAGGGGTAGGACGTCAGATATGACGCGAGCGCACCTAGCTTTGCCCTCCCCCTCCCCCTCCCCCTCCACCTCCTCCTCCTCCTCCTCCTCCTCCTCCTCCTCCTCCTCCTCCTCCTCCTCCTCCTCCTACATACATACATGGCAAATGAAGCGGCAATCCACTCAAAGAACGAATTCCGCAACCCCGATAGGGGTGAAAGGAAGTGTGAGAGGGCGAACGGCTCAGAGCCCGAAAGGCGGGTGCAGGGCTAAGAGCCCTGTCGAGACACGCCACGGCTTCGAGAACCGAGCCCCTTTAGGATATGGAAGCTTGCAACTGCGAGGCATTCTGAGCTGGGCAATCTTGTGGGTCGTACACGGACACAACAGATGGTTCGCGCGACCAGTAGAATACGACCCACAACGATTGCAGAACAGGACTGCCGTGCCAGCAGCCTCCAGGCGTCCTGCCCACAGGTCGTGGGCGGGCTCCAGCGGGGCTGTTTGGGCGAGGACAGCTAGCAGAGACGACGGCAGCGGGGTGCAGGGTCCGCGGCGGTACGAGTGCGGGTTGGCGGTCGCCCTCCCACAGTCAACACACTGCCATCTGTTGAAGGTCCACTTGAAACGATGACGGGTGGGCCCTCTCGTGGAAAAAATTGAGCCCTGGGGATCTTCTGGAGGTCTCCGAACACATCCCTAGACTTACCCCAGGGCTCGAGCATTAAAACAAATGCCTGGAACACGCCTAGCCACAGCTTATAACCTGCCTCGACACGCTCCACATCTTGGGGGTTCAACTGATTTGTGGCAATCTCTTTGGCGAGAACGTCGGCCCAGTGGTTGCCCAGGACCCTCGTTTGCTCCAACCCCCTGTCACCACGCAGAAGGGACTGGTGAGCACGAATCTTGTGTATAGTCCAGCCTCGCATCCCAGTGTTCATATACACTTGGCGCCAGTGTCCAGCCTGCTGCTTTCTGCCGTCTCTCGAGCGGAGAGGGGTAGCGGCGCCGTGCACAACAGCTGCGCAATCTTGAATGACACGGGCTGGCTCAGCATCCTGGTCGATATGAAAATGCGCCGTACCATGGATCAGACCATGGTGCTCTGATGTGTTGGCGTTACAGGGGACGTAGGAGGGGAGGGCGCCCCGGACGGCCCTGCGGAGGTCCCAATTTGGGGTGACTTCGACAGCGCGCCATCCTCCTCTGCTGAGGAGGGGGGTGGTGGGATGAACCACGGACCCATCTATAGACACCTCCACCCCTGGGGAGTCCCAAACAAACTGGTCGATGGGGCCCCCTCGGCCCAGGTACTCAACAACCTCGGCGTCGGGGGGGAGTTCTCAATAATGGGCACGGGGGGCCGCAGGCAGTTGAAAAGCGGGTCCGCGGGGCCAGCCTCCAACGCAGCTTCTACGAGCTCCGCGCCCAAGCCTTGGCGAAGAGAATTCCCGAAGGGGCAGCTCCAGACTCGATGGAACGGGGTGTCGGGGGCTCCGCAACGCTGGCATTTCGGGGAAACGTGGTACCCTCGCATATGGAGGAGGGTTCCCGTGCAATAGCATCCTGTGAAAATTTGACGAAGGATCTGCTTTGCAGCAGGCGTGTGCTTTGATGAGCTCCAGGCTCGCGAGACAGGTTCACGAATCTGCGCAGCGCGGTCGGAGCCCACGTCCTGCAGCTCGGCGCAGGCGGTCCTGTGGAGAGCTTGCCTCTGTAGGCCCTTGCCTAAGAGGTCAAAAATCTGGACTGGCGGGGCAAGGGTAACGTTGCAGATGGTTCCACTTGGCGTGCGAACACGAGCGGGGTCCACAAACTCCCAACCAGCCTGCCTGCACCAGTAAAACATGTCCGAAAGGGGGCTCTGGGTGACTTGGTGCCAACGTCCTGGATGGGGGTTGGGCGTCAAATCGTTCCTTGGGCAGGTTGAAGGCTTCCCTGAGTTCTCGCGCCATGAGGTTATCTTTCGCACAGAGCAGCGGGTCCGTGGCAGACCACCATTCGGCACAACACCTGCGGAGCGAGGCTCCTGCGTGAGAAATCGGGTCTCTGCTGGGGACCAAGCTCCAGCACAAATCAAGATTGGCCCCTTCTCCCCAGAGTCCGACACTTTTGGCCATCTGGAGGCGCAGGGCTCTGAGCTCGGTGGGGGGATGTCCTTGGACCTCCTCCCCGTAGGTGAGGCCGGGCTTGGTTCCGCAAACCAATATCTTACCTTTCTTGACCGTGGCTCCTCTGAGTTTCTGGACCAGGATCAGCCTGCGTAGGCCTTTGTTCCACCGCGACTTGTTTTTGGATCGGGCACCCTTGGAACACCTGGATTTCCCCACAGTAAAATCCACTCCTAAATTGACAAGATGCCCAGCAACAGTATGACCATACGCTCCTAGCGCGGTGGGCGCCAGCTTGGCCTCTTCACTGGAGTTCGTCGTGAACTGCATTTTCTTTAAAGCAATCGGAATCTCCAACCCGTTGGTGAGCTGGTCGAAGACTAGGCCCGCCAGGGTGGCCAACGAGTTCAAACAGCTCGTGGACGTCGGCATGGCCACCGACGTGGCGATGTCATCAATGTGAATTGTGAGGTCCTCGTCTTCTCCTAACTTGATGTCTCGGGTCGAGGGGGGCACGGAGGCTTTGATGTCATGCGTGGCCGTGGAGGAGCCTGCCACGATGCCGCGCGTTGGTTCGATCTCCTCACTAAGAGCCGAGTCCATCAGTAAGCGACGAGGCCAGCGATAGCTGTTGATAGTAAAACGAACAACGCGCAAGGGAAAGCAGCAGTCCTTGGACTCACTCCAGAGCAAATTGCGCCTCACATGTTCATAGCACTGTTTGAGGTTCGCAAGCAAGACCCCAACAACATTGCCTTGATTGTGGTGGAGGTCATTTCGAACAGCCTGGCGCCAAACTGCGTCCGTGGTCGACCTGTGCGGCGCCATGTTGAAGACTGGGCTGGCCGCGCAGCGAGACTCCCATCTCCTGCAGTCGTTGGTCAAGCCCTTGGAGTAAAGTCTGGTGGTGGACTGGTAGAATCCTATGGGCCGTCTGCCTTCAAGTGGCTTCCTGTAGAGGGCAAAGATGAGATGACGGAATCCCTCAGGACTGTTGCCGAGGATATTCATACAGGTAAAACTCCCCGACAGGACCCTGAGTCCTTCGTCCCCAATGAGGGCAACATGTCGGGGATGAAATCAGTCGATGGCGATGGTCGCCGTTTTGAAACTCCTCGGCAGGCTCCTTATCTCTTCAACATCGGGCCATGGGGGGGGGGTGTCCAAATCTTTTTCTTCGTCTATGACCAAGGGGCTAGTCTGGCTCGCTCCCCACGCCTCTTTCCAGATACTCATCTGGTGGCTGAACCGGTTGAAAAAGGAGACGGTGGGGCTGCCCTCATGACATGTGACCAGATCTTCTTTAAATTCACTGGCAAGCTTGGTAAACCGGTGGGCCCGAGAGGCACCTCCAGCTAGAGCTTCTTCACACCACTTAGTCCAATCCTTCCTCTGCTGCGTGCGTTCTCTAGCGAGGCAGTGGGTTTCCAGCTCCGACAGTTGGGCAATGGCCCAGTCGATGCTGCTGAAATCCAAATCTCCCTCGTCCCAGCTGCAGTAGGCGCCCCAGATCGGGCTAAGGGCACTCGCAATAATAATGTGCGCAAGCTCTCTGCCCTGAGGCCAAAATCTGGTGGAAGGGCCTCCTTTCTTGCGAATTCCCCTGGCGTGCCGAATGAGGAGGTGCGCGCCCAACGTGCGCCTTCTCTCGGCCTTCGCAAGGAGGGGCCGAAGCTCGGTTAATCTTCGTGCCAGCCATCCAACACAACGGGCCTCGGATCTCCTGGGGTTGTCCTTGGTGATCAAAAGGGTCATGAGGTCGACCTGGCTGACTTCGTAGGGGCGGCCCCCCTCTCTGCTCGACATGGGGGGGCCATGGGGAACCTGCTCGAGCTCTCCCCAGGCCTTGGAGCACCACTCCGAGTACACCTGGTTGAGGGTTGATTCGAGCTCAGCTTTCTCCAAGCGGGCGGGGGCACAGTACCTGTCCCCTTTGGAGAAGGGCGCAGCAGCAATTCTATCTTGGAGGCCCTGATAAGAAGGTGGGGGTAGAAGTGGTCCAACTGGGAGCTGGACTGGAAGCTTCTGGCACGCCTCAAGACGTTCCACCTGCAAAAAGTACGTCTCCGTCGTTAAACACAAATCCACTGGCTTGCGCGGGAAAACACCACCAGAAAGATCAGCCTTGATGGAGAGGAAAGCTTTGACAAGTATCTTGCTGAGTATGAAGAAATCAATAGTGCGGCGCGAGTCTTCAATAGAACAGGCGTGGACGCTCGGGTCGAAGATCCTCTCTCCTCCAAAGCGCTCTGGCTCGCAACCAATACTAATCTCGCCAGGCGTCATGTTGAAACCTCCACCGGCCACGAACGGCATCCCTCGGGTAAGAACATGCCCTCCCAGTCGTTGACAGAGATCAAGATTACGCTTCCCCAAGCCAGCTCCTGAGACCCAGCAGTTGGCGTAAATCGAGATGACGCCCAAGCTCTGAATGCGGCAAAACGCGTGGGGGATCCTCCCTGGGGCCACGATCCCTCGTCCCGTTTCTTGCCACAAATCAAGATACCTTCTGTGCAGAATGGCAGCCCCCCCCGACTGGCGCCCCTTGGCGGTAGTCAGGGCGGGGGCCCAAAAACTGCCCCAACCGAACTTCAACGCAGTTTAGCTGGCGGCGCCTATCTTGTCCTGGCTGAGCTTATGCTCCTGGACTAAGACAATATGGGCGCGAGACTGTTTCAGGTGGTCCAGGGCCCTGGTCAAGCCTGAGGAATTGACAGTACAAATGTGAGAAGCGGGGCCCCCTGAGACTGGGCGGGGAGGGTCGGGAGGCCGACAGGTGGGAGGAGTCTCATGGTGGGCCCAACTGGTGGATGGGCTACCCATCCTTCTTAGCAGGCAAACGGCTGCCATCTCCCCTGGACGCATCACCCTTGGGGCCTGGCTTCGTAGCCTGGGCCTCAGCAAGGGGCTTCCTGTGGGGGCTGCGGGATGCCTCAGAGCGGGCACGGCCAGCTCGATCTCCTGCACTACCTCTGGCATCACCCTGTCCTGCGTCTGCACCTTGAGCGCCAGCTGCTGGTGGCTCTGCTGGGACGGGTACATCTGCTGCATCTGATGGAAGTGGACCGACAAGTGGTCCCAATATCTGCATGGCATTGTTGATATGGCTCTCATCATAACCAGAAATAGATGCCGCCCGTGTGGCGAGGACAGCTTGCAGTTCGTCGGGGGTGAGCGCGAAGATCTGCTTGGGCGAGGGCTTGGGAGACGAAGGCCGACTTCCCGATTCACTCGCGGCTGCCACAGCCGCTTTGTGTACAGCCATCTCCGTGTTGACATCCTGAAGCTTCCTCTTGGCGTCAGCCAGGCTCTGCTTCGCGATCTCCAGCTCCCGTTCTTGCTCACGTAGGTGTGCTGCTGCATTCTGGACTTTGACTTCAAGCATGCCCACCGCCTTGGTGTGGCTCTCAACCTGTTTCTCGAACTTGGACATTTTCCCGCTGGCCACGAGGAGTCTCTGGCTGGCGGACTTTGCATGATCACGCTCTTCTCGGAATGTTTGGAGCTTACGTTGAAGGGCCTTGGCTGCCTCACCCTCGGCTCCATCTTCCCCTTTGGCGAGCGTGTCATAGGCATGCTGGAGTACTTGGATGTGATGTCTAATGTTCCCAGCGTTGTGTTTCTTCTCCTTGTCTGGGCTGGAAAGGTCCATGGCGCTGAGTTCGTCAGATACACCAAGTTTGAAGGGATTTGATGCCACAGAATTAGAGTCATCCCTGCCAGGAAAAACAGCACGCGCATCCCGACCTTCTGATTGTGCCTGTCCTCCATGTTTGCCTTTGCCTTTCTTGCCCTTGTGTTTGCCATCACATTTATATGCGCCCTGTAGTCCGTTCCCTCGGGGGCTACCTCCTGCGCCTCCGTGAAAGTGCGACCAACCCGTAGCCGTTTTCGTCCAATGGGAACCGCAGCGCCGGCACCAATTGATATTACGACTGGTACTGATTTTGCACTCGTTGCACCCCCAAGAAAAGTCACGTGGGGCTCCATGTGTCCCCTGTTTGCCCATGGCCCAGTATGGTGAGGCAAAAGATGTGTCACGATGTGCGGTATCGTGTCTGATGCTGTTCTCTCGTGCTGGCTTGGCCAGGCGAGAGGAAAGAAAATGGAAGGGGCCCCTGGCTGGGCAGCCGTCTGGGGGGCCCGACAGGCTTGGTCTCTGAAGCCACCTCGAGAAAATGGATACTTGAGCCAAAATGGCTTGAGCCAAAATGGCTACGGATCCCCCCCCTCCTCCTCCTCCTCCTCCTCCTCCTCCTCCTCCTCCTCCTCCTCCTCCTCCTCCTCCTCCTCCTCCTCCTCCCTCGCTCCGCCTCCTCTCCTCCTCCTCCTCCTCCTCCTCCTCCCCCTCCCCCTCCTCCTCCTCCTCCTCCTCCTCCTCCTCCTCTTCCTCCTCCTCGTCCTCCTCCTCCTCCTCATCATCATCATCATCAACAACAACAACATCATCATCTGTGATTCTCGCCTTGGCGCCGCGCACATGGCTAACGTCCCAGAAACGGTTTTGACACGATGGCGGACTGCCAGGGCACCAACATGCGTTGACTCACGGAGTGGAACCCCCAAGGAGCGACATGATCGCACGATTCAGGACCGCCAAGACGCAACAACAACGGTGATCCGCGGCGCTGAAGTCCCAAGAATGGCGTCCTGGTGCACTTCCAAATGTCAAGCGGTTGTCTTCCGACGGGGCACTTCCCTCCGTGAAAACGAACCCTTGTAAGGGCCCATGCGCAAGGGAGCGCGAAAGGGAAAGTTCATCGTAACATCACTGATCAGTCTTAGGTTTGCACTGGCCCCCCTCCTCTTTCTCGTCACTTCCTCATCCCATCAGCCTCCTCCTCCCCCTCCTCCTCCTCCTCGTCCTCCTCCTCCTCTCTCTTTCTCCTCCTCCTCCTTTTCCTGATGGCTGAAACTCCTCCCTGTCGCACACCGAAGCCAGTCGGAAGAGCGGGCCGGGGATTTCGCCTGAGACTCCCTTACCGCTTATGAGCCTCAAGCTGAGAAGCTGGCAACAACTTCACAGATGGAGGGTGCCCGATTCCAAAATGCCGCTCTCGCCTTAGCGCCACGCGCAATCGTTTGAACAAGTTCCACAAGTTTCACACATTGAAGGCGACTCGTTTTCTAAATGTGGCTCTCGCCTTAGCGCACTCGTCTTCAAACATAGCAAGAGCTTCACGGACTGAGGGTGGGTTGTTTTCAAAGTGTGGCTCTCGCCTTAACACCGCGCACACTCGCCCTAAACATTCGCGAAAGCTTCGCGGGTTAAGGGCGGCTCGTATTCAAAATGTGGTTCTCGCTTTAGCGCCGCGAACTTTCAGTTTAAAACCTTGCAAGCCTTTGACGGTTACTCATGGTGAACGTGCCAAACATTGTATATTCGAGCGATTCAGGATTGTCAGGGCGCAACAGTTACGTTGTTTCGCGGTGATGAAGTCCCAAGACTGGTGTTCTGGCACGCAAGACGCGACAATCGAGTTGACTCGTGGTGAGGGCGGCTCGTTTTCAAAATGCGGCTCTCGCCTTAGCGCCGGGCGCATTCGTCCTAAATCCTGAAGCATGGCAAGAGTTTTACGAGTTCCCATGGCTAGCGAACCAGAAACTGTCTTTTGGAGCGATTCGCGATGGCCAGGACGTAACAGTTACGATATATTGTCGGTGTTGAAATCCCAGGAAGAGGATTCTTGCACGATTCAGGATCGTCAAGACGCAACAGTCAGGTTGATTAGCGGCGTTGAAGTTCCGAGAATGGTGCTTTGGCACGCTGCAGAACTTCAGATGGTTGTCTCCCAACCGGGCACTTCCCTCAGTGGAACTGAATTATTGTAAGGGCCTATGACGAGGGAGCTTGGGGGGAAGGTGTCTTCCAACATCTGTAATGAACCTTGGGTTAACACTGGTTCTCCTCCTCCTCCTCCTCCTCGCCCTCGCCCTCGTCGCCCTCCTCCTCCTCCTCCATCCCTGGCCTTGTCGCTGGGAGCACCGCACTGTAAGACGAAAGTGACGTCGGGGTAGTCCATGCCGCGGGCGGAGACGTCGCTAGAAAACAGGATGGCCTTCCGCGCAGTTCTGGACCGTGCCGCGGCGCGCCCCCACCCGCGCTTGTCAGCGTTTTCTGATTCGGCGATTCGACATTGGGCGGAAGGGGGGGTGAGGGGGGGGGTCTGGCTTCAGACCTCTGCTTAAGGCGGCTGTTTGGAACCGTGCGTCCTCTGGGGGAGACCCCACCTGCTCGAAGCAGGCGCCAAAAAACAGCCAAGATCTATTCCATGGGAAGGGGGCAGGGGGTGGGGGGTGCGAGGGCCCACGCCGATCGGTAAAAGAATGAGTAAAAAAACGATCACCCAACTTGGTGGGATGGACGACGCGGAGATAGGCCCTGACATGGGATTCGCCATACTTTGGGCGATATCGAAAGTCGGGCGGTAATGTCTGCCCTACTTTTCAAGCTTCTCTGACGTCGATGTCAGCGCTACTTGGCCGTCGCTGTTTCCGCCATACTGCTGCGTAAATGTCTGCCCTACTCTTCCGAGGCGTTAATTGCTGCTCTGCTATTTCGCACCGTCTGGGGTGCATTGCCGACACAAGTCTGATTTGGAAAACCAGCCGACATACGGCAATTCCGACGTCAGGGGGTGGGGTGCGAGAGGGGGGTGCTGGATCAGGGGGTAGGGGGAGTACGTTGACATGGAATCTACCAGAGGACCCCCGGCAGGACCCGAAGAAGCCCAAATCATCGACTTTCCAAAGAAAACTTTGTAAGAATGTTCGCACTCTCGACTTGCCAGGCGTCCGTCAGCTCAATACGGCCCAAGAAACTTCCACGGCGGTCCCAAGACGGACAAAGAGGCCGCCAAGACGGCCTAAGGCCATTCTACGGCCGAAGACGGTTCCGAGATGGCTCCACGACGGCCCCAAGATACCCCCCCATGCGGCTCAAAGGCCCCCATGGCGGCCCAAGAGAGCCCCAAGCCGGCCCAAGAGAGCTCCAGGACGGCCTAAAACTCCAAGCCGGCCCCGACGGACCCCCAAGACTGCACCGCAGGAGCACAGGACAGCCCCAAGAATGCACGAATGGGTTCCAAAAGAACTCTTCCTGAAGAGGTGAAGTCGACAAGTGTCACATGTGACAGTCTCACATGTGACGGTCTCGCCGCCACCTTCATCGCCGTCATCACCATTATCATCACCACCACCATCGCCATCCTCGCTTGTCGTCCTAATCCAGCCTTATTGCCCATCGCTCCGTCGTCTCGCTCCTCGCCGTCTTACATCCTCCTGAAGGCGTTGGTCCACGCGCTACCTCTCAAGCTCGGCCCCAAACGAGGACTTACACGCAAGCCTGGCCAAGAATTAGAAGCAAGAAAAAAGAGGAGCAGGACGAGGAGGAAAAGGGGAGAAGAGTGAACAATAAGGAGGCGCAGGGAGCGAGAAGGAGGAGGAACGGAAGAGAAGAAGGAGAACCCCGCAGCAGGAGGATAGCGAGAGAGAGTCAGAGAGGGAGGAGAAAGGAAGGAGGAGCGCGGAGTTTCAGACGCTGCGCCTTTGATAGGCAAAGCCCATGCAACGTAAAAGGAGCGAGGAGCGAGGATGAGGAGGAGGTCGAGCGTGCCTAAAGAGGGGTCGCCTCGAGACGCCTCAGCGCTGAGCCCACGGGAACTCGTTTGGTCCCCGGAGGGGCATCTTCATCGCAATCTTCACGCCCTCGGCCAAGGAGGCGATCTCAGATGGACGCACCCCCCTTCCTAGGGGACCTCTGTGGGCTACCAGGCGGTGGCCGTGGAAGTACGCAACTACGAAAGCAAAGTTGCGCGGGTGAGTAGGCGAGATGAGGCCCAGGCGGTGGAGAGGGTAAGAGGGGACCTCCCTACCTAGAGCCTCTGCTACGATGCGCTCCGCGCACGGGCATTCGTTCACGTAGTGGGTCAGGGTGTCGGGTGCTCCTGGGCACCCCATGATGCACCCTCCTTGGGGCCTCCGCATCCTGTGTGATGTAGTCCAAACCCCCTAGCCACGTCTTGAGCGCAGCGCAGCACCACGCGTGTGGGAGTGGCCCCAGATCTGCACGAACCCCGGCCCACGAGACGACTGAGCATAGGTCGGGCACGAACCACTTACGAATCCGAGCCTCGAGCGTTGTGGCGAGGTCCGGGGGGTAGAGGGCTTGCGCGAAAAGCTGCGTGAGGCGGCGCTGTAGGCCGTGCCGCGTGCGCGAGGCGGTGGCGGGGCGGAGGGAGGGGGAGGGGGAGGAAGGGGGAGGGGGCGGAGGAGGAAGGAGGCGGCGGCACTCTCGGCCCGCCGCCTGCAGGCGCGGGTGGTGCCGGAAGCCCAGCGCAGCCTCCTCAAGTCTCCTCGCTAAAGCTGGGGAGGCCCAGAGCGGAGGCGCCAGCCGCTCCGGCCCGCGCCAGCCCAGCATGCCGTGCTCCCGGAAGGCCCCGCGAAGCTTGGGCAGCATCTCCCGCCACGACGTGGCCGTGCATGTGGTTGTCCTCCTCCGCGCCGCAGCTGCCATGGCCAGCATGCTTGGGAACTTTGGTCCTCCCCACGCGCCGAGTTCCAGTCAACCCGCGATGCTCGGCGTGGTGCGCCAAAGGGAAGCAAAGAAATTGCGCTCCCGCTCCGCTGTTGCCCACAGCACGTCGTAGAGCTGCACCTTGTAGCCCAGCACGGGGAGCCCCTTGGTCGTGTAGTAGGTTGCGCAGCCCAGCGCGTCCGCGCCAGACCCGGCTATCTCCTGGACGCGCTGCTTAAGCTTGGCCAGCGGCTCCGCCAGGTTCATCTCCTCAGTAGCCGCCGGGCCAAGCCAGCAGCCCTAGTAGAGGAGGACAGGCTCAATGACGAAATCGCCCCAGCTGAATTCGGCCGCCGCCAGAATGGCGCGCGCGGCGCTCGACCAGTTCGCCCCGGACCTCGCCCAGGAGCACAACGTGGCATTTCGAGGCCTTGAGGACCAGCTGCGCGAAATGCTGGACGCTCCGGAAGATGCGGGCCATGCTCGCGACGGCTTGGGAGCAGAAGAGCACGGCTCCCACGTCGTCTGCGCATGCCCGGGCTGCTCCGAGATGCTTGTGCTCTACATACAGCCTGCTCCATGTGTAACAGGGAAGGGTTGCACGACACCAGGAACAATGCACCGCTGAATGGGCATCCTTGTACGACACCTGACAGCATAGCATACAGCGGTGAATCCACACCGCCATCGCAGAACCAACTGAAGCTGAACATGTGCAGGCCGTGCACGAGGCGCTGGAGCCCCTCGGGGACCTGCAGCTGCCGCAGGCATTGGTGCAGCCACGCCTGCCGGATACTAGGGAACGCCTGCTGGAAGTCGTAGGCGAGCAACATCGGCAGCCAGTCGGCGGGCAGGATGTTCCACTTCGCGAGCGGCTCCCGGAGAAGGCTCCCCACCCGAGCCATTGTGTCCAAGTCCACGATGTTATTCATCAGCGAGCGTCCTCGGACAAACCCATTCTGAAGTTTGGCCGTGGTAGCTTTGGCCACGGTGGCGAAACACCCTGCGACGATCTTGTTCGACGTATTCTTCAACCCCAGCGGCCGCGTGTCCTTGGCGGAACACACCCCTGTGCCCTCCTCTGCCTGGCATCCCTTAGGCAAGAACACACCCAAGCAAGCCGTGAAGGCCAGCGGCATGGTGCTGCCACCGCACAACCAATGCAAGCAGTCGAGGAGGACCAATGGCCCGCGGCCCACGGCCCAAGCATCGTAGAGCAGGCCATCTGGCCCTGGCGCCGAGCTCTTGACCTTGCCAAGGAACTCCTGGATCATGCGGCACGTCGGCGGCTGTAAATCTCGGAAAGAAATGTCCAGGGTGAACTTGCCAATAATATACTCTTCTCCGCCAGGGGGCACGGCACTCGAGCGCTGAAATACAGGTGCCCAGTGCCGCGCCAGCGCGGCTGCCTTGTCTGCAGGAGCTTCCGCAACGCCGTGCTCGTCGGCGAGGGCCCCGATGAAGCGCTTGCGCCCTCTGGGGTCCCACAGCCTGGACCGCCGGGCTGCGTACTGGAGGGTGGCCCGCGCGCGACTAACCTCCCCTGGGCGAGATGGCCCCTGCTCCTGCCGCAGCCGCTCGGCGAGCGCAAGGGACGCAGCCCGATGATGCTCATCGAAAGCAGCTTGGAACGACGTGGGGTCCAGAATGCGAACAGGGCCACCGAGCACCCGGACC
The DNA here is from genome assembly GCA_963575745.1 of Prorocentrum cordatum. Lineage (NCBI taxonomy): Eukaryota > Dinophyceae > Prorocentrales > Prorocentraceae > Prorocentrum > Prorocentrum cordatum. Next base: position 15,133 of record CAUYUJ010000564.1, read on the forward strand.
AGCTGCGCAGTCCATGGATGCCGCCACACGGCGCGAGCCAATGTCCGCATGGCCATGGCCATATGCGGCGGTTCGGTCCCCCGCGTGGCCAGCATGGCATTGCGCGCGGCCCGCGCGGCAGCGTGCCTGCAGCGCGTGGCGATCCGCCACTGCGTGGGAAAAGGCAGCTCGTCGAGCGTCGCCTCCTCCTCGGAAGCCTTCACCAGTTTGGCGTAGAGAGGGTCGGCGACGATGTGCTGGGGTATCGGTTTCTGCACCCACGTGTCCTGCTTGCCCCGCTTGGTCCACGTGACGCTGATGGGGCTATGGTCACTCGTGCCTTGCCGGAAGAGCTCCTCCGGCTCCACCCACACTCGCATGGTCTGCCAGCCCCTCAGGAGTAGCCACTGCGGTGTCGAGACGAAAACTCTGTCGATCTTGGTGGCCTGCTGTGCCGGTGCGTGCCAGGAAGTCGGCCGCTCACCATCCACCTCAGTGAGGTGTCGCCACAGCCGCCGCCAGCCTGCCTCCCCAGGGCGGTATGTGCGTCGGCGACGCTGCAGCTCTGGGCCGGCCACCACGGACGCCTCCTCCCCCATCACGTCGCAGATGTTGAAATCGCCGGCGAGCACGACCATCTTGTCCCATGGGAGCCGCCTGCGCAGCTCGAATCGTCTGGAACCTGGGGCTGCTGGCAGACAAGGGCACGTCCCGCGCCGAGATGGACACGCTCGCGGAGCAGGCCCTGGGCCTGCGTGACATCGAGTGGTCAGGGTAATACGCTCCTGGAGGCCACGTCGGTACGAGTGGCCTCCTGGAACGCCAGAGCACTGGCGCACTACCAGGTGACGAACCTTCACACTAAGGTCAATATTGTTGTTGATCTTCTCCGGGGCCCTCCCACGATCTTGGGAGTGCAGGAGACGCATGCAGATGTTAGCGCTCTCGGTGAGCTCTTTCAGCGAGTGGGCGACACGCACCACATCTTCGTGGCACCACCCCCGGCACCGCGGCAGGGCGGGCTGCTAACGGCCGTGCCCAAAGTGGAGGGGCTCAGGATCTCACACTGCACGCACGTTCCGGGGAGGGTCCTCCAGGTGACGATCGAGAATCGGCGCTCTGGATTTCAGATGGAGCACTGGAACATCCACAATGTGGACATCTCGGCGGCACAATTCCAGGCCTTCTCGAAGAGCGAGGATGAGGAGGAGGAGGCGGAGGAGGAGCGAGGAAGGATACTGCGCCACATGGCCCGCGAGCTCCCCAAGAGCAGGGCCCAGGGCAGCCGTGGCCGTCGTCGCCGCCGCCCTCGCCGTCGCCGCTGGCGCTGTCGCCGTCGCCGCAGTGGTCGTCGCCGTCGCCGCGCTCGCCGTCGCCGCATTAGCCGTCGCCTTCGCCGACGCTGCGCCGTCGCCGCTGGCGCTGTGGCCGTCATCGTAGTGGTCGCCTCCGTCGCCGCATTCGCCGTCGCCTTCGCCGGCGCTGCGCCGTCGCCGCCGCCGCCACCGCAGCCTTTGCTAGGTGGCGACATCCCAACCCCACCCCCACCAGCCATCGAGTCCCCTGAGTCGAGGGGACGCAGAGGCAGGGTTCGGATGTCGCCACGTCTTCGGCGCATTCTGAACCACATCGCCGCCGCCCATCGAGTTGCCCGAATCGTGGATCGGCGAGGGTGGGGCTCGGATTCCGCCGCCGAACCACCCGTGGCTCTCGGGTCACAACTGGGTGGCGGCCGTCCGGGACGACCTGAGGGCCCCCGCGGAGCGCCCGCGGCGAGGCGCAGCCGCTGGAGCGCATCCCGAGGCTGGGCAAGCCGCCGAGAGCCAAGGGAAACGCCCCAAAACCCGAAACCTCGAACCTCGCCGTCGTCGTCGCCGTCGCCGTCGCCGTCGCCGTCGCCGTCGCCGTCGCCGTCGTCGTCGTCGTCGTCGCCGTCGCCGTCGTCGTCGTCGCCGCCGCCGCCGCCGCCGCCGGGAGGGGGCAGCGGCCGCCTTGCTGGCGTCCCGGAAGTCTGCGGACGCCCTGGTCGGGCGCCCTCTCTCTCTCCGCTCGCAGCCCGGTGCCTGCCCCCGCTTCCTCGCGCCGAAAGCCCAGGCCCCCTCGCGTCGTAGCAAGAAATCGTGACGGGAGGGTTGTCGCTGTTTGCGGCCTCTGAGGAGGGCCTCGGGGCGGTCAAGAAACAGCACGGTACCTGCCCCCTTCCTCGCTGAAAGCCCAGGAACCCCCCTCGCGTGGTAACAAGAGATCGCGACGGGCTGGCGCTGTGGCGATACCTGCCTGCTTGAACCGCATCTACTGTGCGTACGGAAGTGTGCAAAATGGGACGAGGCGGAACCGATTCGGGACAAGCGTGATCCCCGGCCTGGGGGCGGTCCAGAAACGACCGGGGAGGAGGAGCCGGTCCTGGGGAAGGGGTCCAGACCTCTGGGAGATCGGCGTTGTGACAAAAGCACAGCTTCCAGGGGTCTGGGAGGGGTGTGGCCTCCTCTTCGTCCTGGTTCTCATCCTCCACCTCCTTCCCCCCTCCAACTTATGGTGGTGGTGGTGGTAGAAGACAGGCCCATCACACCCCAGACCAGCCATCCGCTTCGAACTAGCTTGGGAGCATGAACTTTCGGAAATCCACGCGCATTTCTTTGATCGGCACTGGACCCCCCTCCCTGTAAGCGGAGCGAGCCGGGGGCGGCGCTGGAGGCGCCGCCAGGGGGGGGCCCAGCGCAGATCCAGGAAATCCGCGCGGACCGTCGAAAGTGTCTTTTTCTTCCTCGGGCACAGAGAGGAAGAAATAAAGAAACAGCATGGACAGAAACGTTCGGCGGCCCGCGCGGATTTCTGCCTCACCCTCCTGAGGCGGAAATTTCAGCATTCTGCCCTACTATTTCGCATCTCAGCCACCACTGTATAGCGAATCTGGTGTCAGGCCACGCCGCAGCGGGCTGGCGGCGCGCACAAGGGGGCAGGGGGGAGGGGAGAAGGCTTCGTAGAAGCAAGGGTGCTTCGAAGACGCTTTCCCTTGCGGAGATGTGAGACTCGGGTACGGTGGACTTGGGTTGGCCTGACGGGGCCATCATGAAAATGACGAGACCCGAACAGAAATTTGACGCGAACTGCCGCTGCAAACATCCCACGGAAACCAGACCGCCAAAATTCCAGGACGCGCTCGTCAAAAAACGTCGGCAACCCCGAGTTCCGGTTTACTCGAGTTTTACGTTTCTCCGATTCGCATCCCAGCCGAAGTATGAAGAATCCAAAGGCCTCCTAGATGGGGTCGGAGTAGATGGGGTCGGAGGATCGAGCCGCATCACCGATACATCGGCGATACATCTCCGATGCATCGGCGATGCATCGGGGACGTCGGCGATGCGTCGGCGACGTCCGCGTGGAGAAAATCGGGCTCCACATCGAGCCGCATCGGCGATGCGGAGCCATCCTCCGACCCCAGCTAGGCCTGCAGAATCCGAGGTCAGGCCACGAGAATGATGGCTGGCATGCGAGGCCGTCTGGACGACCCCGGCACGATGTGTCGGCCCTCATAGGCCGGCGCGTGCCCACAGCCGCTCCGAGCCCGCTCGATCTGTGTGGTGGCCGGCGATCGCCGCCGCGCCGCGCCGCAGCGGGCGCTCCGGGCGCGCGCTCCGACCCCGCGCGCTCCGACCCCGCGCGCCGCGGGCGCGCCCGCGCAGCAGGGCGAGGCGCCCGCGCCAATCGCGCAGAGGCGGTCGCGCGGCCGGCGCTTCGCGCGCTTCGCGCGCGCGGCTCGGCCTGGCCGGCCGCGGCCGTGCGGCGCGGCGCGGCAGGCCGCGCTGCGGCGAGCGCCGCGGCTCGCGGTCACGGGCGCGGGCGGCGGTTCTCGATGGCGGTCGGGCGGCGGCGAGCGGGTCTTTTGGCGGCGCCCAGGAGGCGGGCAGGTGGGGAGGGGGGAGGAGGTTCTCAGGAGGAGGCCGCTTCTCAGAAGGCGTGGGCCCCATGCATCGACAGACAAGGCCGGCGCATTCTACGAAGCAGCCTCCTTCGGAGAAGCCCTCCACCCTTCCCCCCTACCCCCCTCCTTCTGCGCGAGGCCGAGGGTCGGCCGAGGGGCGCTGCCTGACTTCGGAACCGCCATGCTCTGCGCGATGTCGCAAGGAGGGCCGAGATTTCCGCCCTACGCTTCATGCTCATTTGCAGTCGATGCCCGCTCTGCTTTGCCGTCGCTGCTTCGGGGTGCACCTCCAATACAATTTTCGATCGCGACACCAACCAAAGTGCGACGGATCCGGAAAAGAACTTGACCCGGAACAAGCGGAGCAGGTGCCCGCGCTTGCGTACACACGGTGGCTTCCATCAAGTCTGCGGCCCACGCGTTCGTGCAACTGGTAAGGAGGTGTATGGATGACACGAGGGGCCCAACAGGCGTATCGACCACCGACTACCAGCGGCGGCGCGATCGGGGCGCGCCTTGAGGGCTGCGCTTCCCAACAGCAAGACTGCAAATCCTGCTCGAACCATCCAGCCCCAGACATGCGACGTCCTGTTTTGTTCAATACGCGGTCCCCAAATGTCCCGACCCTTTCCCACAAGTGTTTCTCCTCCTGAATCGTTTGCCGACGACCCTGGGGCCCAGCGGGGGCCCCCAGAGGCCGAAGACAGCGCAACACCTCCCGTCGCTAGTTTGGTCACAACGCGAGCAGGTCTGGGGCTGCGCTGCCCGCGCATCTCCGCCACTGCGCTCGCGGGGAAGCAGCCGGCTGGCACTCGCCGCGGTGCGCGGTGATTGCCGGCCGGCTGCTATTGATTCCAAGTGATTCCTCTTCATGGATGAGGAGGGAGGGGCAGGAGCAGGAGTAGGAGCAGGAGCAGGAGCAGGACGAGGAGGAGGAGGAGGAGGAGGAGGAGGAGGAGGAGGAGGAGGAAGAGGAGGGTAGGAGGGAGGAGGAGGACGAGGGAAGGAAGGATGATGATGATGATGAGGAGGAGGAGAAGGAGGAGGAGGAGGAGGAGGAGGAGGAGGAGGGAGGAGAGGAAGGAGGAGGAGGAGGAGGAGGAGGGAGGAGAGGAGGAGGAGGAGGTGGCTGTCGCGGCAGCGAGCGGGGGGCGAGCGGGGGCGAGGGGGCGGGCGGTGAGGGTCCTCGTGCGCTGCGGCTGCGACTTGCGCGAGTGGATCTCGAGGCACTTGGACTTGAAGACCTGGCGGCGGAAGGCGCACTCCCAGAGTGAAGGGGCCCAGGGACACTAATAAATTGACACAAATCCCAGGATTCCCATTATTTTCACATTTTCTGGGCGTTCGTCTTCCCCCCACTTCCCATACTTTCCAAGGCATCGACGATTTGATTGTGTCTGTGTGATTTTTCCCTTCTAACGGAGATCTCCGAAGCTCCGGAAAAAGAAATGGAGCAGGACCGGGCTTTTTGGCAATTTTGCTCGGCCTCGTGGGGGACCTCGATTGTAGACAAGCACGTTCCACGACTCGCAAAGGAACGATTTACTCGTGAATGGCATGGATCTGCTGCGGGGGATCTACGATCTATGACATAAGGAGGAAGGAGTGTATGCTATTTCGGACGTTTGCGAGTGGGCACTTTGCGAATAGTATGCGCTCGGTCATCAGTGGGCCCCCCAAGGCCGTAACAAAAACTGCTCAGGATGGGGGGAAAAACGGCCCTGAGGAAATTGTCCAAACCTCCAGAGGTCGACGCATCGAAAAATAACCGCAAAGAGTCTTGAAAATAAGCGCAACAACGGGAAACTACATATTTTTCTGGCGACCTCATTGACGGACTGGGGCCCCGACAACATCGAAAACTAATTATTGTTTCCCGCCGCCGCCGCTGACGACAACACCGGCGACGACGACGACGACGACGAGGAAGAGGAAGAGGAGGGGGAGAAGGGGGAGGAGGAGGAGGAGAAGGATAATGCTCTGAAGCTCTCAAAGGCTGAACGTTCTGAAATTCATTGCACTGACACTCTCGCTGCTGTGAAGCTCGTTGCTCTGAAACTCATTGTTCTGAAACTCAGTGTTCTGATACTCGTTCCTCTGGAGCTCATTGCTATGAAGCTCATTGTTCTGAAACGCATTGCTCTGTAACTCATTGCTCGAGAACTTCCTCAAAGGCCCATTGCTCTGAAACTCTCAAAGGCTCATTGCTCTGAAATTCATTGCTCTGAAACTCTCAGCGCTCGGAATGTCATTGTTCTGATACTCATTGCTCTGCATATCATCGATCTGAAACTCATTGCTCTGAAGCTCATTGCTCTGAAGCTCATTGCTCTGAAACTCAGTGCTCTGAAACTCATTGATCTGGAACTCATTGCTCTGAAGCTCATTGCTCTGGAGCTCACCGCTCTGAAACTCATTGCTCTGAAACTCATTGTTCGGTAAATTTCTCAAAGGCTCATTGCTCTGACACTATCACTCTGAAAGCTCAAGGGCTCGCAACACTCTCGCGAAAATACATGCCAAGGAGCTAATTACGTTCCTCGTCCTCCTCCTTCTCCTCCTCCTCCTCCTTCTCCACCTTCTCCTCATCCGATACTTCGATTCCCATTGCAAACCTCCCTACGAGCAAGCTCGAAATCCCTTTCGCGTGGAGGGTCGCCCAGGTGACATTGTCCGACGGGAAAAATAACCGCCCATCATTGTTCAGCACGACGCGCATTACTGGGAAACGCCTCCTCCTCCTCCTCCTCCTCCCCCTCCCTCCTCCCCTCCCTCCCCCCCCCTCCTCCTCCCCCCATCCTCTTCCCCTCCTCCTCCCCTCCTCCTCCTTCTCTGCCCTCCCTCCTTCCCCTGCTCCTCCTAATTACTCCTCCCTCCTCCTCCTCCTCCTCCTCCTCCTCCTCCTCCTCCTCCAACTCCTACTCCTACTCCGACTCCGACTCCTACTCCTACTCCTACTCAACAACCTGTTCCTTCTCCTACTCTTCCTCCTTCCCCTCCTCCTCCGATGCACCGACTAGTATTGCAAACCTTCGCGCGAACAAGCTCGACATTCCTGTCGCGCGGAGGGTAGCCCAGGAGGCAGTATCCGATGGGAGAAATAACCGTCCACCATTATTCAGCACGGCGCGCACTAGTGGGAAACATATTCCTCCTCCACCTTTTCCTCCTCCTCCTGTCCCCTGCTCCTCTTCCTCCTCCACCTCCACCTCCTTCGTCCTCTCCTCATCCTCCCCCTCCTCCTCCCTCTCCTCTCCTCCTCCTCCTCCTCCTCCTCCTCCTCCTCCTCCTCCTACTCCCTCTTCTCCTCCCTCTCCCCTTCTCCTCCTCCTCCTCCCTCCCTCCCTCCCTGCCTCCTCCTCCTCCTCCTCCTCCGCCTCCTCCTCCTCCTCCTCCTCCTCTTCTGTTTCTGTTGATGCTTCTTCTTCTTCCTCCTCCTCCTCCTCCTCCCTCTCCTCCTCTCAGCTTAGGTAACGGGGGTGTCATTAATGCATGCCTCGCCAGCGATTCCAAGAAAGCTTCTTGACCCTAGCAAGAGGAGGAGCACGAAGAGGAGGAGGAAGAGAATTTGTTTTCCCCCGCGGGAACACCACCACCTCTTCTTTCCTCGCGTTGGAGGTCTTGAAAAACCGACTGTCATGGCGCTACAGAGGGTCATCAAGAAAAATTGCACTCACCAATACAAGGATGAGACGCCCAAGAATAGGTCACGGAATACCCCTGGGGCGTGTCACGGAATACCCCTGGGGCGTGTCACGGAATACCCCTGGGGTGTGTCAGACGCCCCTCCATCATCGTGCGAAGGCAGCGGTAGAGACTGTTCGCCCTCCACGCGGCGAAGGGCCTCCGCCACATTCTGCAGAACATCCACAGGCCTACTAGCATTCGAAGGGGCTGAAACAACATCCGCAAAAAAGGTTCGAGCATCCTCTTCCTCCATATCAAAATCCAGATCGCGCTGGTCCCCAGGCTCGACCTGGCCCCCCGGCGCCATTTTAAGGGCACATCGTACCTGAGCTGGTTGATTTCTGACATCCAGGGAGGAGGAGGAGGAGGAGAAGGAGGAGGAGGAGGAGGAGGAGGAGCAGGAGGAGGAGGAGAGAGGGAGGAGGGAGGGCCAGTTTATTCACCGCCGAGAGCTCCAGGGGGGGGGGGGGCAAAACCATAGACTTCTCTGGGTTAGTTAGTGACGAATGAGCATCACACACCCATATCCATAGGGGGTGTCGGCGAGGGCTATGGGTGCGTGTTGTCAGATGGGGGTCCCCGCTCGAACGGGAGCGTCCCCCAGCTTCCGACAACCCGCACCCATATCCATAGCCAGTCCTCCTCCCAATGATTCCCCTATGGGTATGGGTGTGTGTTGTTCGATCGTCAATTCGAGCGCCGGATGATTAGGCTACCCCCCCGTTCCTGGGTGGCGAACCCCGGGAGAGCCAGGCGTGGCAACTGCTGCATGCCGGACGTTCGTCAGGCGCGGGGGGGGCTTCTGAGAAAAGCGCCGCCGCCTGCCGAGATCCGCCGCTGCAAACCACAAAAGCAACATCTCGAGAAATCACGACCGCTCAGCCCAGGACCCCATCTCTCTGCGTCAGTGTTCGAGCCGGGCCGATCTGTGAGGGTCCCGGGGCCCGAAAAAAAAAACCGCCCGGCTCGAAAAAAATGAGTCGCCAGGATCTCAGGGGCATGCCGGGCGTTCTTCAGGCGCGGGGGGGGGGTTCTGAGAGAAGCCCCGCCGCCTGCTGAGAAGGCCTGCCCCCTCTCGGGCGCCTGGTGGCTTTTGGGTCACACCTCGCCTCTCCCGTGGCCGTTCGGGACGATCCAGGCACCCCGCGCACACTCTCGGCGAGGCGCAGCCGCTGGAGCGCATCCCGCGGCTGGAAGACCGCCGAGAACCGACGAAAGCGCCCGGAAGCGGCCGAGAACCGACTTCATCCCAGGGCTCGCCGCCGACTATCCTCCCCACATCTCCGACCGTGTCCATGTCCGTTTGTATGCGTGTGCGTATGCGTATGCGTGTGCGTGTGCGTGTACGTATGCAAATGCGTATGCGTATGCGTATGCGTATGCGTATGCGTATGCGTATGTGTATGTGTGGATGCGTCGGTGTATGTGCATGTGTATGTGTATGTGTATGTGTATGTGTATGTGTATGAGTATGTGTATGCGTTTGCGAATGCGTACGTGTATGTGTATGTGTATGTAGATGCGTATGCGCATGCGCATGTATATGCGTATGTGTATGTGTATGTGTACTTGTATGCGTATGTGTGCGAATGTGCGTGAGTGTGTCGTACGCTGCGCCTTCGACTAAGATCGATCACGATATCTGCTGCTCGCGCGCGAGGACCCTCTGCGCCGCTGGCTCAAAAGCGTGAGCGTGAGTGCGAAAGCGTGAGCGTGAGCGTGAGTGTGTGTGTGTGTGTTTCCCCGTGTGCGCGCCTGTTCCATACGAGTTGGCCTCTGGAAGCCGCCTTCGGGTCCCCGCCCCTCTGCTTCGGCCTCCGGGAGCCACCGTCGGGCCACGGGACCACCAAAAATAAATCCAAGACGAAAAACTGCCCCCCCCCGGGCGGGGCAGTGCGACTGGGCGACGGGACAAACAAATTTGGGCAGGCACGATTGACAAGATAGCTGGCTACAACGGTGACGAGGACGACGACGACGACGACACACTGGGAATACTGTTTTAATCGTCCGCTTCCAAGTGGGCCGTTGAGACCACCCCCTTGGCGGTCCCACTGAAGAGAGGAGGGAAAGAGGATCTTATGCGTACCATGTCTGCGTTGCACAACGAAGACCGTACACTGTAGATGGCACGATTTATGTAGTATTGCACGCTTTTCCAGTCGAAGCGGAGCTGCTCGAAAACCTAGATGTCGAAGAACATCCACGAGCAAAGGCCGCAATGCGAACAACACTCCGCCATCGCCTCCTGTCCCCTCGTCCACCTCCTCCTAACACCTTCTCCTGTGTCTCCTCATCATTCCCTCCCCCTCGTTGGCCCAAGCCATCACCGGAGTCGACAGCCCCGAGCCGTCACCCGAGTCGGTGGCACTGGCGCGGGGGCGCGGCGGCACTGGCAGTGCCGAAACGCGTTCGGAGTTCGACAGAGCATTGGCGTGCAAACCCGACTTGTCCGGCTGGTGCTCCGGGGGGGAGGGCAGGGGGGGCGTGCTCAGGGGAGGCTGCAGCACCCCAAAAATGCGCTGCGACATGCGACGTCCCGACCCCACCACCTCAGAGGTCCCTGAAGTCCCGACCCTTCCCCCGGGACCGGTTTTTCGTCCTGGGTCGCTTTTGGACGGTCCCGAAGCCCGGTGAGGGCCCCCCGAGGCCGAAAACGACTGAAAACCCGCCATCCTGATTTTATTACGACGCGATCATGTCAGGGGGGAGGGGGGCGTGCTCAGGGAGGCTGCAGCACCGCTCCAGGATGTGCTGCTACGGTCAGGAACGTTCGCTCGGCGTGTCACCGCGGCGGCCCCGGCAGCACGCTGTGATTTGCAGGAGGGTACAGCGTGTCGCTCCGCCTCGCGGGACGGGAAGACGGGATAGTCTCGGGACGTTGACGCTTGGGGAAAAGGACGTGGATAGCGTGTCGCGCCGAGGAGGAGGAGGAGGAGGAGGAGGCGGAGGAGGCGGAGGAGGAAGAGAAGGAGGAGGAAGAGGAGGAGGAGGAGGAGGAGGAAGAGGACGAGGAGGCGTGGTGGCTAGAACCGGCGGCGCGAAACACTGAGCCAAACAAAGCTCCTGCTGACCGTCACCGAGTCCATTGGCTGGGCCCTCCCTGGCTTCGGATCCGCCGCACTCCGGCCGATGTTCCGACTTGCAGCCGTGTGGAACATGCACCGCAAGCGGTGCGAAAAGGGAGGGCGGAAATCCCCGCCTCAAGGAGAAATAGGGCGGATATCTCCGCAAAGGCACGGCGGAAACAGCGACGTCACAGTAGGGCGGAAGTCGACCTCAAAGGAGCTAGAAGAGTAGGGCGGGCGTTTCCGCCCTACTGACGCAATCGCCCTAAAGAACGGCGGATCCGAAGTCAGGGCTTTCCTTCTCTGTGCGCGTCAGCGTTGGCCTCGGCTTCGGCTGTGGGTGCACTTCGAAACGTCGTCGGGACAGCCCACCCGAGTCGGTTTCCCGCTCGCACGGGTGCCCCCCTCCTCTCCTCCATCCTCCCCTCCCTCCCCCTATCCCCTCCCCCCCCTCCTTCCTTATCCACCCCCTCCCTCCCTCCTCACACCCTCCTCTTCCCCCCCTCTCTCTCCCCCTTCACCCCCCTCCGTCACCCCTCACCTCCCCGCCCTCTCCGTTCTCCTCTTCTCCCCCCTCCCCCTCCTCCCCCCCCTCCCCCCTCCACAATTACTCAATATGAATACTACTCTCCCTCTTCCCCTGGTGACGTCTTCTGCGTATTGCCCCCCCCCCGCGTATTTTTTAAACAAAAACACACACACACACACACACACACACACGATTCCCCTGAGTTGGGTTTTCGCCTGCGTTTTTTTCAAAATGCTGCTCTCGCTGAGGCGCCGGCCTCACTTCTGCTCCCGAATCGTTCCGAATCGTGCTCCCGCTGCAGCGTGGGCCTCATTTTCGGATCGGTGTTTTGCCTCCGTCGTTCAGGATGGCGTTCTCGCCCCAGCGCGGGCCTCTTTCTCGCGCGCCCATCCGCCCGCCACCACCGCGCCGCACCACGCCCCGCCCTGCCGCACGCACACCCACCGCCACTTCCACCCACCCACGCACGCACGCACGCACGCACGCGCACCACCACCGCGCACCGCCACCACCACCGCACTACCCCACCCACCACCACCACGCTACACCGCGTCACACCACATCACACGCGCGCACACACAGACACACACGCACGCACGCACGCACGCACGCACGCACGCACGCACGCACGCACGCACGCACGCACGCACGCACGCACACACACACACACACACATACACACGCATACACACGCACACACACCCGCACACACATGCACACACACGCACACACACACACGCACACACACAGACACACACACACACACACACACACAGCACCACCGCCACCACCACCACCGCCATCACGCACGTACGCACCTGGCCCACCACCAAACCACCAAGACGCCACACCACGTCACACCACAGCACACGCGCACACACGCACACACACATACACACCACCACCACAACAACCACAACCACGCACACACGCACGCACGCACGCGCACCACCACCCACTACGCACACGCGCGCGGAGCCACAGGTCGGCTACGACACGCGTCCGCGGATAGAGAAAATCAGCGCCATGGTAAGGGATGGGAGGGAGGGGTAGGATGTCAGATGTTGACGCGAGCGCACCTAACTTGTCTTCTCTCCCCTCCCCTCCTCCCTCTCCTTCGGCGCGGACATTCTTGGAATCAGCGACCAAGTTCTACTGACGATGAGAAGGCAAGCGCTCTCAACTGTTAGGCCCTTCTCGAAAGGGCACTCTCTCACTGCTGTCTGTATTCTGTCTGATGATCCTTGCTGGCGTGCTGCGTGTGCAACGCTGCTGCGGTGGAGCAAAGAGATATGGTTGGCCCAGACTCGTGTTCATCCTTTCTCCATTCAGCATCCGGAGTTAAGATGTACTTGGCAGTCTGACTTTGCTCTTCCTTATGTTACTTGGCCCACTGTTCGAGGCCCCCTTCTCGGCGCTTCGGCTCACGCTTGTGCGCCTAGGCTGGGTCATGGACGACTACATCACGATTACGGACGATCGTGGTTATACTTTTAGTTTGGGCCTGGCACCCCCGGCCTCATGGAGACCCTGTGTATGGATGCCTATCACAGGAGCCTCGAGAGGGACTTGAGGGCAACATGGGGCATGGATTGCAGGGTTTGCCTTGATGTCCCCAAAGCGGCCATCAACAGTAAACAATCCACCCCCGCGCAGAGAGGGTGGATTAGGGCCTGCTCGTGTGATGCCATCTGGACTGCGGACAAAGCTCTAGCGTGTGGGTATCAGGTTGACGAGCTTTGTCCACTCTGCCGGCAGGCGCCAGACAGTATCTTCCACCGCTTGTGACAGTGCTCTTTCGGCGCGGTGGAGCAGCTGCGAGCTCAGCTGGTCCCTGCCTCGGTAGTCTCGGACTCTGCACTAGTCTGGGCAGCTGAGGCCGACAACCACGTGGTCGCCCTGTATACTCGTGGAGCTTTCGCTCATCCCGCCGATGTCTTGCCGCGTCCTGCCGTGGAGGGCACCAACGCCTTGCTGTATGCTTGGCATGTTGACGAGCTTCAGGGTCCCGAGGGTCCCGTGGTCCCCGCCAACGGTAGGATGTGGGGTCATCTCTTCCTCGATGGGTCCTGCCAGCGCCATGTAGTTCGTGAGCTGTCCCGTGCTGCTTGGTGTATATCTATGAATTCGGATGACGGGAAGTGCCTTGGAGAGGTTCGAGGACCAGTCTGGGCCCACTTCCCGCAGACACCGCAGGCTGCTGAATACTCGGCTCGCTGTGTTGTCGCCCAGATTATGTGCTACCCCTCGGTCCTTTACAATGATTGTGCCAACGTAGTGCACCACTCGTTGCTGCCGCTGCCTGAGCGCTACCCAGGCAAGCGATCGCATTCTGGAATGATCTTAAACGCAGACAACGTAGAAGGCGATACGATTGAGTCCACTGTCAAGGCCAAGGCACACCGTGACGTGGAAGAGGAAGGCATTTCTGCTCGTGAAAGGTTTTTGCGTTTAGGCAATCGTGATGCAGATGTTGGGGCCAAGCATGGCCTACAGCTTCACCCAACAGATGCTGCCAGCAATCTAGATGTAGACGCTCTGGTCACTGTAGCTCGTGCCTGCTGCATCCTAGCTGCCAATGTGCCGCCGCTGTGGCCTAAGTTGTCGCTTGATGTCCCCTATGTGCCTGTGCCTGCAGTCCCAAGCCAGGCCAAGATCTCACACGCCTGGAAAAGGTGGTCTGGTATTTGGAGGTGCCCCCAGTGCTTGCATGGCAAGAGGTGCCCGCACGAGCCCCCCCCAGGTAGGTGCAGCAATAGGTCCAAATTAAATGATAATGTTCTCCCAAGTTTAGGGCATAGAGTCATTGCATTTTACTGTTCCGATGACTCGGTGTTGTTCATATGTGTTAGATGTACATGTCACTCAACGGGCAGCAGGGTCAAAGGCCTTGGAGAGCGGTGCGAAGGCAGGCCGTCCAGAAATGCTGGGACTGGATGGAACTACCTTTGCCATGGCATACACCCCCACGAGAAACGTCGAGCAGTGACAGTTTCTATCGACGACGTGCTTGAATTATTTTAACCTACTATTTTGGGGGGGGGCCGCGGTTGCTGGGCTCACGTGGCGGGTTCGATCTGGGGTTTTGCGGCGTCCTGCTCGGCGGTGCTGGTTACGCTGCCAGCCCTGAACTCGGGCCTTGGAGTTCCGTCGCGCAGGCGTCGCTGGCCGTCCTTTTCACTGCCTGGTGCTGTCCTCGTCCCCATGATGCACGGCCGTGGGGTGATGTCTCCCCTGCGGTGACCGCCGCTGCTCAAGGGGCCGCCCCTTTAGTACTCAGAGCGCGCGTCAGGGCTCCGTCCTCCCCGACCGTGCGCCCTGCCGTGGCATTCAGGACTCTCCGGGCAGTGTCGTGTACAGCCGATGCTACCAAGTTGTCCCCGTCTAAGGAGTGTGGTGGAAGGTCCTCTTGTTGAGGGTCTGCAGAGTTTGCTGTGTAGTCAGGCTGCGGGCCCCTGTCCAGGTGTAGCTCGTTCCCCTTGGTTCGAGTGGGCCTGTGAGGGGCCACCCAGCGTTGGGTCTCTGGGCCAAGTCTCGCGCTCGCGCCTTGGCACCCCCTTCGCTCCTGTGCGCAGCCGCTGCAGAGAATTGTTCAGTATCTCTGTTCGGCTGCACTCTGTATTGCTGTCTCTCCTGGTTCTGCACTGTTTCCTGGTCTATGCAGGCCAGACAAGGGCTTGCAAGGCTTGAACAGTGGCCTATGTCTTGTGCAGCCGACGGATGCCCTGTTGTTGGCGGCCGAGCCGAGGGTCGATCCGTGAGGGGAGGGGGCCATAGTGGGCGCGAAGCCCCCTCCCCGTAGCGGCGCTCACCGAGGCGAGGTCGCCCAATTCTTTGCACCTGCTGCTCGGTGCATTGAGCTTACAGCATGTCCCACAGTTGCTGTAAGGAGTCGCCTATTTGGCTGATGTGGTGAAGCCGTGGAGGCCAAAAACCCTCCTCCCTCTCCTCCTCTTCCCTCCTCCTCCTCCCTCCTCCCTCCTCCTCCCTCCTCCTCCCCTCCTCCCTCTCCCCCACCTCCCTCCTTTCCTCCCCCCATCCCCTCTCCTCCCTCCCCTTCTCCCCTTCTCCCCCCCTCCCCCCCTCCTCCCTCCCCCCTCCCCCCGTGCCACGGGGGACCCTGAGGTCCACCAGCGCGTTAAAGACCTCTGCGAACAGCTGCGTCTGCCGCGCGGTGGGCAAGAAGACGATGATCTCGGCCGTTCCGGGGGAGGGAAGGGCAGCCGAGGAGCTTCAGGACAGACCGCCACTCTCGGTGGCCTCTTGGCCAGTCTTGGGGTCCTCCTGGGCAGTCTTGAGCCTCTCCAGCAGCACTCCTCGGGCGTCTGATGCTCTCTTGACCCTTGCAGGGGCTCTCTCGGCCCGTCTTGGGCCCATCTTGGAGCGCGTGCTGGAGGGGCCGCCTTGAAGTCTCTTGGGGCCGTTTCGGCGCTGTCTTGCCTGGAGGCCTCCCAAAATGCCTTGGAGTCTCTTGGGGCCGCTTCGGCGCTGTCTTGGAGGCCTCCTGAGCCGCTTTGGCGATCTCTTCGGGCCATAGGGGATGCGGCCACTGTGCTATCCTTCACCTCCTGCTCAGGACAGGTCGCCTTGGAATCGGTCACGGATGGGCTGGTGGGGACGCGTGGATCGTCTAGAATCGAGAGTGCAAGCTGGGCGGCGAACGAGGGGGGGGAACTGAAAAGGGGCGGGCCTTCTCGGAAGGCTCGGAAGTCCCCCGGCCATCTGAGAAGTTCTCTAAGCCCCCCTCCGAGACGCAACACGGCCTCTCAGAAGGCCAGAGGCCTTCTGAGAAGTCCCGCTGTCTTCTGAGAAGGCCTTCTCCTTGTCACTTCCCCCCCTCGCTCGCCGCCGACCAGCGCAAGAACGCGGTCCAGTCTGTCGGGTGTCCGTGAGCGGGGGGCAGTACACACGGAGCGAAGAAACGTGCACTCTTGGGCCCGCAGTGGCAGTTCAAGGGCCTCTTGGGGCCACTTTGGGGACACCTCCCTGCAATCCTCGATCTCCCCACGCTGATTGCCCCCCCCGTTGCCGTCCCCTGAGATCCGACGTGGCCCAGAAATTGCACAACATCGCCAAAAATCGCGGCCGGAGCCCTGGACCCCATCTTTCTGCGTCACTTCTCGAGCCGGATCGCTCTGTGAGGGTCCCGGGGCCCGAAGGAAGGCGAGGACGCCCGCTGTGAAACAATTGCAGCGCCAGGATCTCAGGGGCCGCCCGAGTCTGGCCCGAGAAGTGTCGAGAGCACCGGCTTGCGCTTCTGCCGCCTCGGCCAACGGACGCCAGACCGCCTCTGAGCGCCTCGGCCGACGGCACCAGACCGCGAGCGGCCCGAGGCTCTCCACCCGGGCGCCGATGCTCTCGCGGCGGAGCCGAGGCCACCCGCGGCAACACCCCGCCGCCCCCACCCCAGGCAGGAGGGTGCTTCTTGGCCTTGTTGGGCCGCCTCGGCCTTTCCTGGCTCTCGTGGCTTTCTTGGGCTGTCTCGGCTCTTCTGGGCCGTCTCGGCGTCCCCGGGCCAGCCTGGGCGCTGTGGCGCAAGACAAAACACGAGAAGAGGACGTCCCACGAAGTTTCCGCTCCCACGTGCGAGCGGCCCAGAGTCGCACCCCAACCAAGGCGTGATCGCGTCGTAAAAAATCAGGACGGGAGGTTTTTGTTCATGTTTCGGCCTCGGGGGGCCCTCGTCGGGCCTCGGGACCGTCAAAAAAACGACTCGAGACGAAAAACCGGTCTCGGGGAAAGAGTCAGGACTTCTGAAGGGGCCATGGGACACACACAAACACACACACACACACACACACACACACACACACACACACACACACAAATAACAAGATTACCCATATTTTTCAATATTTTTTGGATTTCTGTCTTCCCCCCCCCTTCCCAGATTTTCCCGTATTTCTCTGGGAATCGACGATTAATTGTGTCTGTGTTTTTTCCCTGCTGAAAAGGGTCGGAATTTCCAGGGGCCCCTTCTTGAAAAAATCGGGACGTCGCGTGCCTGGGACCTCCCAGCCCCTCAGGGGCAGCGCCTCGGGGGGGGGGGCACAGCTCTGGGAGGGAGACCTCGAGCTGGAGCCGGCGACACGTCGCCGACGGGGGGCGGATTCCAGAAGCCCTGAACCCAAGAATGTTGCTTTGGACGCCCGGAATGGAGGAAGACGAGGAGGAGGAGGAAGACGAGGAGGAGGAGGAGGAGGAGGAGGAGGAGGAGGAGGAGGAGATGGAGGAGGAGGAGGAGGAGGAGGAGGAGGAGGAGGAGGGGAGGAGGGAGGAGGAGGAGGAGGAGGAGGAGGAGGAGGAGGAGGGAGGAGGAGGAGGGAGGAGTGAGGAGGGAGGAGGGAGGAGGGAGGAGGAGCAGGCCTTGGACGCCCGAAATGGGTACGGAAGAAATGGGTACAATGCCCGACGACAAATGCTGTCCCAAGCCAACAGCGGCCGCTGTTGGGCAGGCGGCCGTTTGTCTCGAATGGACACAGGCCGCGGCGGCGCGGACAGCGAGTCCGGTTCAAAATGAACAGGAACTGCTGCTGGGCATTGTACCGATTTTTCTGTACCCGTTTCGCTCGTGCTGAGTTGCCATCTCTTGGGGGGGCGCACTTCTTGCTTCCGCCGCCTGCCGCCCTTCCGCCGGCCTCCGCGGGCGGAGGCGGCCTCGTCTTACTTCCGCCGACCCTCCGCCGCCCTTCCGCCCGCCCGTCCGCCGAGGAAGAGATGGCAACTCCCCTGGCGAGCCGAACTCTATGTGTATATATATATATATATATATACACCGACGCTTTTTCCGGCCCAGCACTCAAACTCATGCACGTTTTGGGGGTCCTGGTGTATGCGGGATCCTGGTGTATGCACCGACGCTTTTTCCGGAGCGGATCCTGGTGTATACGGGATCCTGGTGTGTACATGTGCCGCTGCTTCCCCAAGAAAACGGGGAAGAAGTAGCTATACACCACTCCACCCCGACGTCGTCCCCGACCTGAAAAAAAGTCTTGGGATTTACAAAAAAACAGCCCGCCACTGGCAACGTACATGCTCCAATTTCCGATCCTTCGAACCTCGAACCCAGACCCCCGACGTCGTGTCTTTTCACGACGCCGCCCCCCCGAGGTCTGGACCCTCCCCCGGGACTGGTCTTTCATTGTGAGCCGTTTCTGAGTGGGGCCCCTGGAGGCCGAAAACAATTGGCGAAAAAACCTCCCGCCGTGCTCTTTCGTTGTGAGTCGCATCTGGACGGCCCCGAGGCCCAAGTGGGGCCCCTGGAGGTTGAACACAATTGGCGAAAAAAACCTCGCGCCCCTAATTGGCGAAAAAAGCCTCCCGCCGTGCTCTTTCCTTGTGAGTCGTTTCTTGACGGCCCCGAGGCCCAAGTGGGGCCCCTGGAGGCCGAAAGTGATCAGCGAAACACCTCCCGTCGTGCTCTCTCGTTGTGAGTCGTTTCTTGACAAAGCCGAGGCCCAAGTGGGGCCCCTGGAGGCCGAAAACAACTGCCGGAAAAAACCTCCCGTCGTGCTCTTTCGTTGTGAGTCGCTTCTTGACGGCCCCGAGGCCCAAGTGGGGCCCCTGGAGGCCGAAAACAATCAGCGAAAAAAACCTCCCGTCGTGCTCTTTCATTGTGAGCCGTTTCTGGACGGCCCCGAGGCCCAAGTGGGTGCCCTGGAGGCCGAAAACAATTGGAAAAAAAAACCTCCCGCCGGGCTCTTTCGATGTGAGTCGCTTCCTGACGGCCCCGAGGCCCAAGTGAGGCCCCTAGAGGCCGAAAACAATTGGAGAAAAAAACTCCCGCCGGTCTCGTTCGTTGTGAGTCGTTTCTTGACGGCCCCGAGGCCCAAGTGGGGCCCCTGGAAGCCAAAACAGTCAGCGAAAAAAAAACCTCCCGCCGTGCTCTTTCGTTGTGGGTCGTTTCTTGACGGCCCCGAGGCCCAAATGGGGCCCCTGGAGCCCGAAAATGATCAGCGAATGACCTCCCCTCGTGCTCCTTCGTTGTGAGTCGCTTCTTGACGGCCCCGAGGCCCAAGTGGGGCCCCTGGAGGCCGAAAACAATTGGCGAAACAAATCATCCCGCCGTGCTCTTTCGTTGTGGGTCGCTTCTTGACGGCCCCGAATCCCAAGTGTGGCCCCTGGAGGCCGAAAGTGATTGGCAAAAAAAACCTCCCGCCGCGCTCTTTCCTTGTGAGTCGTTTCTTGACGGCCCCGAGGCCCAAGTGGGGCCCCTGGAGGCCGAAAACAAGCAGCGGAAAAAACCAAAGTGATTGGCAAAAAAAACCTCCCGGCGTGCTCTGTCACTGTGGGTCGCTTCTTGACGGCCCCGAGGCCCAAGTGGGGCCCCTGGAGGCCGAAAACGATCAGCGAAACAAAACCTCCCGGCGTGCTCTGTCACTGTGGGTCGCTTCTTGACGGCCCCGAGGCCCAAGTGGGGCCCCTGGAGGCCGAAAATGATCAGCGAAACAAAACCTCCCGGCGTGCTCTGTCACTGTGGGTCGCTTCTTGACGGCCCCGAGGCCCAAGTGGGGCCCCTGGAGGCCGAAAACGATCAGCGGAACAAAACCTCCCGGCGTGCTCTGTCACCGCGTGAGTCGCTTCTGGACGGCCCCGAGGCCCAAGTGGGGCCCCTGGAGGCCGAAAACAAGCAGCGGAACAAAACCTCCCGGCGTGCTCTGTCACTGTGGGTCGCTTCTGGACGGCCCCGAGGCCCAAGTGGGGCCCCTGGAGGCCGAAAACGATCAGCGGAACAAAACCTCCCGCCGCGAGAGGGCCTTGGACGGCCGGGCCCCGCTCGGAGCGCCGGCGCGTCGGCGCCGGGCTCGATCGGCGGCGAGGCCGGCACGCCCCATGGGCGGCGGGCGGGCGGTCGTTGGGAATCGAAAACTGGTCAGGTCAGTGCTCCTGCCCCTCCTCCCCCCCCTTCCTTCCTCGCCCCTCTCGAGGGAGGAGGGGGGAGAAAGAGGGGAAGGAGCGCTGACCTGACCAGTTTTCCCTTCCCGAGGTCGGCCCCCACGTCGGCGATCTCAACAGGGGCGCCCGGCTTCGCGCTCCCGCGCGGCGCGAAGCGTGAGCAAAGGCGCATGGGGCCGACCGTCCCGGCGTTCCTGCGGGCCTACCACGGGGTGGTCCTGGAGCCAGAAGAGATGCTCTGGGAACCGGAATCGTGTCCTCGGAGCATGAGCCCGAGGCACGGAAACAAGACAATGTCAGGCAGACATGTTCCAAGGACACGTTGTGGAAGGCAGACGTGTTCTTGGGCAGACGCGTTCTATCTAAAATCAGACAGTCATGTTCTTTGGCGGGCCTATGAGCGTGCCAGGACGTTTCGCCACTGCTTGAAATAATTCCGCGCTCCCGCGCCACCCCCCAGGGGAGAAGAGGAGGATGAGGAATCGGAGCCGAACCGCGAAGCGCGAATAGCTTCGCGCCCTCGAGGGCGCCCTTGATCCATGGGCGGGTAGAGGTCGATGCATCCCCCCTGAGCCTATCCCCATCCTCGATGGACTTCGGGCCATAATTCGGACCTCCGGACGACGCTCGGGACGATCCGGGCAGCCCTGGAAGCCTCTCGGCGAGGCGCTGCTGCTGGGGAGCATCCCGAGGCTGGAAGCCGCCGCGAACCGAGGAGGAGGTGAAGGAGGAGGATGAGGAGGAGGAGTAGGAGAAGGAGGAGGAGGGGGAGGAGGAGGAGGAGGAGGAGGAGGAGGAGGAGGAGGAGGAGGAGGAGAAGGGAGGAGGAGGAGGAGAGGAGGAGGGAGGAGGAGGGGAGGAGGAGGAGAGGAGGAGGAGGAGGAGGAGGAGGAGGAGGAGAAGGAGGAGGAGGAGGAGGAGGAGGAGGAGGAGGAGCCAGAAGACCTCGAACCTCGCCCCCCCCCTGAGCCTATCCCTCCCTGGCGTCGGCGCCACCGAGTGCGGCGGCATCGGCAGAGGAGGGCCGGTGGCGTCTCTGACAGTGACTACTTACCAGACCACCACAACCCGAAGACCTGAATTTGACCCGAATTTCGGGTTTGGGGGGGTGCGGGGTCCATGTGTTTTTCCACTGTCCCCCGACCCCCCCCAACTGGAGATGGAGGGCAAATGGAGGCCTTCGGGTTGGGTTGGGGTGGTTTGGTGGGTGGTGAGATAGAGGGCAATAAATCCACCCCCGTAACAATCACCCCGAAATGCGAAGCCGTTCAGCAGACGCACCCACAGGAGGAACCGAACAGGGCAGGGCTGTTCAGTAGATACCCAGGGCCGCCAACGAACGCCGATTATCGGGTCTAGGTGATTCTTCCTCCCTTGATCTGAGGAGGCGGCCTTGTGGTCGGGGGCCTTCGCGTGCTGGGCAAGGGCGCACATCACCGCGGGCATCTGCTCCTCGATGCTGGTCACCAGGTGAGACTGCGGGATCTTGTGCGTGGGCACTTCCTCCGTCGCCGAAGGGAGGGGCCTCCTCTTCCTCCTCCTCCTCCTCCTCCTCCTCCTCCTCCTCCTCCTCCAACTCCTCCTCCTCCTTCCCTCGAACATCCGCCCCGGACATGCCCAGACGTGCCGCGAGAACACGCCCCGAAGGACCCCCTCCCCTTTCCCCGTTGTCCGTCCGCAGGCAGGATGACCCAAAATCAATTCCAACAACCGAATGTTAGAGGCGTGGACCCCAAACCGTGTTGCAATATGTGCGGTGCATTTTGGGTGGTGCAACCTGGGTGGTGTAATCCATGTAGCGCGTTCAATGTGGTGCACTCTAGGTGGTGCAATCCATGTGTGCAATCTATGTGGCGCAATGCACAGCAATTGAATGCAATGCAAAGCCATGCAAAAACATGCAAAACCATACAGAAGGTGAAACGCAATTCAAGGCAATGCAAAGCAATGCAAAGCAATGAAAGGCCATACAAAGCAATGCAAAGCAATGCAACGCAACACAATGCAAAACAATGCAAAGCAATGCAATGCCATGCAAAGCCATACAGAAGATGACACGCAACTCAAAGCAATGCAAAGCAATGCAAAGCAATGAGAGGCCATACAAAGCAATGCAAAGCAATGCAATGCAAAACAATGCAAAACAGTGAAATGCAATGCACAGCCATGCAAAGCTGTGGAAAGCAATGCAAAACAATGCAAACCGATGCAAAGCAATGCAACGCAATGCAACGCAATGCAAGGTAATGCAAAGCAATGCAAAGCAATACAACGCAACACAAAGCAATGCAAAGCAATACAAATCAAAAAAAGCAATGCAAAGCAATACAAAGAAATGCAAAGCGATGCACAACAATGCAACGCAATGCGACGCAATGCAAAGCCATTCAAAGCGATGCAAAGCGGTGCAACCCGGTGCAATGCAAGGCGATACAAAGCAATACAATGCAATCCAAAGCAATGCAACCCGATGCAACTCAATGCAACTCAATGCAAAGCTATGCAAAGCCATGCAAAGCCATGCACAGCAATGCAAAACAATGCAAACCGATGCAAAGCAATGCAACGCACTGCAACGCAATGCAATGCAAGGCAATGCAAAACAATAAAAAGCAATATAACGCAATAGAAAGAAATGTAAAGCAACACAAAACAAAGAAAAGCAATACAAAGCAATGCAAAGCAATACAATGAAATACAAAGCGATGCACAAGAATGCAACGCAATGCGACGCAATTCAAAGCGATGCCAAGCAATGTAAAGCGGTGTAACCCAATGCAAAGCAATGCAAGCGAATGCAAAGCAATACAAAGTAATGCAAAGCAGCGCAAAGCAATGCAAGGCCATACAAAGCAATGCAAAGCAATGCAACGCAAAACAATGCAAAGAAAACCGAAGCAACACACAGCAATGCAAAGCCATGCAAAGCAAAACGAAAAAATGCAATGCAAAGCGACGCCAAGCGACGCAAAGCGACGCAAAGCAATGCAAAGCAATGCAAAACGATGCCAATAAAGTAAAGCAGCGCAAAGCAGCGCAAAGCAGCGCAAAGACGTGCAACGCAATGCACACTAATGCAAAGCAAATACAAGCACTGAAAAGCAATGCAAAGCAATGAAAAGCAGGGCAAGTATGATGTCATATGCGATGCGATGCTATGATTCGCTCTGCTGCGTGCGTGAACCAGTGCGAGTGGTCGCAGTACAGCTATACCGTGCTCTGCCATGCTGTGCAGTGCTATGCGAGTGTGCGAGTGAGAATGGACGAGTGCGAGCGGACGAATGCAAATGGCGGCGACGGACGGCGGCGACGGGAAGCGACGGGCGGCAATGAGCCGGCCGGACCGGCAGCGGGCCCCCTCCAGGGCGCGGGCGAAACGAAGGTGCTCAGCGGCCCGAGCACGCGTGCTCGACTGGCCTGCGAAAGCTGAGGGCGGGCGGGCCGCAGCGCCTGCGCTGCCCGAAGCGCAGGGCGCCCCGCTGGAGTGCCGCCTCGCCGAAACGATCCCATCACTGGCGATTGCTGTGAAAGGGCCCCCACCGATGCTGGAGGGGATCGATGTGGTGGAAGTGTGCCGCCGATGTTAGGCAGGCGCCTGTTCCCTGCCCTGGAAGACGCGGCTATCTTTTTTAGCCGCGTTTCGCCGGGACGTTCCTCTCGCCTCAGCGCGGTGCAAGAGTGATTCAGATTACAAGCTCTAGCCGGGAATAGCCACGGGCGGTTCTCGCTTGGGCGTGGTTTACGGGTGGCTACATTAACGTGTCTAAAAATGTCGGCATGTCTAAAAAAATGACGTGTCTAAAAAGTCCGTGTCAAAACGTGGCTATTCGTGGCTAAACCAGATTTAATGCCGTTGCTACTTCTTGGCTAAACATGGCCAAAATCCAATCACGTTGAAGGGCGACTCAGACGTGGCAAACGCCAAACATCGCTCCCCGCACGACCCAGGAAATTTTCTCAAAAGACGAAGCAAGACAAGACGCCTGCATTTGACGGGGAGGCATGGGGGGATGCATGGGGGGAACGGGAAGGAGCGCGGAGGAACGGGGATGATCGGAGTGGTAAGGAGCGGGGAAGGGCGGGCAGCGGAGGAGCGGGGGGAAGGGACGGTTGTGAGAGGAGTGGGAAGGAGCGGTGATAACTGGGGAGGGGCGGGATGGCGTGAGAAGGGCTGGGGAGCATGTGGCACCAGAACGAAAGAGTACGTGAAAGTGTGGAATAGTGGGGAGCAGCGCGGGGGGCAGAAGAGTGCGGAGGAGGTGGGGATTGAGGGGAGGCTGAGAAGAATGCGGAGGAATGGCAGGGCCGGGGAAAAGAATATGGAGTAGAAAGTTTGGGAATAAAGTGGAGACTTCTACAGGCAATGTAGAGATTTGGAAGGAGCGGGGAAGAATGCGTAGAATTGGGAAGGATAACGGAGGAGTGGGAGGAGATGAGGGGGAGGTGAGGGGCGGATACGGAAGGTGGGGACCCAGAGGGGCACGGGATGCCTGGACCACAGCGGCGAGGAACGGGGACAAACAAAAAAGGACGAGTGGAAACTGTCCCAGGCGTCATCCTCCTCAAAATCCTCATCCGCCGCTTCATCATCCAACCTCCTATTTCTCACTTTCTCCTCCGATTCCTTCCTCCCCCGCCCGTTCCCCGCATCGTCTGATGCCGCTGTTCCTCCGCACCGTCTGCCTCTGGCCCGCGCGGGCCGTCGGCCGAGGCTCGAGCTTGGTGGGAAGGAAGGCTGACAGCTTCGGGGCCCTCGGCAGTAGCTGCGAGCTCGGCCGTGCACGGGTTGGACTCCTCCGACGCTTTGGGCACGTATCGTGCGGCTGCTTTGCGCGGCTTCGACGATCCCCGGGAAGCGGTTGAATGTCAATCTTCGCTTTCGTGTCCCTCCGATTCTCTATTTCCCAGCCCCTCCGTTTGCCGCGCACCCTCCTCCTCCTCCTCCTCCTCCTCCTCCTCCTCCTCCTCCTCCTCCTCCTCCTCCTCCTCCTCCTCCTCCTCCTCCTCCTCCTCCTCCTCCTCCTCCTCCTCCTCCTCCTCCTCCTCCTCCTCCTCCTCCTCCTCCTCCTCTCAGCACCCATATTCCCCCCCTCTCCACCACGGCTTCCTCCGCGGATTTTTGGACCAGGTGCTCAAGACACGAGTGCGGCCTTCGCCTGCGTTCGCCCTGCACTTGATTACCGCACTGTCCCTGTCGACCCAAGGGCAGCGCATTCGGAACGCAGAACTCACTTTGCTTGAAGAGCTGGCCGCGGGGAGAAAAATATTCGAACAGGCTGTCCAGGACGCCAAAACATTCAGATACCACGGGACGGAACTGGCAACGCTGATCAGCAACAACCATGCCAGAGGTGTCACGCAGAGACTTGGAAAAAAAACACCCATTTGCATCGCTTTCAGACCGAATCGAACTGATTTTGGAACGCAGCCCTTCTTACTTCGACATTTGCCTGGAGATTTGAAGCGGACACGGTAGCCTCGGATTTTTTGCACTCGCCAGATTACAACACGCACCCTCTAGCGCAAGAGTGCGCCAATGCAGGTACACCAGTCTTACCTGTGTCCTTGTACTCGGACGGAGTGCGTGTCGCGAATGACCCGTACAAGGACGCAGCGCACGCCATCTACATAGGGTTCATGCACCGGCACATGGACGAGCAGGCGAGGTTGATCGAGAATCACACGTACACTGTGCATCGTAAGTCCCAGATCAGCGGAAATACTCTATCGGATATATGGTCTGTCCTGCTCTGGGAATTACAATCGTTGGAACGCGGGCGGAGGCCTCGTCCTAGCGAGCGCACCAAACCTTTGGACCAGCAAGTGCCACGCTGCCCGCTTGGCGGCGACTGGGGCCTCTCCAACTACTTCTGCCCCATACAGATTAAAGCGAACGGGGCATACTACGCCGAAGCTCTCGGGATCGTTGGCCGCTAAGCCACCGCGCGCGCCTGCATGCACCCACTGCCCGCACCCACAGAGCCGCGAGGAAACCCCAAGGCCCCGTCTTCCTTCTCCTCCTCCTCCTCCTCCTCCTCCTCCTCCCCCTTCTGATCGTTTTCATCCGAATCCTCCTCGTCCTCCTCTCCTCTTCCCCCTCTTCTCCCTCCTCCTCGTCCTCCTCCTACTCCTCACATCCTTCTCGTCCTCGTCCTCCTCGCCCTCCTCCTCGTCTTCGTCCTTGTCCCCCCCTCGTTCTCCTCTTCCTCCTCGTGCGCGTCCTCGTCGCAGTCCGCATCCTCGTAAGATGGCTGCGAGAGTCCTCGCCCCTGTCCTCCTCCTTCTCCTCCTCCTTCTCCGCTTCCTCCGCATGTTCCTCGTCCTTATCGTTATCCTCCTCCTCGTTTTCGTCCTCTTTCTCGTCCTTGTCTTCATCGTCGTCCTCCTCATTTTCCTCTTCCTCGTCGTCGTCGTCGTCGTCATCCTCCTCCTCGTCCTCCTCATCCTCCTCCCCCTCCTCCTTCCCTCGCCCCCCCCCCCGCGCAATGGAGGGGGTCCAGCGCCGATCCGAGAAATCCGCGCGGACCTCCGAATTGTTATTTTTATGTCATTGCTCGTTTACCTAAGAAAGTCGCGCGACTCCTCGTCGCCGATCGCGTCGATCATTGAGGTGACAGGAGGAGTAGGAGGAGGAGGAGGAGGAGGAGGAGGAGGAGGAGGTGGAGGAGGAGCGGGAGGAGGAGGAGGGGGAGAGGAGGAGGAGGAGGAGGAGGAGGAGGAGGAGGGGGAGGAGGAGGGGGAGGAGGAGGAGAAGGAGGAGGAAGGCGCGCGACTCCTCGTCGCCGATCGTGTCGATCATCTGATACTTCCCCTTCCCCGTACACCTCAGCGCCGCCTGGGCGATCGCGTTGACCTGCTGCGGGAACGTCGCCGAGAATCCGCGGGCCCCACCCCCTTGTTCGGGGGCGGGGCGAAAGCCCCACTCGGGAGCCCCGGGCCCTCTCCTTCCCCCTACGCCTCGGAGTTGGAGAAGCCCCCCAGACCCCCCAGACCCCCCAGACCCCCTCGCGTTGTGAAAAAATCAAGACGTGAGGTTTTTCGCTATGTTCGGCCTCGGGGTGCCCCGACTGGGCCTCGGGAGGGCCAAAAATTGACTCAGGATGCAAAACCGGTCCCGGGGAAGGGGTCCGGATTTCTGGGGGTCGACGTCACGAAAAAATCATGACGTCGGGGGTCTGGGCCCTTCGAAGCGACGAAGACCCTTCCCCCCCGGCGGAAACCCTCCGAAAAGCCTCCTGGGGCCCTTCCCGCAGGGTTTTCGGCAGGTGTCGGGATGGTTTCGGCGGTCTCGAGAGGAAGCCGGTCCCTAGCAAACCCTGGACTTTCTCTAACCTTAGAAACCTCCTAGATGGGGTCCGGGTAGATGGGGTCGGAGGATCGCGCGGCATCGCCAATGCATCTGCGATGCATCGTCGATGCATCGCCGACGTCGGCGGCACATCGGCGACGTCGGCGTGGAGAAAAAGTCGGGCTCAACATCGAGACGCATCGCCGATGCGGAGCGATCCTTCGACCCCATCCGCTTCGACCCCATCTAGGAGGCCTAGACTCGTGCACTCGCCACAATCGCACTCAACGACCCTCCCCATTTATCGTTCCCCCCTCTCCACCTTCCCAGACCCCCGACGTCGTGACTTTGTCACAACGTCGACCCCCCGAGGTCTGGACCTGTCCCTGGGGACCGGCTTCTCCTCCTGAGCCGTCTTTTGACGGCCCCGAGGCCCGGCGAGGGCCCCCCGAGGCCGAAAACGGCCAAAAGCCTGCCGTCCTGCTTTTCGTACCGCGCGAACACTTCTGGGAGGGACCCCCCGGAGGCCGACGAACGGCCCCGAGGCCCGGCGAGGCCCCCCCCCGAGGCCGAAAACAGCCCAAAGCCTGCCGTCCTGATTTTTGTTTGCGAACATGTCTGGCAGGGCCCCCCCGCAGGCCGACAGCCAGACGCGTCTTGAGGGCCTCCCGACCAGCTCCCCGGGGCGAGCCCGCGCCCGCGGCCCTTCGCTCCCGCAGGTGCGGGCCAAACAGGACCGAAGGCAAACCCCAGACCGTCCAGGGCGGCGGCGTCGGCGGCGGCGTGGGCGGCGCGGGCAGCAGCGCCCGGCGGCGTCGCGGGCGCCGGCGGCTGCGCTGGCGGCTGCCGTCGAGCGTTTGCGAAAGCCTCCCGTCGTGATCTTCTGTTTCTTCCGCAGCCCCAGACCCCCTCGCGCTGTGGAAAAATCACGACGTGAGGTTTTCCGCTATTTCCGGCCTCGGGGTGCCCCGAGGAGGAGGGAGGGAGGAGGAGGAGAAGGGAGGATGAGGGAAGGGAGGGAGGGAGGGAGGGAGGGAGGGAGGGAGGGAGGGAGGGAGGAGGAGGAGGAGGAGGAGGCCCCTACCGGCCTCGGGAGCGTCAAAAATTGACTCGGGATGCAAAGCCGGTCGACGTCACGAAAAAAACATGACGTCGGGGGTCTGGGGCGCGTGGGGCTCTGGGCCCCCGCCCCGGACCCCCGCCCTCCCGCGGTGTTGCCCCGCACCCCACCGGCGCCGCGAGCCCGGGCCAGCCTGCACCCCGGGTCCGCCCAAAACCGGGGGTCACTCGGGCCCTGCAGGATCCTGCAAGCCCTGGCGTGGTCGCGCCTCGAAAACAGATCAGGACGGGAGGCTTTGGGCTACTTTCGGCCTCGGGAGACCCTCGCCGGGCCTCGGGAGCGTCAGAAAACGACTCGGGACGAAAAACCGGTCCTAGGAAAAGGGTCGGGACTTCCAGGGACCCCGTGTTGAAAAAACCAAGACGTCGCATGTCCGGGTCCTGCAAGATCCTGCAGGATGCTGCACCCTCACCCGGGTCAGTGCGCCCCTGGCCCAGCAGGATCCTGCAAGATCCAGCGCTCTGGCTGACCCCCGTTTGCATTGACCCCCGTCTCAAGGCTCCCCAGACCCCCGATGTAATGATTTTTTCGCAACGTCGATCCCCAGAGGTCTGGACCCCTTCCCCAGGACCGGCTTTTCATTCTGAGTAATTATTTGACGGTCCCGAGGCCCGGTGATGGCTACCGGAGGCAGAAAATAACGAGAAACCTCCACGTCGTGATTTTTGTCACAACGCGAGGAGGTCTGGGCCCGACCCCGCACCCCACCCACGCCCCCCGGCCACCTGCCACCCGTGAGGGAACAATGTGAGATGCCGACACCCCGCGGCTCCTCGGGCCTCTCTCCCAGGGGGTGCGTTCGGACCAGGCTTTCGGAGCGAATCCAGCCGCAAGGACGAGGGTGAAGTCGGGCGTGTCCCCCTACAGAGAGATCTTCAACGAAAAAATACTTAACAAAATACTCCCAAATGGCGAAACAATACTCAAAAAATAATCCCCAGACTATTTTTTGACTATGTTTGAATATTTCCCCTGTAGTGGGACAGGCGCGACTTAAGACGAGGGACGGGCAGCGGTGCCTGCATCCCCAGACCCCCTCGGGCAACGAAAAAATCGTGACAGGAACTCGTGCCGCTGGTTTCGGCCTCCGAGGGGGCCCTCGCCGGGCCTCGGGACCTCCAAAAGTCGACCCAGGACGAAGCACCGGTCCCGGGGACGGGGTCGGGACTTCCAGGGACCCCGCGTTGCAAAAATCAAGACGTCGCGTGTCTGGGACGCCAGGATCTCAGGGTCTGGCGGGGTGTGCGCGCCCTCCTGGCCGAGGCCCGGAGGCCCTGCACACCAGCCCAGGCCCCCGGAGGGCCCTGGCCGGGCCTGGGCTGCGCGCAGGAGTGGCCCTTCGCCGGGAGTGGCCTGCGGTGTGGGCCCCTGCCATGGCTGGCGCGATTGGATTCTGCCCCTCCCCTCACCCCTGCCCTCCTCCACAATTACTCAAATACTACTCTCCCTCTTCCCCTGATGGCGTGCTGGGAGTGGCCGACCCCCCCGCGTACTGTTTTTTTACACACAGGATTCCCGGGAGTTGGGTTTTCGCCTGCGTTTTTCTTCAAAATGCTGCTCTCGCTGAGGCGCCGGCCTCATTTCTGCTCCCGAATCGTTCCGAATCGTGCTCCCGCTGCAGCGTGGGCCTCATTTTCGGATCGGTGTTTGGCCTCCGTCGTTCAGGATGGCGTTCTCGCCCCAGCGCGGGCCTCTTTCTCGCGCGCCCATCCGCCCGCCACCACCGCGCCGCACCACCACCACCACCACCACCACCACCACCACCACCACCACCACCACCACCACCACCACCACCACCACCACCACCACCACCACCACCACCACCACCACCACACCAGCACCAGCACCAGCACCAGCACCAGCACCACCACAACCACGCACACACGCACACACGCACGCACGCACGCACGCGCACCACCACCCACTACGCACGCGCGCGCGGAGCCACAGGTCCGCTACGACACGCGTCCGCGGATAGAGAAAATCAGCGCCATGGTAAGGGATGGGAGGGAGGGGTAGGACGTCAGATATGACGCGAGCGCACCTAGCTTGCCTTCCTCCCCTCCCCCTCTCCCCCGCTGCCCCTCCACTCCTCGCGCCGCCCCCCTACCCCCCTCCCCCCGTGAGGGGGGAATGATATGGGGGGACTGGCTCGGGGGGGGGGGGGCATGCAGCTTGCACCGGCGATACGTCGCCGATACATCGGCAATGGGCACTTGTGAGGGGGAAGGATATAGGGGGGGGGGGACTGGCTCGGGGGGGGGGGGAGCATGGAGCTGGAGTCGGCGATACGTCGCCGACAGATCGGCGATGGGCACCCGATAGCGAGAAGCCGCACGGTCCTGGGCGGGGTGGGCCATCGGGCCCCCCTCGGCGATGCGTGGGCGGCGGGGGGCCCGGCGCGCTCGTCGTGGGCCCATGCCAGGACGAAGCCAGGACGAGGATGAACTCGGGTGAGGGTATACAGTCGAAGCGCTGTCATAAGAACCCTTGATAAGGAGCGAGGCCCCTTTGTTCCATGAGTTCAACTTCGATTCCCCACAGAAAACTCCAGGAACACCTGAGACAAACTGCGAATGTGTTATGGAACACTGGGCCCCGCCGCAACGAAGAAGGTTCCTTCTTCAGCGGCCCGACAATAAATCGGCAACATCTGAGATCTGGCGGTTCTGGGGGACGTCTCCTGTGCCGCGGCCTTCCCAGAGCGCTCCAGAACGCTCTGAGAGCGTTCTGGAACGCTTCTTGCGAGGCGGGGATTTCATCCATACATACTGCATCCACCGCCTAGGAACTGACGTCCTGGTTCCCCAGCGGGCGGCGGATACGGATATGTGTTGGCCCACGGGGCCCAAAACAATACATAAGTACAAGAGTATATGTCTATATACATACATAGATCTACAGTTCCGAGACCATATACGTATACAGACAGTTATATGTATACATGTACGTATGTATATGTGTGAGTGTGTCTGAGAATGTGTATGTACATATCCATGGTCCATATCCATATCCATATCCATAACCCATATCCATATCCATATCCATATCCATATCCATGTCCTCCGCCGGTAAGGGTCCGCGAAGATCGAACCCTCCGGCAGTGGCATGGACAAAACCCCGCCTCGGAGCCCCGGAGCGGATTCATCCTCGGCCCCGGCCCCGTGCGGCATCCCCCCCCCCCCTCGCGCTGCCCCCGCGAGAGGTGCCCCCTTCCCCCTCGTGGCCCCCCCTCGGCGCCGCCCGAGGGATTCGCCGGGCCCCCCGCCCGGGCCCTCCGCGCGTGCGCGGCAAGGGTCGGGGGGGTCGGGATTGGGAGGGCGACGGCATAGAAACAACAGGAAGAACATCACCACCATCACCATCACCATCATCATCACCATCACCACCACCACCACCACCACCACCATCATCATCATCATCATCATCATCATCATCATCATCATCATCATCATCATCATCATCATCATCATCATCATCATCATCATCATCATCATCATCATCACATTCACCATCACCATCACCATCACCACCATCACTATCACCATCACCATCACCACCACCACCATCATCATCATCTCCACTCACCCTCGACGTGCACCTTCCGCACCTTCCGAGCGGACCCCCTGGGGCGGGGAGGGTAGGGCGGCGCGCCGCGAGGCCGCCCGGATAGCAGCGTCTGGAGCGCCGCTCTCTTTCTCGGCCCGCCCGGTGCGAGGGGCCCCCCAGGAGCAGCGTCTGTACGACCCCCGGCACGGGCGGCGTGGCCGAGGTGCCACACCGGCCAGGGTGCCCCACCCCCCCCCTGGATGGGGGCATGGGCTGTGCCCTTCGAGTCTCGAAGGGTATATCCCCAACCGGGGTGGTAAAACGGTGGGGCCCGGGATGGGGATAGGGATCGGTTAGACGATACTGGCCTCTCCCCCTCCCCAATGGAGGGCACCTCGAGGTTCCCAGAGAGCAGATGTCTTGACCTACGTTCGATGCGGGTTCCCCTGATGCTTTCTCCATCCTGACTCGTTGTTTGACGGTCCCGCGGCTCGGCGAGGGCCACCCGAGGAAAACTGAGAAAAACCGCCGTCTTGTTTCTGTTCGATGCTTTGGGGGTCTTGGCTTGAGGATCGAGGAGGATCGAGGTCCGAGGAGGGTCAAGGATCGAGGAGGATCCAGGCGAGTGGTGGACGCGCACCTGACGCGTCGTTCCGCGCATCGGGGCGCCCGCAGCTGGGGGGCACAAAGAAGCCGTAGGTTAGCGTGAGGTCGGGCATGATCTTGGAGCTTGGAAGAAAACGTGGGCCACTCAGGCCTTTCTGACTTGAGTACGACTGGCTTTCCGATCTGTTTCGTCGAATCGATGAGCCCAGAGCCTCTCGATGAGGATTTGGCTTCGATTTGTTTGCGCAACTCGTCAACTCTCTTGATGTCTGCTGCGTTTCGTTGACTTGATTCGTCAACACATTGTTTTGTCCTCGCAAACCGTTCAAGTCACTGGTCACCTTCGCAAGGCTTTCTCTTACAATATGCAGCTGCTGGAATGCTGCATTCAACTGTTATATTGTTGCCGTCATCCTTGGGTTGGGCGATGCTCAGATTCAGCTCGCACGCATCGGAATCACAATCCCAGATGTCCTAATGAGGAGCACGCTACGCTACCATGAAAATGATGTATGCTTTTGAAATGTCCTAAATGCCTGCGGATGCAACTGCTGACGCTCCTCCAGTCCACTGCTGCTACAGAAAACGCCTAGACACTATAATTCTCGAGCGTACATGCATGCATACCTATACACATACATACGCACACGCAAACCTAAAAACATACATATCTACATCTCTACACATACACATACATGCATACATACATGCATACGTACATACATACAGTCATACAAGCATGCAGTCATGCATGCATGTATGCATACATACACATACACATACACATACACATACACATACACATACACATACACATACACATGCACATGCACATACACACAAACATACATGCACATACACATACACACATACATACGCATACACACATACACATACGCACATGCACGCATACATACACATACACATACACATACACCTAGTCATACACATACACATACGCATACGCATACATATACATATATATATATATAACTATATGCATACACACATTCATACACATACATACACACATACAAACATACACACACACATACATACATACATACATACATACATACCTACATGCATACACACATATACATACATACACACATACATATATACATACATGCATACATACACGTACACATATACATACATACATACATACATACATACAGACAGACAGACAGACAGACAGACAGACAGACAGACAGACAGACAGACAGACAGACAGACAGACAGACATACATTCATACATACATACATACATACATACAGGCATACAAGCATACATACATACATAACAACATACATACGTACATACGTACATGCATGTTTACACATACATAGATGTATACATACATACATGCATGCACGCACGCATGCATACAGAGACAAACATACATACATACGAGAAACCGCGTTTCGTGGACGTTTGATGGGGAACGCACGCCTTGACACGTCGAACCACCTCCTCCCCCCCTCCCCAGAAACATTTGGAGCATCACCCCCTCCCCCGAGACACGGGCTCCAACTGCCCCACCCTCTCCTCCATGAGGGGGGAAGGTTCGAACCACCCCACCCCACCCGTCCAACGTCCAAGGTGGGGGGGAAAGGTTCGAAACGGGGGGGGGCTGAATTGCAACCGCGGGGGGGTCGAGGTCGAACGGGCCCCCGCCTTGTGCAATGGAAGGGGGGGGTCCAACGGGGGGCGGGGTCCCATTTCCACCTAGTAGAATCCGACTCAGGCCCGACCCAACTCGAATGAAGTTCTAATCTAGCTGGACCCACATGTTATAGCATCCCAGCCGGGCCCAATCCTACTCTAATAAATCCACACTGCAGCTGGATCTTGCACTACTTGAATCCGAATATGGCTCGGCTCAACTCGAACTAAATCCTACGATATACGGGCGCAATGTAATAACACCCTCATAAGGCTCGATCCAACTCTGACAAAATCCTACGGTAGCTGAATCCAAGTTTACTTGAACCCGACTAAAGCTCGAACCAGCCCTGATACATTCCTACCACGGTTGGAGCAACGTATAATTACACCCGAATCGGGCTCGGTCCAACTTCAATTGAATCCGACCCTAAACGGGCCCAGCTCGATTGGAATATTACCAAAGTTCGGGCCAACGCTAATCTAATCCAACTATACCTGGAAAGCAACCTGCTAGCATCCTAATCGGGATCCAACCAGCACCACTAAAACCTTACGGTCGTTGGACCCAGCTTTAAATCGATCCTACTGATGCTCGGTTGAGCTCTAACTGAAGTTTTCCTGGACTTGAACCACCATTAATAGCAGCCCAAGAAAATCGATCGTCGTCATCGGCGTCATCGCGGCATCGTCATCGCCATCATTGTCACCGTTTTCGGCGTCGTCGTCTTCGTCGTCGCCGGCGTCACCGTCACCGCCGCCGTCGTCTGAGTCTTTGCCATCGTCGTCGTCGTCGTCGTTGTGGTCGTCGTCGTCGTCATTGTCGTCATCGTCGTCGTCGTCTGCGTCTGCGTCGTCGTCGTTGTCGTGGTCGCCGCCGTCGTCGGCCGCATCACCTTCTTCGTCGGTTGCCGTTGGCGAAGGGAGGGGGGAGCTGGTTCGATCACCCCCCTTGAAATGTTCAATTGGAGCAGGGGGGCGGTTCGCCCCCCCTTGGATTTCAGGGGCGGATGGGATTCCCCCACGGCTCACGATTCTAACCCCCCCTCCTTCTCTGTGTCCACAGAACGTTTTTCTTCATACATACGTACACACAAACAAATATAAACAACTGGAATTTACGTGCGTAGGCCCATTCAAAAAGAACCGCTGCACGAGAGCATGGCCAAGACGGATGAGAAGATGAAGTCGCATCCGAAAAAAAAGGGAAATCTGGAGATGGAGGAGAAAAGGAGAAAGAGAGGAAGAGGAGAAGACAGATCACCAGATGGCCGCTGGGAAAGAAGTGCGCCATCGGGATGGCAGTCGAACGCAAGTGGGATTGCAACATGAGCGTAGCGCAGGAGCGAGTTCCACACCTTGCGCTTGCAATCCATAAAGAGTGCCGAAGACTTTTTTGGGGGGGAGTACCGAACGAAACTGCCATTTGGGAAAATGCGATGGCAACTTTATTGGCTTATCTTGACTGCGGACCAACAACTACTCAGATCCACCGGTGCGTAGTTTGCTAGGGCACGGAACCGATAAGAACAAAGGGGGCCCACTGCAGAGGGAAGTACCTGAGCATGCCATACTGTTCTCGGTCTTTACTGAATTCAATCATGGTCGATTGCGAACTTCTAAGCGCGGGAACTGTATCCGACAAAAGCTGTGTACAGAAAATGCACATGGAACGCTCCATTGGCTTCTTTGGAGTGCTCCACACTGGCACGCTCACGCTTGTCCCGCCCATAACCAAAAACGCGCGCGATAATCCGAAACTACCACTGGCACAGATTGCGCCGCAGCCAGAATCGCATGCACTTGGCAAACCCGAACCGGCTCGCAGAGGAAGGTTGGACAGCTCACCTAGCGTTAGGAACGCATCGTGTAGAGTGAACTGCTGCTTGTCGAGCAGAATGAATCGCGATGTGGATGAGATCAGTCGCAGCCACCAACGACTTGATTACTGTCTGTTTGGTGGCATGTGCGCCACCAGTCATCGTTACGCCCGCGCCATCCCCTTACAAGCGATGTGCAACAAAGGCCATGAATAGCCTGAACATTGTTTTCTGCAGCTGGTCGTGTCTTTGAACTTGCGTCGCACTTGTCAACATCACATACACCTGCAACGCTCGTGCACGACAACGTATCCGTGGGATGCAGAGCATAACAACTTGCACATAAGTCATAAGCGCAAGAACCGCTTGAGCGATATAGTGCTTCGGACGTCAAACTGAAAACATCACATGCCAAAGAGGCCGTCTTCACATTCATGTTCTTGCCCTCCAAGGCATGAACCGATTTGGCGGCCGGCAGCGACATGTCGATTGGCAAATCTACCCTCGTTCAACTTTTTCGTTGGCGCCAGGACACAACATGAAGGACCAATCCAGATTGAGAAAGACTCTATCCAATGATTCCCACTCGTATCGCGCAAAGGAAGTACGAAGACGAGCTCGCCGCCAGGCACAATCAAGAGATCCGATTGGTTCCCAATCCAAAACTGACTTGGAGTATGGGATAGTCGAAGGATGCAATCACCTTTCTGCTCACTGCCAACAGCCGCTGGCAGAAGCGCCATGGATCATCGCCACGAATTTCGGGCTGCTCCGGGGCGCATGTCGCGAACTTTGTTTGATGATTGGTGTCGAACTCGCCGCGAGCGTCTTTGAGAAGACTCGCCACATCGCCATCTAAAGGCGTTCGTGTGTCTCGGAAGGCCAGGCCGTTCCAACCAATAAGCTCACCGTCCGAGTCTACTCATTTTCTATGAATGCGAAATCAAACACTATCATGCGTTTCGCGTTCAGCATATTGTTCAAGGCAGGCCACTCGTGAGAGATATGAGCAATGTGATTCCGACAGGCGTGCGATACGGCAAACGCTTTGGTGCGAATTTGTCCGGCTGCAATCAGGGCATCAGGAGGCTGGCATAAGATCAAGAAAGAACGCTGCAATGCACGGCCGACGCCTATGGGGACATGCGTGTCGCAAGTTTCTACATGTACAAATCATGCTTGAAATTGGCACCCGATGCGCATCAAACAAATGTTCGGCAATTAAAAGCCAAACCATGGCGTTTCCTGGTGTGCCTTCGAATATATATATATATATACACACACACATATATATACATAGATACATATATATATATATCTCCACGGTGGCGCATTTCCATGCGGTCATTGTCCGCATCGCAACCTACCCTGGCAAGGCCGACAGCTGGTCAAAGCTTCTGTGTGCCGCTTTCCCTTCGCGACGATTTTGTCAACACCCCGACTGCCGCCGTGGTTCCACAAGGGATGTGCCCCCCCGTGCAAGCCATGGGTTCTTGCTCATCTGCGCGCTGGTCCTCTGAACTGAACCGACCGTAATTCTGCCGCCAATAAGGGGACTTCAGAGAAGCGAGCCCACTCGCCAAAGTATGAGTATGCACGGACACGTCAAGATTCTCCATCTTCCAGCACGAAGGCAATCTTGACTGGAGCCCTTCAGGCCGGAAATCTGGCACAGCATTTGCCCAGTGTCGAAGTCGAGCTACTTGCCCTGAATATGAAACTTCATCCGAAGCTCTTTTTGAATGCAACTCATCGAAACTCTTTGTTGTTACAGGCACGGCACCACACCGTGCCACCATGAAGCGAAAAGAGCCAGGCTTCTGACGCTAACTGCATGCGTTCCATGCCATCGCGCGCATCATTTACAGCTAAGATGCGGTCATCCACCCGCACTCCCCTATCTGGCGTAGGTGCCGTTGTGAGCAGGCACTCCTCCATCTTAACAAATCGACGTAATGATAAGTTATTGCCTGCCAGATGGCCTTGGTATCAAATCAATGCCAA
Source organism: Prorocentrum cordatum (assembly GCA_963575745.1). Classification (NCBI taxonomy): domain Eukaryota; class Dinophyceae; order Prorocentrales; family Prorocentraceae; genus Prorocentrum; species Prorocentrum cordatum. Next base: position 53,269 of record CAUYUJ010000564.1, read on the forward strand.
TCGCGTGACCCGAAACTCCGTCAATGACAACTTCAAACTCAGCATACTGTTGCTGATGCACAGATCCGTCCAAAGATGTGGCTAGGTATCCAGGGCTTGCGCCAAATGGGGACAACTCCAAATACGTCGGGCTTCAATGTTTGGGGTTGTCTCACCCGAAGCGGCAATCTCTCCAAGCATCACGTCCAGACTCGTTGAAATTCATTGTATCAATCGACTTAAAAGGTTGAAGATCCACTGTGCATGTGGATGCTGACGTCGCGATCTGCGAAAGGGCCGCGATTGTTTTTCGAACTGTTGAGGATGTGCCAGGCGAAAGCGCCAAATACATCGCAGACGGGAACGGACGGCTTGAATTAATCGCCCCTGAAATTCACTCCCTCTGAGAAATGCGTACTGTTATGCTCACACATCCATGGCGAGTTCCCGAAACGCTGACCCCAAAAGTGTTACCATCTCTTGAGGGCGCCGGCCTGCCGGCAGCTTCCGCTGGCGGAGCCGCCTCCGTCTTCCTTCTGCCGTCCTCCGCAGCCCTTCCGCAGCCTTCCGCCGAGGAAGAAATGCCAACTCCTTCGACCCTCGAAGGCGAGGCCCGTTCTGGAACCCGCCTCTTGTTGTTTGTTCTCTCTCTTTCTCTCTTTACCTCTCTCTCTCTCTCTCTTTTTTTTTTTCTCTCTCTCTCTCTCTCATATATCGGAGGTTGGGGGGTGAGATCGCAGTGGACGGAGACCCCCAACCGGGAAATCGTTTCGTTTCGTTCGTGTCGTGCGTGCGGGCGAGGCGGAGCTGCGTGGGCGCGCGAGAGGAATGAACGCGCCGTTGCCAGGACGAAGTCAAGACAAATGTTTCTCCTCCGTCCGTCCGTCCGGAGGTGACCTTAGCGGTGTCCCGTGGTGTCCCGTGGTGTCCCGTTGAGTGAGATCGATAGTGAGATTGATAATGAGATCGATACTGAGATCGATGTGGTGCCCCGAGGTGTCCCGTGGTGTCCCAAAAAGTGAGATCGATAATGAGATCGATAATGAGATCGACAGGTGTCCCGTGGTGCCCCGTGGTGTCCCGTTGAGTGAGATAGATAGTGAGATCGATACTGAGATAGATGTGGTGCCCCGAGGTGTCCCGTGGTGCCCCAAAAAGTGAGATCGATAGTGAGATCGATAATGAGATCGACAGGTGTCCCTGGGTGTCCCGTTGAGTGAGATCGATAGTGAGATCGATCGTGAGATCGATAGTGAGATCGATGTGGTGTCCCGAGGTGTCTCGTGGTGTCCCGCTGAGTGAGATCCATAATGAGATCGATAGTGAGACCGATAGTGAGATCGATGTGGTGTCCCGAGGTGTCTCGTGGTTTCCCGTGGTGTCCCGTGGTGTCCCGTTGAATGAGATCGACAATGAGATCGACAGTGAGATCGACAAGTGTCCCGTGGTGTCCCGTGGTGTCCCGTTGAGTGAGATCGATCGTGAGATCCATTGAGTCAGATGTTGATTCTCCCCCCCCTCCCCCCCCCACACAACCTCCTTGTCAGCCGAAGGGTGGTCGTATAGTATGTGTATATAAATACATACATACATATATGTGTATATACTGGAGGTGGGCCGAGGGGGGGAATGAAAGCGGGCAGGCCTTATCGGATGCAGCGGGGCTTCTCAGACGTCATCTGACCTTCCGCGAAGCCCTCGGACGTGCTCGGGAGCAGGCTCAGAAAATCTCCCCAGACGGCCGGAGGCCTTCCGAGCCCTTCTGAGAAGACCTGCCCCCTCTGCCCTCCACCCTGGGCGCACCGCCGAGTCCAGCTCGATCTCCGCCAGCGGATCGGAGAAGAATCATCGGGCCCTCAGGGGCGCGCTGCCCAGACCGCCGACGTCACGGCTAGTTGCATAACGTCGACCCGCAAAAGATCTCGACCCATTCCCCGGACCGTTGTTCCCAACCATCCTGTGGTGGTGGGTCCTCGTTTTGATGAGACAGCGCCCCGCGACCTCCTCATCCTCCTCTTCCTCTTCCTCCTCCTCCTCCTCCTTCTCCTCCTCCTCCTCCTCCTCCTCCTCTCCTTCCCCCTTTTCCAGCTCCTTAGTTCTGCTCTCCGCATCAGCCCACCAGTTTGGCACACCCCTCATACGTTTCGCGGCCCCACAATGAGCTCCACCGAAGGTCCCAGAGGCGTAGTTCGCATGCGTTCCCGCCGCCCATGTCGGCGCCCCTCTCACACGCTTCGTGGCCCCACAGAGAGCTGCACCGAAAGTCCCAGTGGCGCCGCTCGCACGCGGTCCCGCCGTCCATGCCGGCACACACATCGCACGCTTCGTACGTTTCGTGGCCCCACCAGGAGCTCCAGACAAGGTCCCAGTGGCGCAATCCGCATGCGGTCACGCACCCATTTCTGTACACCCCTCACACGCTTCGTAGCCCCACAGGGAGCTCCACCGAAGGTCCCAGTGGTGCAGCTCGCATGCGGTCCCGAACCGATTTCGGTAAACCCCTCACGTTTCGTGGCCCCATAAGGAGCTCCACCGAAGGTCCTATGGGCGCATCCCAATTGGGAGCTCCACCGAAGATCCCAGTGGCGCAGTTCGCATGCGGTCCCGCTCAGCCCCCACACGTTTCGTGGTCCCAGAGATAGCTCGAAGCGGAGAAGGATGAGGATCGAGAATGGACGATCGAGGAGGACGAGGAGGATCGAGGATCGAGGACCGATGAGGGTGAAGAATGAGGAGCGGGAGGATGAGAAGGATCCAGGATCGAGGATGATTGAGGATCGAGAAGGATGGAGAGGATGATCCAGGAGAAGTGAGATCGAGGATCGAGGGCCAAGGGGGGGGAAATGATCGACGAGGAGGATCGAGAGGCGAGGACCGAAGAGACGAAGGATCAAGCAGGATAACCGACGATCGAGGAGGGGGAGGATTGAGGAGGATAGGGAGGAAGGATGAGACTCCCCCAGTCGCCACTGAAAGTCTCCTCGCGGCGAGCTTCGCTGAATTATGTAAAAGGTTGCGTTGCGACTGGGGGGTGGGGGACGCGAAGCTCACTTCGTAACGAACGCGGGCGGGCGGGTCAAGGATTATTGCTCCCAACCAACTGATTTAACCATGTTGCCGTTGATGCGCCGTATGTGCGAACCCCAACTATTATTCAAAGTTCGCTTACGTTCCTGAGCGCCAAATCTTCTGAACGCCCGACCTTTGCTGAACGCCATACTTTTCTCTAAATATCACACTCAAATGCACTCACATGACCTATTTAAGTACAAGGTAAGCCACACATTGACGTACATGAGATTTGTGAGTAAGTTAGCATGGACATGGCAAGGATTTGCTAGAGACTTAGGTCCTGCGAAGTCCCCCACACGGCCCAAGGGCGGAAACAACCAAAAGCCTCCCGTCGTGATTTATTTCAAAACGAGGTCTGGGTGTGGCGGCGCCGGGCGTCCAAAAAGTCGACCCCGGGACAGAGCCTGAGGTGCGTTCCGACCAGAGCTTCGAGGCGGATGCAGCCGCGGCGACGACGGCGTCCCACGAGGCCCGCAAAGAGCCAAACAAATCCAAGAACCTCGAAACCTCGACCCTCGAACCTCTGGGCCCTCCCCATGTGTGGGTCAGCCAGCGCGGGCCAGGCGCGAAAGGATTGCCGTCCTGGGCCGTTCTTGTCACGGCCCCCCGGGCCGACCAAGGGCACCCCGGAGGGCGAGAATATGGAGAAGCCTCCCGTCGTCATCTGTTGGCGGCGAGCCCAGGGGAGGAAGTGAGAAGGGGCGGGCCTTCTCAAAAGGCTCGGAAGTTCCCAGCCCTTCTGACAACTTTGCTAAGTCTTCCCCGAAGACACAGAAAACTTCCTCAAAGGCTGGGGCGCTTCTGAGAAGCCCCGCCGCCTTCTGAGGAGGCCTTCTCCTTCTCACTTCCCCCCCTCGCTCGACGCCGAATCGTTCTACGACGCGAAGAAATCTGGGATCGGGGGTCAAAAAAGCCGACTCCCGCACCTGCCAAGGGGCGCGCTCCGACCAGGATCTCGAGGAAAAGCCAGCCGCGGCGACGAGGGCGCCTCAGGAGAGGCGCGAAGAGAACAAAAAAGACGCCCCGGCTCCACGAGCCTCGAAGCTCGAGGGGGGGTCTGGGATCTGGGAGGCGCGCTGCCAGCCCGGGGAAGGGCGCGGCGCCGGAACTCGGGTTCCTGGCGGGCCTCGCTGCTGGGTGCGTACCCGAGCGACAGGCTTGGGAATCTGCAGGGAAGAGGA
>CAUYUJ010000564.1:60000-64424 GCA_963575745.1 Prorocentrum cordatum
CGACGTCCTGGAGGGCAAGTGCGGGAGTCGATTCGTTGCCTTAGAGTAAGTCGGGGCGTGTCCCCCTACAGGGGGATTTTCGACGAAAAATGAAAAATACCCCAAAAATGCACCAAAATGGTCGAACAAAAAAATCAAAAAATAGTCCCCCGACTATTTTTTGCTATTTTTGAAAATTCCCCCTGTAGAGGGACAGGCCCGACTTCACCGTAGAGCCCAGGCCTCGTCGCGTCGCGGACCAGCACGACGGCAGAGCTTGGCACGCGTTCTCCCCCAGAGGGGCCCTCGGCTCGCCCGAGCTCGGCTCGATTCGCCCGAGCCTCGGCTCGCCCGGCTCGGCTCGCCCGGCTCGGCTCGCCGATTCGCCCGGCTCGATTCGCCCGGCTCGATTCGCCCGGCTCCAGTCCGTGCCCACCAGGCCTCCCTGAGGCCGTTCAGAGAAGACGGCTCGGGGTGAGGAGCCGGACTCTCGGGGGGACGACGTGGCCCAGCCTTCTGGGGGGGGGCTGCGCCGCGAGACGAGAAGCAGGACGTCGGGGCTCCAGGGAGGCCGGGGCGGGCGAGAGGGGCAGAGCAGAGGTCCGATCGGGCGCCCGGAAGCGTCGCGCCCCACGAATGACAACGGCGAAATGATAGGACAGGCCTGCCGTAACGAAGGAGGCCGGCGGCGAAGGTGAAACACTCGACGCAGCAGTTGCAGGCGTGCTCTGGGGAGGGGGAGGGGAGGGGGAGGGAAGAAGGAAATGGGGGTCAGGAGGAGGGCGACGCAGACCAGTGGATCTTGAACTCGGCATACTTGCTTTCCACACCTGCTGTCTTAAAAATGCGCGTACCAAGCTCCGATCCTCGCTGTTCTGCAAGAAAGTGGCAGCGCTGTCTGTCCACCAGGCTTCTCGACGACCGCGCAGTCGAATAGCATTTTCTGCGGTCCGCGCTAAGGCCAGGTGCGGCCAACTGCACGGATGCGCCGCGATTTGGGTAAAGAACCGCCAACGTGCACGGTCGATGCGCGCAACCCACTCTGAAACATTCACAAATAAGGATGTAAGCTTGAATGTTTCATGCACCCTCTGCCAACGCCCTCCCATGACTCTGCTGGAAGTGTGCTAAAACCAACAATCTTGCGCAACATCTGCATGCGCGCTGCTGCTATTCGCTTGCGCTGTTGCTGGGTGAGAACAGTCAGTAGCAACCATGCCACAGGCTGCGGTTGGCGTGACTACCGTGCTGAACAAGGTCACGCGTAGCTTCAACGGTATGAATGTTTTCCACCATACATAACGATTTACATAATACTGTGTCCATGCGCATTCCTGGCGGCAGTTCAGGTTGCACAAGGGGCTGCTCCCTCACGTCACCATTCTTCCTCACGAACAGACGTGCCCGTCGGAATGAAACAAACCCTGATTGCTCCGCGCAGGCAAAGAAGAGGTCATTGGTGAAGCCCTTTGTCTTGCTAGCGTTCAACGAAAGACCACAAGAGGCAAGGTCATCAATCAAGGAGCGGACACTTGCGGCGTACTCATCAGCCAAGCTCCCGTGTACAAAAATGGTTTCCGCGTAACGAATGATGCTGAACTGTTCTAGCCTTCCCACGTCGACTCCACTGTCGGGAAGGGGGCTTTTGAAACGCCCGATCGGGTCATCAAGCCCATCATTGACCAAAGGTGATGACAATCACCTCGCTTCACCCCGCGCGTGATGTCGAACAACTCACTGCCGTTGACCACGCCGTCTGTTGGTTGTAGATGTCGGAGGGAAGCCGCATATATGATTCGGGGCGACCTTGCTGGCCCAGCGCCTCGACAAGAGAGCGGTGCGCGATGCGATCGAAGGCTTTGGTGAGGTCGGCACTGACCACCCACATCGGCTTAGCCCATGCCCAGCATTGGGAGCAAATTTCTTCCAGCACGACAAATGCATCATATACGGACCGTTTCGCCCTGAAGCCCACTTGATCCTCGGGCTGTTCGGCATCGAGAATAGGCCGTAGTCAATACCATTCTCAAAAAGACTCTGCATGTATGCGAAGCGCTGCAATTGGGCGCCAACACTCTGCCTCCCATTGATCTCCAGACTTGGTAGCATCATGAAGAACGTCTCACGCCACGCAGGGTCCATGAATCCAGCGCGGAACGATGCATTCAGGCCTCCCACAAACAAATCGTTCAAGGCGCCTCTCCCGTGCAAGAACATATCATCTCATTCCCGCCAGAGCACAGGTCATTTACGCAAACGAAGAAGTATCCCAATGCGACCCTACCTAGGAATTGGAGCCTCTAGGAAAGCAGCAATAGTGGATGCCGTGCTGCGCCATGCTATGCTACGTTATGCTGTGCTGCGCTATGTTATGATATGCTAGGCGATGCTGTGCTATGATATGCTATACTGCGCTATGATATGATATGAATTGATATGCTATGCTGTGCTGCGCTATGCTATGATATGACATGCTATGCTATGATGTGATGTGTTATGGTATGCTGCGCTGTGCTATGCTAAGCACTGATTTGCTATGGTATGCTATGTTACGCTGCGTTATGATATGCTATGCTTCGCTGAGCTAGGATATGCTATGCGATGATTGGCTATGCTATGCTATGCTATGCTATGATGTGCTCATGCTGCGCTGCGCTATGATGCGCTGAGCTAAGCTAAGCTAAGCTAAGCTAAGCTAAGGTAAGCTAAGCTAAGTTATGTTAAGCGAAGCTAAGCTAAGCTAGGTTAGGCTAGGCTAAGCTAAGCTACGCTACGCTAAGCTAAGCCAGGCTAAGCTAAGCTAAGCTAAGTTAAGATGAAATAAGCTAAGCTACGCTAAGCTAAGCTAAGCTCAGCTAATCTAGGTTAGGCTAAGCAAAACTAAGCTAAGTTAAGCTAAGATGAGATAAGCTAAGCTAAGCTAAGCTCAGCTTAGCTAAGCTTAGCTAAGCTGGGTGAACCCAGGGGGCGTAGCTGGGGGAACCGCGGGGCGGGGACTGGGGGAACCGCCCGGGGCGCTTTCCACTGCCCGGCCCCTTTAAGCTAGAGAATAAGAAGCCTTCTAGGCAGAGCCTAGGTAGGGAAAAACAGGATGTCGTACCGACCGCTGTTGCAGTGAGAGCTAGACCATTCGCCTCGCTGCTGCGCTCTGTCAGTCCTGAACACCTCCTGCAAGGATGCACGGGAAGCGTCGGCTGCGGTCGGCACTGGTGGTTCTGTTGAGCGGGAAACATGTGTAGACAAGCAATGTTTTTGATGATCGTGAACTTCTCCAGCTGCTGCTGTGCCCGATCGTCGAAATAATGGCGCAGACGCTTCCTGGATCCATTGTTGATCATTTTAAACAAATTCGCCAGTTCGGCCTCTTCTGTTGTCTCCCGCCTCTTCTCGCGAAGACTTTGACCTGTGCGTTCGCGCCAAAACCGGCGATCATCAGAAAAATGAGGCGGTGCGGCTTCGGCTGCCGCAGCCGTCACGGTTTCTTCGACGTCCGAAGACGCCTCGGGCGACTGGGAACTCTGAGGTCCCAAGACCGTGCGGTGACGGACCGCGCGGTGAGGTCCCCTGGGATTTCGAGGTCACCGCGCGGTCTGCCACCATACGATTTTGGGACCCCCGGCCCTGCCCCCCCCCTGGGCCGCGGGGGGAAGGGGGAACGCGTCGAACACCAGCATGAGCAGGCTCCTGGGCACGGTCCTTCACGAACGCGCCCGCCGTACTCTCGCCTCCCTTCCCCCTCCTCCCCTGCCCCCCTTGGTCCGCGGGGCATCAGGAGGAGGAGGAGGAGGAGGAGGAGGAGGAGGAGGAGGAGGAGGAGGAGGAGGGAGGAGGGAGGAGGAGAGAGGGAAGGGAGGAGGGCGGAGGGAGGAGCGAGGAAGGGAGGAGGGAGGAGGGAGGAGGAGGAGGGAGGAGGGAGGGGAGGGAGGAGGAGGAGGGAGGGAGGAGGGAGGAGGGAGGCGGGAGGAGGGAGGGGGGGGGAGGCGGAGGAGGATGCAGGAGGAGGAGGAGGAGGAGGAGGAGAGGACCACCACAAGCTATGAGGGTAAATTAAAGAAAAAAATAAAAAAATAAAAAGACAAAAAAAAAAAAAACAAATAAAAAAATAAAAAAAAAAAAAAACAAAAGAAAAAAAAACAATAAAAACAAAAAAACAAAAAAAAAAAAGGGAAAAAAAAAAAAAAAAGTCAGGGGGTGTCCGAGACCCGACCATAACAGAAACCTTGAAGTTACATCCGGTCTCCATTTACGCTTTACCTTTCGGCTCCTTGCTTGAGGGGCTGGGCAGCAGGGATTCGCTGGGAAAGTCGGGGGCGGCTTTTAGGAGGAGGAGAAGGAGGAGGAGGAGGAGGAGGACGACGACGACGAGGAGGAAGAGGAGGGGGCAGAGGAGGAGGAGGGAGGAGGGGGCGGAGGAGGAGGAGGAGGAGGAGGAGGGGGAGGAGGAG
>CAUYUJ010000564.1:67024-77024 GCA_963575745.1 Prorocentrum cordatum
GCATCATCATCAGCAGCATCAACATCATCGTCATCATCACAATCATCATCATCGTGATCGCCATCGTCATCATCAACATCATCATAATCGTCATCATGATCGTCGTCGTCATCCTTATCATCATCATCATCATCATCATCATCATCATCATCATCATCATCATCATCATCGCCACGAACGCCAACACCATCATCTTCACCATCACCATCACCGTCACCATCACCGTCGTCGTCGGAATCAGCATCACCACCACCACCACCATCTCCATCATCATCAGCAGCATCAATATCAGCATAATAACTGCATCAACATCGCCCTCATCATCCCCACCATCACCATCGCTATCATCATCAGCATTATTGCCAACAACATGATCGGCATCACCATTGCCAGAGTCTGTATCGTCACCAACATCGTGATTGTCCGCATCATCATCATCATCACCACCACCATCATCATCATCATCATCATCATCAGCATCATCATCACCATCATCTTCATCATCATTATTAGCATTCTCATTAGCAGCATCATCATCGCCATGACCATCATCAGCTGCATCATATCGTCAGCATCGATACCAGCAGCATCATCATCATCAACATCATCATCATCAGCAGCATCATCGGCACCATCCTCTGCACCATTCTCATCAGCCTGGTCCCTCCTCCTCCCCCCCCCCCCTCCTCCTCCTCCTCCTCTCCTCCTCCTCCTCCTCCTCCTCCTCTCCTCCTCCTCCTCCTCCTCCTCCTCCTCCTCCTCCTCCTCCTCCTCCTCCTCCTCCTCCTCCTCCTCCTCCTCCTCTCCTCTCTCCCTCTCTCCCTCCCTCCCTCCCTCCCTCCTCCTCTCTTCTCCTCCGTCGTGCTACGAGCTGTGGAGGCGGGCGCTCCCCGTCCTGAGTTCTCGAGGTGGTCGTTGAGCCGCCCGGGCGTCGCCACGAGCACGCTGGGCGGCGGGGACCGCTTCAGCGCGGACTGCTCGGACTTCATGTTGGTGCCGCCGACGACGCACTGCGGGGTTGCGCCGGCAAGAGGAGGTTCGAGGTTCGAGGTTTTCTGGCGGTTTCGTCGGTCCCTGGCGGTTCTGAAGCCACGGGGTGCTCTCCAGCAGCTGCGCCTCGCTGAAAGGGTTCTGGGGTTGCCAAAATCGTCCCGAACGGCTGCTATGACCCGAGGACCGTCGGGTTGCGCCGGCAGGAGAAGGATGAGGAGGAGGAGGTGAGGGAAGAGGAGAAGGAGGAGGTGAGGGAGGAGGAGGACGACCAGTGTAAACCCAAGAGTCATCAACGATGTTGGAATTAACCCTCCCTCCAAGCTCCCTCTTCATGGGCCCCAACAACGGTTCATATCTATTGAGGGATCGCGTGGGAAGACAACCGTTTCAAGACCCCGAAGCATGCCAAAACATTGATCTCGGGATGTCAACGCCACGGATCAACCTGACTGCTGCGTCTTGACGATCCGGAATCGTGTCAGGACGCCGTTCTTGGGACTTCAACACCGCGAATCAACATAACTGTTGCACCCGCATAATCCTGAATCCTTCCAAAACACCATTTCTGGTACGTTAATCGCGGGAATCCGTGAAATTCTTACAATTTTTAACAGCGAGTGTGCGCGGCGCTAAGGCGAGGGCCACATTTTGAAAACGGCCCGCCCAAAACCCGTGGAGCTGAGGCGAGAACCACATTTTCAATAAAAACGACCCGCCCTCAATCCATGAAGCTCTTACAATTTATGAAAACGAATGTGCGCGGCGCTAAGCGAGAACCACATTTTGAAAACAACTCGCCCTCAATCCGTGAAGCTCTTGCACATGTTTAAAACGAATGTGAGCGGCGCTAGCCACATTTTGAAAACCACCCGCCCGCAATCCGTGAAGCTCTTACATGTATGAAAACGAATGTGCGCGGCGTTGTCCGATGACCACCGCAAGGGGCCGCTGGGCGAGCCCCGGACAATTCCAAAAGGTGATCCCCCCTGGGGGGATAGCTAGAGGAGCCTTCTCTCTCCCCGTGGGAACAAGCCCAGGAACGGTACGAGAGCCGCCCAGAACCGGACAACGGGCCGCCGCGCGTGCTGCGAATGCGGCCACAAGGCAATTCCTCCTGGAGGAACAGCTCATGCAAACCGAATTCCCCTAGGAGGAGTAAGTCCAGGTCGTTGAGAAAAAACTGAAAATTGACGTCCATGCCTCCAACCGCCTCCTCGTCACTGAAAGGGCGGGCGGGTTGCTTGGAGGCGGTAGGAAATTGTGGGTGTGGGTTGCCGCGCCAGCATTGCTGTGGCCGACTCGGGGCCTCCTAAGCAGGCCAAAGGTGAGCTGTCGCACGGACTCCAACTCCTGTTCATTGACAGGGATGGGCATCCCAGCTCGCACCTCGCCGGGATGTCTGTTGACAGCATTGTGGCAGTGCATCGGGGCGTATGCTCTTGGTTGCTGTGCTTGATGGCTGCGATTTGTGTTGTGCATGTCCTTGAGGTGTGCTCATGACGCCCGTTCACTGAGTGTGTGTGTGTGTTATTGATATGTGTGTGTTGCTGATCAGTGTGGATAATACCTGCGCGTGGTGATTGCTCCTGGAGTGCAGTATCGATGCATGCTTTAGATGTGCATTCTTGTAGTGCGCTATTGTTTTGTGTGCTTGGTGCACATTCTAGTCGTATGCCACCTCTAGATCGGTCTGTTTGTGCTGCGTGCTCTTGGTGCATGTTCAGTACACGGTTCATGGCGTCGATTCAGATTCATGGTGTGTGATGCTTGTCTGATGCTGGTAGTCTCGGATCTATGATATTGGTGTAGGGTGATGGTGGATGTTACTGATGCGTGTCAATGGCGTCTGTTATTGATATGTTTGGGGAGAACGCACTTGATTCATGTGATTGGTATGCGTCCTTAGTGTATGTGATCGGCGTCTGTACTTGACGCATGGTCTTCCATCATGATCTTGACGTGGGTGAGTCATGCATGGTATTGTGTGTTCTCAATATATCCAGACGGCGTGACGTCGTGACGACTGCATGGCGAGACACCGTGACGACTCCCTGGTGGGGAATGGCGAGGCGGGCTATGCAGGGACACTCGAGAACTCTTTGATCCTGGCGGCCGCGGTATGAAGGGCTGGCGCGGCGGGATCCCCAGCGACCACTGCGGACTCTTTGGGCCTGGTTGTCGCCGTACGCAGGGCTGGCGGGGCCGGGTTCCCAGGGATCGCTGGGGACTCCTCGGGCCTGGCGGCCGTGGTATGCTAGGTGGGCGCAGCGGACCGGGAAGTCTCGGAACCTGACGACCCCAACCTGTCTGGTGAGGGACACCACGCAGATCCGCGCGGACTCCTTGACCCGGCGAGGCGTAGCGCGTCGGGGGCGCCGCCAGAGGCGCCGCCAGGGGGCCCGGCGCCGGTCCCAGACATCCGCCCGAACCTCCGAAAGCTTCGTGTTTTTGCATCTCTATCCTGTTCGGTCCTCCTCCTCCTCCTCCTCCTCCTCCTCCTCCTCCTCCTCCTCCTCCTCCTCCTCCTGCGGCGAGGGCGCCGTCGCTGGGCGCGGGCGGGTCCCGAAGGGGCCTGCACCCCGAAGCCCTTGCTGTGGTAGGTCAGCAGGGCCTTCGCCTCCCAGGGGCCGTGCCACTTCTGGCGATCTCTCTCGCACCCGCCCTCGCCCTCGCTCTCGCTCTCTCGCTCTCTCACTCTCTCGCTCTCTCTCTCTCTCTCTCTCGCTCTCTCTCGTCCTCGCTCTCTCTCTCTCTCTCTCTCTCTTTCTGTTTTTTTCTCTCTTTCTCTCTCTCTCTCTCTCTCTCTATATATATATATCTACACTTCTCTCACTATATATATATATATACATGAACAATATACCTTTCTACATCGGAGGTTGGGGGGGAGGTGAGGCCGAAGTGAAACGTGAGGTGCCCCCACTGGGAGCATCGCCTCTTTCCACTCGTGGAGCGCCCTCGCGGGCGAGGCGCAGCTGCGCGAGCTCCTGGCCTGGCTCCGCACAAGTCAAACCGACGACGACGACGACGACGACGACGACGACGACGACGACGACGACGGCGGCGACGATGACGACGACGGCGGCGGCGCTGGCGGCGGCGGCGGCGGCGGCGGCGCCAGCGCCGGCGACGACCCTGCCACCGCGGGAGGGGAGCCCGCGGCGTTCCACCCAAGAGGTCCTCGCGGACCAGCGGGCCTCCGAGCGCTTCTGCGCGCACGCCGGCCTCTCCTCCCCGGTCCCGAGACACGATCGCGTCTGGGAAAAAATCATGGCGTGAAGCTTTTTGCTGTTTTCGGCCTCTGGGGGCCCTTACAGGGCCTGGGGCTATCAAAACACGACTCAGGATGAAGAACTGGACCTGGGGAGGGCGTCCAAACCTCTGGGGGTCGACGTCGTGAAAAAACACAACGTCGGGGGTCTGGGTTCCCACCCGAGTGGGTCCCCAACCCCGAGTGGGTCCCCACCCCCGTCACGGGTGTCCCCAGGGCATCGGGGTGGCCCGAGGCACCGCCTGAGCCCGGCCTCTTCTGGAGGCCAGGCCTGGCGGCACTCCTGGCGCGTATCGCGGCGCACATCCCTTCCTCCTTCCCCCTCCCCCTCCCCCTCCTCCTGCTCCTCCTCCCCTCCCCTCCCCTCCCCAGACCCCCTCGCGCTGTGAACCTACCCTGAGACATACCCAACCGGTTTGCATCAAGTGGCAAGAGGGGTTGGCCCAAACTTGCCAGGACAATGACAGCGCAGGCGTCGTTATCTGTTGTGAAAGCTACATGGAACGCGGTCACGTGGCACGATTCACAGGACAACAACGGAGAGACGAGGAGCGAGCGCCCAGGCTTGAGGAGGACATGGGGGCGGGAACGAAGGGCAGGAAAAGGACGCGTGTGGGGGGGGGGGGGGGGGGCGACCCGCCAGCGCGGCAGCGGCAGAGGGAAGGTGGCAGGGGGCAAGGGACGACGACGAAAGTGACGGGAGGAGACCGAAGAGTGCTGCCTTTGTCGGTAGTGCGCTAGAGATGCAGCGCTGCCTGCACCATGTCGCCGCTGCGCTCGACAAAATGATTAAAGCTGCTTACAATTAACTAGTGCAAGAAACGAGCGAAGCCTAGCTCGCCCGCCAACTTCCCTGCTTCCTTCGCGCACTCTTCAGTGCGGGAGCTAAACGTTCGAAGGCGCGCCGCCAGGTCTGCGGGCGGTCCGCGACAGCACCCCGCTGGATCCCCCTGCAGCCCTCGAAAGTGGAGACAGTTTCGCAAATAGCAGCCTCCCAGGGATGGCGAGCTCTAATCTGAGTCTGGGTGGTGGTTCACCCCGCTGAACCCCCCAGCAGCCCTCGAAAGTGGCGAAAGCTTCGCAGATCGTAGCCCCCCAGAGATGGCGAGGTTTAATCTGAGTTTGGGTGGTGCCTCACTCCACTGAACCCCTTAGAAGGCCCCAAAAAGTTGCGACAGAATCGCAGATCGCAGCCCCCCAGGGATGGCGAGGTCTAATCTGAATCCGCGGCGGGTACCCACTTTGCTGGCCCCCCCAGCAGCCCTCGAAAGTGGCTAAGTTTTCGCAGATCACAGCCCCCAAAGGATGGCGAGGTCTAATCTGAGTCTGGGTGGTGCTTCACTCCGCTGGACCCCCTATCAGCCCTCGAAAGTGGTGACAGTGTCGCAGATCGCAGCCCCCCAGGGATGGCGAGGTCTAATCTGAGCCTGGGAGGTGCCTCACTGCACTGGCCCCCCCCGCAGCCCTCGAAAGTGGCACCATATTCGCAGATCGCAGCCTCCCAGGGATGGCGAGGTCTAATATGAATCTGGGTGGTGCCTCACTCCCCTGACCCCCCAGCAGCCCTCGAATGCGGCAACATATTCGCAGATCGCAGCACCCCAGGGGGATGGGGAGCTATAATCTGAGTCTGCGGCGGGTACCCACTATGCTGGTTCCCTCAGCAAGCCTTAAACGTTGCGACAGATTCGCGGATCGCACCCCCCCAGCTACCCCCCCGGAATGGCGAGGTCGAATCTGAATCCGCGGCAGGTGCCCACTACGCTGACCCCCCCAGCAGCCCTCGAAAGTAGCGACAGTGTCGCAGATCGCAGACCCCCAGGGATGGCGAGGTCTAATCTGAATCCGCGGCGGGTGCCCACTTTGCTGGCCCACCTGGCAGCCCTCGAAAGTGGCGACAGTTTGGCAGATCGCAGCCCCCCAGGGATGGCGAGGTCTAATCTCAAGAGGCCCCCTAGAGGCGTCCCAAGAGGCCACCAAGATGCCCAAAGCATGGATTCCCGATGGGACAAGGTATATTATTAGCATGCACGGCTTTTCGGCTTTCACTGCGTCGAAGACGCTCCAAGAGGCCCCCAAGACCGCCCCAAGACGGCCCAAGAGGCTCCCAAGATGCCCCCCAAACGGCCCAAGAGAGACGGCCCCAGAGGCGCCCAAGACGGCCCCAGAGGGCCCCAAGACGGCCCCAAGAGGGGGACCACGAACCGAAAAGTCTAGCCTTTCGCCCCAAGACGCTCCCAGGAGGCCCCAGAGCTCCCCAAGAAGCCCCAAGAGGCCCCCAAGAGGTCCCCAAGAGGCCTCCAAAAGGGCTCCCAAAGGGCCCCAATAGGACTCCCAAGAAGGCCCGGAGACGCCAAATAGAGAGCGATCGGTAACGCAAAAAGCTCCTCACACCAAGGCTCCCAAGAGCGAACGGTGACGAAAACAAGCTGATAAGACCAAGGCTCCCAGCAGAGAGCGGTGACGTAACAAAAGCCTTACACCAAGGCCCAGCCAAGGCTCCGGAACGGGCGGCAAGGCAACAATCTCTGAACACCAAGGCTCCCAAGAGCGAGGGGTGACGTAACAAGCTTTCAACGCCAAGGCTCCCAGCACGAACGGTGGTGTGAGTAATTTCGGTTTCTGTTTCTGCAGCGCTCTTTCCGTTTAACGGAAAGAGCGAGGTACGAGCGATGACGTTGTGTTTTGGGCGAAGTCCCTAAGGGGGGGTTCCAAGGGGGGCGTAGGCCGAGTGGATGGGTTTGGCCGTTTGGGGTGTTTTCCCTATTGTTTTTGCATGTTTTTCTGATTTCTTCCCTTTTCCGCCCGAGAAGAGCCCAAGACCGCCCAAGACAGCCCCAAAACGTCCCAAGAGGCCTCCAAGACGCCCCAAGAGGCGCCCAAGAGGCGTCCCAAGAGGGCCCCCAAGAGGCCAAAAACATTGATTTCCCGTAGGAAAACGTACATTTTTAGTATATACGGTTTTTCTGCTTTCACGGCGTTGACGACGGCCCAAGAGGCTCCCAAGACCGCCCCAAGACGGCCCAAGAGGCTCCCAAGAGGCCCCCAAAACGGCCCCAGAGGGCCCTAAGGCGGCCCAAGAGGCGCCGAAGACGGCCCAAGAGGGCCCCAAGACGGCCCCAATAGGCGGACCACGAACCGACAAGTCTAGCCATTCGCCCCAAGACGCCCCCAGGAGGCCCCAAGAGCCCCAAGAGGCCCCCAAAACGGCCCAAGAGGGCGCCAAGACGGCCCAAGAGGCGCCCAAGACGGCCCCAGAGGGCCCCAAGAGGGGGACCACGAACCCAAAAGTCTAGCCTTGCGCCCCAAGACGCTCCCAGGAGGCCCCCAGAGCCCCCCCAAAAGCCCCAAGAGGCACCCAAGAGGCCCCTAAGAGGGCTCCAAAAGGGCCCCAATAGGACTCCCAAGAAGGCCCGGAGTCGCCAAACAGAGAGCGATCGGCAATGCAACAAATTCTTCACACCAAGGCTTCCAATGCCGACCGGTGACGTAAACAAGCTGATAAGACCAAGGATCCCGGCAGAGAGCGGTGACGTAACAAAAGCCTTACACCAAGGCCCAGCCAAGGCTCCGGAACGGGCGGCAACGCAATAATCTCTGAACACCAAAGCTCCCAAGAGCGAGGGGTGACGTAACCAGCTCTCAACGCCCAGGCTCCCGGTACGAACGGTGGTGTGCGTAATTTCGGTTTCTGTTTCTGAAGCGCTCTTTCCGTTTCTGTGCCGGGCCCAGGTCTATTGACGCACTGTTGCGTCCTGGTGAAGGGAATCGGCGAGGAAGAACATGGAGGATCCTCACGGGGCTATGCTAACCCGTCTTGGGTACCTCTTGAGCTGTCTTGGGGCCCTCTTGGGCCGTCTGGGGCCGTTCGAGGCCGCGTTGGGAGTCTCTTTGGGGCCGTCCTGGAGCCATCTTCTGGAACTGTTTTGGGTCCCTCTTTGGCCGTCTGGTGGCCAGCTGGGGGCCCTCGCGGAGCCCTTTTGGGCCGTCTGGGGCCCTTCGATGAAGCGTTGTGAGTCTCGTGTGGCCGTCCTGGAGCACGCTTGGCGCCGTCTTGGGCTGTCCCCGGGCCCTGTTGGTCTGGTTTGAGACCCTCTTGGGTCGTCTGTGGGTCAGCTTGGGGCTCTCGCGGGGCTGCTTTGGAGAGATTCGGATGCCAAGACGAAAGGCGGTAATGCTAAAGCCGTCAGATACCGAAGCCTACTCAATGAGCTTGTCTTCTCTGGCACCTCTTCGGGGCTCTCTGGGATCGCTCCAGGCGGGATAGGGGCCTGCAACGCAATGCTGGAGCCTCATTGGCGCGTCATTCAATCCACTCGGGCCGTCGTCCGGGCAAATGGGACCGCGTTGGAGGCCATCTTGCCGCACTCGGAAGCGATCTTGGTGCCCTAAACAGCGGGGCACAGCCATCTCCTGTCGGGGAGCCCGCCCAAGATACATTCACAATGCGTTTGACCAAAACAAGAACCCTTCCGAAGATTGGTTGCACCATTCAGGGGCGGGGCCGTACAGCACGAAGGCGTTTGCAGCGAGAACCTCACATTTGGGAACGAGCTGCCCTGCTTCCGTGCAACTGTGGAAGCGTTTGAGGGAAGCGTGTGCGGCGCGAGGGCGAGAGCCGCATTTGAAGTCAAGCCATTGGGAACTTTCAGTGACACCAGAGAAAAACTCCAATCAGGTTTTAGTTGGGGCTATGGGGCTATAGGACCACAGGGCTATAGGGCTGTGGGGCTATAGGGCTATATGGCTATGGGGGTATAGTGCTACAGTGCTATTGGGCTATTGGGCTATAGGGGCTATAGGACTATAGGGCTGTAGGGCTATAGGGCTACAGGGCTATTGGGCTATGAGGCCATATGGGCTATATGGGCTATTGGGCTATTGGGCTATAGAGCTATAAAGCTATAGGGCTACATGGCTATAAAATACCCGGGCACCCCTGGGCACCTCCGGGCACCCCCGAGCACCCGGGCACTCGGGCACCCATGGGCACCTGGGCACCCGGGCACCGGCCACCAAAATCTTAGGGCACCGGGCACCCACGGGCACCCCGGGGCACCCCCGGGCACCCGGCCGCCGGCCACCAAATCGGCGCCGCACCTCACCTAACCATATGAATCCGCTAGGACCCCTACAAAGGCAAGCTCTGATTGGGGAAATACTACGACTACTACTACTACTACTACTACTACTACTACTACTACTACTACTACTACTACTACTACTACTACTACTACTACTACTACTACTACTACTACTACTACTACTACTACTACTACTACTACTACTACTACTACTACTACTACTACTACTACTACTACTATACTACTACTACTACTACTACTACTACTACTACTACTACTACTACTACTACTACTACTACTACTACTACTACTACTACTACTACTACTAACTACTACTACTACTACTACTACTACTACTACTACTACTACGGCTACTACTACTACTACTACTACTACTACTACTACTACTACTACTACTACTACTACTACTACTACTACTACTACTACTTACTACTACTACTACTACTCTACTACTACTATTACTATTACTACTACTACTACTACTACTACTACTACTACTAATACTACTACTACTACTACTACTACTACTACTACTACTACTACTATTCCTACTCCTACTTCTACTACGCCTACTACTACTACTACTACTACTACTACTACTACTACTATTTCTATGAAACCGGAGAAAAAC
>CAUYUJ010000564.1:84524-112142 GCA_963575745.1 Prorocentrum cordatum
GGGCCCTCGAGGACCCCAGGACCGCAAAGAAACAGCTCGGGACGCAAAAAACCGGCCACGGGGACATCATCGGGGGACCGCCACGGGCGCCACGGCGCTCGCCGCCCCGCCGGCGAGCGCGTCAGGGCTCTGACATGGCCGAGCTGAGGCACGGCACGGCACCCGGGCCGACCTTGCCTCAACGCTCGTCCTCGGCACAGCGGCCCGCTCACGTGGCACGGCGCCGCACGCGAGGGGGGGGGGGTCAGACGGGCAAGGCGGAAGCCTCCCGAGCCACACGTCGCAACGTGCCTCTTGGGCCACGGGGGCGGCTGCAAGGCGTGCCGCCGCGAGGCCCGAGGGGCGGCGGCGAGCCGGCGGGTGCGCACGACCAGACGGCAGCGCGCACGCGGCTGGCGAGAATCGCCAGCGCCCCGGGGTCGCCCCAGCGCTGGCACCAGGCAGGCAAAACAGCGGCTCGCCACCCGAGGGGTCAGAGCAGCAGACATGCTGGCGGTCGCCGTCGGGGTCGGGCTCGTGGCGGCTGGTGTATGGGAGATGTCGCTGGTGAGTTCGGCTGTCTCAGCGGTGCTGGTCAGCGCAGCAAAGCTTCTAGAGCTGGTCTCACTGCTGCCAGTGATGCTGACACTGATGCTCGAACGGCCGAGCTGAGCAATGGGCGGGTGAACACCTAGAGTGAAACAGAAACTGCATAAACATAATTTGTTGGAGGTCCGCGCGGGTTTCTTGGATATGCGCTGGACCCTCCTCCCTGGCGCGCGAGGCGCCGCCAGGGGAGCCCAGCGTCGATCCGCGTTCTCCGATGAACACCACCAAGGACCAGCGGTCCAGGACTCGGGCAGCTCCAGTCCGTTGCCCGAGCCTCTCGGTGTGCTGTCCGTCGCACGTGGCGGGCTGGGCCGGCTGGGCCACGGCTGGGTCGGCGTGGCGGCACGCTCCGACGACAGGCTGCCCCTCAGAGACGACAGCAAGGAACCAGCAGGGCCGTCGTCACCCGCGAAGAGGGACGCCACGGCCGACGTGATCCTCGCAGACATCGGCGGATGCTTCAGAGGAAAAAAAGAACTGCATGCCCATAAACTTTCGGAGGCCCGTGCGGGTTTCCTGGATCTGCGCTGGGACCCCACTCCCTGGCTCGTGGAGCGCGCCAGAGGCGGAACTGGAGGCGCCGCCAGGGGGGCCCAGAGCCGATCCAAGAAATCAGCGCGGAGCTGCGGATGTTTATGTTCGTGCAGTTGTTTCTGTCTTCCATGCTTAGCCACGAGAGGCGGGTGCAGGAGGTAGCCAGGGACGCCAGTGACAGTGAATGCCGAGAAGACGGCTATTGCGGGCTCGGCAGCCGCTGTGCCAGCGCCAGGGTGCACGTTGACGGCGCGCAGCTCATCGCCGTTGGACTGCGTGGGCGAGGGCGAATCGCTGGAATAATTTGGACGGCGCTGCAAGAACTCCGCCATCGTCATCTTGGAATCCCCTAGCATGGTATCCACGCCAGCCCATTGATCTTCGCCCGGAGAGCCCTCGGAGCGACTCACAATGCTCACGACGACCATGGCGTGACGTTGTCGTTCTTTGCGACGGTTGCGTGGCAACGATGGCCTCGGGCGTGCGCCCTTGCCACCTTGGCTTGCGGATGTCCCTCCTGCCAGCTCTTCTCGAACGACCTCGGCCATGACAAAGCCGGCGTCGACGCCCATATAGACGCGGACGAAGTCTCCCCTCTTGTATCGCTTCCTCACCCGCTTGGCTGACATGTTCTTGATCAGCCTATATTCTTCCACGCCCTGCTCGGGCAAGTCCCTCAGAGCCGGGACTCCAAGCGGCCTCTCTCCACGTCCAAATTCGCCCACGCCGTCCAAGCTCGAATTTCGTCCTGCAGCATCGGATTTCCGGTCCCTGTTCTGAATCTCCAGATCCTTCTGCAGCTCAGACTTGGTGTACGTCTCCCCATCGTCGGTCAGCTCGTCCTCCAGCTCGATGTCGTATCCATTTCTGGGGTCAATGTGCCTCATCGACTTGCGGACCAGAGCGGGAAAGAAACGCCTATGGTTAGGGGAGTACACGCTGATCAAGTCGCCGTCAACAAGTGGTAAGCGCAAGTCATTCATCACAACGCCGTGCACCAACTGCCTGGACGCCCCAACATACACTTCGTAGTGGAGAACGTTGAACTTGAGATACTCGTCGAAGTACATACCTCTGGAATCGATGATCCTGGCCGGGAGCCACGTGTGCAAGGTTGCTGACCAATACTCCACGTCCTGGTTCTTGTGGTATGCCCAGTGGGGCGGGCTGACGACCGATTGCGGTTCGGTGGAATGGTGTTTCTCCTCCTCGGCCTCCTGCTTCGACATCGTGTGGTCGATCACCTCGTCAGACTCGATGCATAACGCATACGCAAACCATGCGTACCTTCCCCGGTTCTTATTCCATCTGTACTCCTTCCAAACGCGATGGTCGACGTCGCCGTCAAAGAGGGGCGCCTCCCCCTGTTGCTCCGCCGAGAGCACTTCGAAGCAGCTGCCGTGCAAGTCTTCGAACAAGGGGTGGAGCTCGTCGTTGAACTCGCCGTTCCTCGGCGCAGTTTCTTTACCGAGGACAAGGATGGTATCCTGGTGGTCAGCAGCACCGCAAAGCCCTTTCGCTTCGAAAATGCCGTCGACCTCGAGGTAGTATTGCTCCTGGTGCGCTCTGTACCCGACTGAGACTTTGTGCTGGAAGCCGTCTGCAATGTCGGTCTTCCCAGTGATGCAACTTTCGCCGACTTGCCAGCAGAGTTTGCCATGCTTGATCAACAAAACCTTCGCCTTGCCGATGCCGAATGGCGGCTTGTCATTGGGAAAGACCTTGCCGAACAGCAGCGAGTCTCTGGCCTTGGTCCTAATCGCCAAGTGAAGCTCGAAGTCCATCGTGCCGCTCAAGTTCAGGTCCACCTTCAAGAACGAGTCCTCCCTAGGGTCCAGTGGTATCAGATTGGCGCAGCCCCGCTCGCGGTCCTCGTACGCGTCGAATTGGGCCATCTGCTCCATGGTGAGGTCGTAGTGCAACCTCGTCTTTTGCTGACCGTCCTCGTCAACGACCCCCTCCGTCCTCGTCCACGCGACCTCAACTGGGTCACCTGACCGATCCAACCCCCTAATATTCACCATCCCCCTCGTCGGTACCACGCTCATTCTCCGTAAATACCGAATCCCAACGGTGGACACAATGAAGAAAGCGACGGCGATCACAGCGGCTACGATGCCGGCCTGCGCATCGCAGCCGTCGCCCGTGACGGGGTCCGGGCCTGATGGGCAGAACCAGTCGTACGGGCACGAGACGTACGTCTCACACACCCTTGTGTCGGGCATAAACGACTCCTTGGTGTAGCCTGGCGGGACGTTCGCATTGCACAGGTCCTCAGAGCCAGTCAGGCAGTCCACTGTGCGAGTCTGCTCCCCCACTCCGCACAAGTTGCTGCAAAGAGACCATGATTCGCGCGCCACCCAGCGCGCCACAGGGACGGTCACGATGGCGGACACGGGCGCCCCGACGACGAGCCTGGCCGCGGCGAGGCCCTGTGGGACAGCAACGCCGGCATCCCGCAGGGCAAAAACGAGCTCGCTGATGAGGCTGTCCCCATCTACGTTGAGGCTGGCCAGGCCGTCCGTGACAGCTGTCTCATCGTCGGCGGGGTAGATTTGAAACATCAGCTTTATCCACAGCCCCTGCAACGTCGTCAGGCGCCTCGCTGGAAGGCCAGACTGGTAATCGGAGTTCAGGCGCTTCGCCGTGTACACGTGGATCTGGTCCATGGACAGACCGAGGACCGCGCCGAACGCGCCCCTGATCGCGTCCCACTGCAAATTTCCTGAGGCCCACTCGGCGGCGAGGCCTGAGTCCAAGCTGCTCTCGACGAGCGCCACTTCCACGACAAGACCCACTGCAGAGTCGAGAGCCTCTATGTCCGCAGTCGGCATGCAGACCAGTGGGACCATGTCGAAAACGCCCCTCGTGCATTTGATGGGAGCGAGGAGCTCGTATGACGAGTTGCACACGGGCGAGCAATTTGCTCCGCTGGCGATGTTGACGCAGGACGAGCTGTCGACCACGTTCGGAATGAATGGTACCTTGTCCGCGTGACAAGCCTTCTCTGTGCACACTCCAGTGGTGTTGACCCAGTCGTAGGCCGTCGTAGCCGTGCACTCGATCAGGATTTGGTTCGCCAAGTTTTCATAGCCATCGTACTCCGAGCACGAAACGTCACACGTCTGCGTGTAGTTCCGGTCGGAACAGCCCGCGCCCACGCCGTCGTAGCCGACTGGCATCTTTAAGGCAGGGCGTCCCACGCAAACGTTGGGCTCGCACCTGGCGGTACCCTGCCACTCCCCGTCTATGAGGACCGTCCCGTTCTCGGAGACGGTGCTGCAGAGAAGCGTTTCTTCCACGTGGTATCCAGGTGCGCAGACTGGAGAGCACGTGTCGCCCCATTTGAAGCCTGTGCATTCGATGCGGAGAAGGTCGGGCAATGGGCCAACGACCTGAAAGTTGGGTCCCGCAATCCCTATGGGCACGGGGTCGACGTCGGGCCATGGACACACGCAGCACGTCGTGGACGACGTCGACGTGTGGGTCGCCGTGGTGTGCATCCACAGCTCCACGACAGGATCGCTAGCGTACCGTAGACGATGCGATGACATGATGCCCAAGTTAACCAACGTTGCCGCAACCGCTGCGGAGAAGTCGGCCGCGCCCGCCGTGTCATTCAGCGCGGCCAGGGCGCTCTGGATGTCCTCGTAGTCCGTCCCCTCCACTTCGACACGATAGTCCACATGCCACAACGTGGAGTCCGAGGTGAGCTTCCTCTCCAGGCCAAAACGGCGTCGTTCGGTGACCTCGTATACGCCGTCTATGGCGATGAGAGAGTCACTGGTCTCCAAGTACAGCGCGATGGAGGCCTTCGCGACGCTCTCCATCTCGGTCTGGGTGACCGTGGGGTCCAACGCGACCACTAACTCGGCCACAACCATGGAGAACCGCCTCGGGGTGGCCGTCCCTGTGGTCACGGACGACGAAGTGGTGGAGTCCGTGGTGCTGCTCACGGTGGTCGTCGTGAGCGACGTAGTGACGGTGGTCCGCGTCAGAGTCGCGGTGCTGGACGCTGAGGTAGTATGGAACGATGTCGTTGACGTGCCCGTGGAGGTACCGGTGAAACTGTCTGAGGTTGTCGAAGTGCCTGTTGTCGTATGGGTCATGGTTGTTGTCGACGTATCCGTGAGCGTGCCGGTGGTGGTGGAGGTCACAGATGTCGAGATGGTTGTGCTCGAGGACCAAGAAGAAGAGGTATGAGAGGTCGAGGAGACGGTTGACGAGTCAGTGGCAGTAGTTGTGGATGTCCTGGAGACTGTCGCCGTTATGGTGGATGTACCAGAGGCCGAGGTACGCGTCGACGTGGAAGTGGCGGTGGTCGTGGACGTCCCCGAAATCGAGCTGCCTGTCGTCACAGTGGTGCTGCTGGTTCCGCTCGTGCTGGTCACAGTTGTGCTGCTGGTGGCACTGGTGCTGCTGACAGTGGTGCTGCTGGTCCCAGTCGTGCTAGTCACAGTGGTGCTGCTGGTGACGCTGACAGTGCTGCGCGTTGTGCTGCTGGTCCCGGTCGTGCTGTTCACAGTGGTGCTGCCGGTTGCGCTCGTGCTGGTCAAAGTTGCGCTGCTGGTGGCGCTGGTGTTGCTGACAATGGTGCTGCTGGTGCCAGTCGTGCTGGTCACAGTGGTGCTGCTGGTGGTGCTGATGGTGCTGCGCGTGGTGCTGCTGGTCCCAGTCGTGCTGGTCACAGTGGTGCTGCTGGTTGCACTTGTACTGCTACGCGTGGTGCTGCTGGTCCTGGTCGTGGTACTCACTGTGGTGCTGCTGTTCTTAGTCGTGCTGGTCACAATGGTGGTGCTGGTTGAACTGATACTGCTACGCGTGAGGCTGCTGGTCCCAGTCGTGATGCTCACTGTGGTACTGCTGGTCCCTGTCGTGCTGGTCACAGTGGTGCTGCTGGTGGCGCTGATGGTGTTGCGCGTGCTGCTGCTGGTCCCAGTCATGCTGGTCACAGTGGTGCTGCTGGTTGCGCTCGTGCTGGTCACAGTTGTGCTGCTGGTGGCACTGGTGCTGATGACAGTGGCGCTGCTGGTGCCAGTCGTGCTGGTCACAGTGGTGCTGCTGGTGGCGCTGATGGTGCTGCGCGTGATGCTGCTGGTCCCAGTCGTGCTGGTCACAGTGGTGCTGCTGGTTGCGCTGGTACTGCTACGTGTGGTGCTGCTGGTCCCGGTCGTGGTGCTCACTGTGGTGCTGCTGGTTCCGCTCGTGCTGGTCACACTTGTGCTGCTGGTGGCACTGGTGCTGCTGACAGTGGTGCTGCTGGTGCCAGTGGTGCTGGTCACAGTGGTGCTGCTGGTGGCGCTGATGGTGCTGCGCGTGGTGCTGCTGGTCCCAGTCGTGCTGGTCACAGTGGTGCTGCTGGTTACGCTGGTACTGCTACGTGTGGTGCTGCTGGTCCCGGTCGTGGTGCTCACTGTGGTGCTGCTGGTTCCGCTCGTGCTGATCACAGTTGTGCTGCTGGTGGCACTGGTGCTGCTGACAGTGGTGCTGCTGGTGCCA
This sequence comes from Prorocentrum cordatum, assembly GCA_963575745.1. Taxonomy (NCBI): domain Eukaryota; class Dinophyceae; order Prorocentrales; family Prorocentraceae; genus Prorocentrum; species Prorocentrum cordatum. Next base: position 91,146 of record CAUYUJ010000564.1, read on the forward strand.
GTGGTGCTAGTCACAGTGGTGCTGGTGGTGGCACTGATGGTGCTGCGCGTGCTGCTGCTGGTCCCAGTCATGCTGGTCACAGTGGTGGTACTGCTGACGGTTGTGCTGCTGGTGCCACTCGTGCTGGTCACAGTGGTGCTGCTGGTTGCACTCGTGCTGGTCACAGTTGCGCTGCTGGTGGCACTGGTGCTGCTGACAGTGGTGCTGCTGACAGTGGTGCTGCTGGTGCCAGTCGTGCTGGTCACAGTGGTGCTGCTGGTGGCGCTGATGGTGCTGCGCGTGGTGCTGCTGGTCCCAGTCGTGCTGGTCACAGTGGTGCTGCTGGTTACGCTGGTACTGCTACGTGTGGTTCTGCTGGTCCCGGTCGTGGTGCTCACTGTGGTGCTGCTGGTTCCGCTCGTGCTGGTCACAGTTGCGCTGCTGGTGGCACTGGTGCTGCTAACAGTGGTGCTGCTGGTGCCAGTGGTGCTGGTCACAGTGGTGCTGGTGGTGGCACTGATGGTGCTGCGCGTGCTGCTGCTGGTCCCAGTCGTGGTGGTCACAGGAGTGCTGCTGGTTGCACTGGTGCTGCTGACAGTGGTGCTGCTGGTCCCGGTCGTGCTGGTCACAGTAGTGCTGCTGGTGGCGCTGATGGTGCTGCGCGTGGTGCTGCTGGTCCCAGTCGTGCTGGTCACAGTGGTGCTGCTGGTTGGGCTGGTACTGCTGACAGTGGTGCTGCTGGTCCCAGTCATGCTGCTCACTGTGGTGCTGCTAGTTCCGCTTGTGCTGGTCACAGTTGTGCTGCTGGTGGCACTGGTGCTGCTAACAGTGGTGCTACTGGTCCCACTCGTGCTGGTCACAGTGATGCTGCTGGTTGCACTGGTGCTGCTGACAGTGGTGCTGCTGGTCCCTGTCGTGCTGGTCACAATAGTGCTGCTGGTGGCGCTGATGGTGCTACGCGTGCTGCTGCTGGTCCCGGTCGTGCTGGTCACGCTGGTGCTGCTGGTTGCGCTGGTACTGCTACGCGTGGTGCTGCTAGTCCAGGTCGTCGTGCTCACAGTGGTGCTGCTGGTCCCAGTCGTGATGGTCACAGTTGTGCTGCTGGAGGCGCTGATTGTGCTGCGCGTGCTGCTGCTGGTCCAAGTCGTGGTGCTCACTGTGGTGCTGCTGGTTGCGCTGGTACTGCTGACAATGGTGCTGCTGGTCCCGGTCGTGCTGCTCACAGTGATGCTGCTGGTTGCGCTCGTGCTGGTCACAGTTGTGCTGCTGGTGGCACTGGTGCTGCTCACAGTGGTGCTGCTGGTTGCGCTCGAGCTTGTCACAGTGGTGCTGCTGGTTGCACTGGTGCTGCTGACAGTTGTGCTGCTGGTGCCAGTCGTGTTTGTCACAGTGGTGCTGCTGGTGGCGCTCATGGTGCTGCGCGTGCTGCTGCTGGTCCCAGTCGTGCTGGTCACAGTGGTGCTGCTGGTTGCGCTGGTACTGCTGACAGAGGTGCTGCTGGTCCCAGTCGTGCTGCTCACTGTGGTGCTGCTGGATCCGCTCGTGCTGGTCACAGTTGTGCTGCTGGTGGCACTGCTGCTGCTGACAGAGGTGCTGCTGGTCCCAGTCGTGCTGGTCACAGTGATGCTGCTGGTTGCACTGGTGCTGCTGACAGTGGTGCTGCTGGTCCCAGTCGTGCTGGTCACAGTAGTGCTGCTGGTGGCGCTGATGGTGCTACGCGTGCTGCTGCTGGTCCCAGTCGTGCTGGTCACGCTGGTGCTGCTGGTTGCGCTGGTACTGCTACGCGTGGTGCTGCTAGTCCAGGTCGTCGTGCTCACTGTGGTGCTGCTGGTTGCGCTCGTGCTGGTCACAGTTGTGCTGCTGGTGGCACTGGTGCTGCTAACAGTTGTGCTACTGGTCCAACTCGTGCTGGTCACAGTGGTAATGCTGGTGGCGCTGATGGTGCTGCGCGTGTTGCTGCTGGTCCCAGTCGTGGTGGTCACAGTGGTGCTGCTGATTGTGCTTGTACTGCTGACAGTGGTGCTGCTGGTCCCGGTCATGCTGCTCACAGTGGTGCTGCTAGTTACGCTCGAGCTGATTGCGCTCGAGCTGGTTGCGCTCGAGCTGGTCACAATTGTGCTGCTGGTGGCACTGGTGCTGCTCACTGTGGTGCTGCTGGTCCCTGTCGTGATGGTCACAGTGGTGCTGCTGGTTGCGCTCGAGCTGGTCACAGTTGTGCTGCTGGTGGCACTGGTGCTGCTCACAGTGGTGCTGCTGGTCCCAGTCGTGCTGGTCACAGTGGTGCTGCTGGTGGCGCTGAGGCTGCTGCGCGTGCTGCTGGTCCCGGTCATGGTTGTCACAGTGGTACTGCTGGTTGCGCTCGAGCTTGTCACAGTGGTGCTGCTGGTGGCGCTGTTGGTGCTGCTGACAGTTGTGCTGCTGGTCCCACTCGTGCTGGTCACAGTAGTGCTGCTGCTGCTGCTGCTGCTGCTGCTGCTGCTGGTCCCGGTCGTGCTGGTCACGGTAGTGCTGCTGGTTGCGCTAGTACTGCTGACAGTGGTGCTGCTGGTCCCTGTCGTGGTGCTCACTGTGGTGCTGCTAGTTGCGCTGGTACTGCTACGCGTGGTGCTGCTGGTCACAGTCGTGTTGGTCACAGTGGTGCTGCTGGTTGCGCTCGTGCTCGTCACAGATGTGCTGCTAGTGGCGCTGGTGCTGCTGACAGTGCTGCTGCTGGTCCCAGTCGTGCTGGTCACAGTGGTGCTGCTGGTGGCGCTCACGGTGCTGCGCGTGCTGCTGCTGGTCCCAGTCGTGGTGGTCACAATGGTGCTGCCGGTTGCGCTCATGGTGCTACTACGCGTGCTGCTGGTCCAGGTCGTGGTGCTCACTGTGGTGATGCTGGTTCCGCTCGTTGTGGTCACAGTTGTGCTGCTGGTGGCACTGGTGCTGCTCACAGTGGTGCTGCTGGTGCCAGTCGTGCTTGTCACAGTGGTGCTGCTGGTGTTGCTCATGGTGCTGCGCGTGCTGCTGCTGGTCCCAGTCGTGCTGGTCACAGTGGTGCTGCTGGTTGCGCTGGTACTGCTCCGCGTGGTGCTGCTGGTCCTGGTCGTGGTGCTCACTGTGGTGCTGCTGGTTGGGCTGGTACTGCTGACAGTGGTGCTGCTGGTGGCACTGATGGTACTGCGCGTGCTGCTGCTGGTCCCAGTCGTGGTGGTCACAATAGTGCTGCTGGTTGCGCTGGTACTGCTACGCGTGGTGCTGCTGGTCCCGGTCGTGGTGCTCACTGTGGTGCTGCTGGTTCCACTCGTGTTGGTCACAATTGTGCTGCTGGTGGCACTGGTGCTGGTTACAGTGGTGCTGCTGGTGCCAGTCGTGCTGGTCACAGTGGTGCTGCTGGTGGCGCTGATGGTACTGCGCGTGCTGCTGCTGGTCCCTGTCGTGCTGCTGACAGTGGTGCTGCTGGTTGCGCTCGTGCTGGTCACAATTGTGCTGCTGGTGGCACTGGTGCTGCTGACAGTGGTGCTGCTGGTCCCAGTCGTGCTGGTCACAGTGGTGCTGCTGGTGGCGCTAACGGTGCTGCGCGTGCTGCTGCTGGTCCCAGTCGTGGTGGTCACAGTGGTGCTGCTGGTTGCGCTCGAGCTGGTCACAGTTGTGCTGCTGGTGGCGCTGGTGCTGGTGACAGTGGTGCTGCTGGTGGTCCCAGTCGTGCTGGTCACACTGGTGCTGCTGGTGGCGCTGAGGGTGCTGCGCGTGGTGCTGCTGGTCCCACTCGTGCTGGTCACAATGGTGCTGCTGGTTGCGCTGGTACTGCTACGCGTGGTGCTGCTGGACCTTGTCGTGCTGCTCACTGTGGTGCTGCTGGTTCCGCTCGTTGTGGTCACAGTTGCGCTGCTGGTGGCACTGGTGATGGTGAAAGTGGTGCTGCTGGTTCCGCTCGTGCTGGTCACAGTAGTGCTGCTGGTGGCGCTAATGGTGCTGCTCACAGTAGTGCTGCTGGTGCCAGTCGTGCTGGTCACAGTGGTGCTGCTGGTGGCGCTGGTACTGCTACGCGTGGTGCTGCTGGTCCTTGTCGTGCTGCTCACAGTGGTGCTGCTGGTTCCGCTCGTGCTGGTCACAATTGTGCTGCTGGTGGAACTGGTGCTGCTGACAGTGGTGCTGCTGGTTGCGCTCGCGCTGGTCACAGTGGTGCTGCTGGTGTCGGTCATGGTGCTGCGAGTGCTGCTGCTGGTGCCAGTTGTGCTGGTCACAGTGGTACTGCTGGCTGTGCTGGTACTGCTACGCGTGGTGCTGCTGGTCCCGGTCGTGCTGCTGATAGTGGTGCTGCTGGTGCCACTCGTGCTGGTCACTGTGGTGCTGCTGGTGGCACTGGTGCTGCTCACAGTGGTGCTGCTGGTTCCACTCGTGCTGGTCACAGTGGTGCTGCTGGTGTCGCTCACGGTGCTGCGCGTGCTTCTGCTGGTCCCAGTCGTGCTGGTCACAGTGGTGCTGCTAGTTGCGCTAATGGTACTGCTACGCGTGGTGCTGCTGGTCCCGGTCGTGCTGCTGACAATGGTGCTGCTGGTTCCGCTCGTGCTGGTCACAGTAGTGCTGCTGGTGGCACTGGTGCTGCTGACAGTGGTGCTGCTGGTCCCAGTCGCGCTGGTCACTGTGGTGCTGCTGGTGGCGCTGATGGTGGTGCGCGTACTGCTGATGGTCCCAGTCGTGCTGGTCACAGTGGTACTGCTTGTGACGCTGAATGTGCTGCGCGTGCTGCTGCTGGTCCCAGTCGTGCTGGTCACAGTGCTGCTGGTTCCGCTCGTGCTGGTCACAGTTGTGCTGCTGGTGGCGCTGATGGTGCTGACAGTGGTGCTGCTAGTCCCAGTCGTGCTGGTCACAGTGGTGCTGCTGGTGGCACTGGTGCTGCTGACAGTGGTGCTGCTGGTCCCACTCGCGCTGGTCACAGTAGTGCTGCTGGTGGCGCTGATGGTACTGTGCGTGCTGCTGCTGCTGCTCGCGGTCGTGCTGGAAATCACTTGCCAACCTGGCAAAAAGCTTAAGGACATCTCTGAGGACTGCATAGAGTAAAAATACCCTTTCCAGGTATGCCAAATAATACCTGTAGCATATGAAGATACACTTCCGGGTCCTTCGTAGCGCCCGTTCAAATTTGACAGGTGGCAGGATTCGTACCACCACGCGCCAAAAAATGCACTGGCGCAGTTGCTTGACGAAAGGTCGTTGTCCTGATCACTGGTTGTAAAGCTGCGCCGCCCGTTGTGGATGGCCAGGCTGTCTCCGATGTCTCCTGAATACCCGCCGACTGTCAATTGATATAGGTTCGATTCGCTGTCCACGTGGAAATTGGAATACGTGGCGTGCCCCGGCTGACCAGTGGCGTCCACTAGGTCCACCCGCAGCTCGATCTCGCTCGACGCTTCAGTGAGACGGTGGATGTTGTCATTCCCGAGCCAGAAGTTGTCGTTGTCGCCAGAGCCCGACTTGTACTCGGACCACCCCCTGAAGAAATCAATGCTGCCACTGGTTCTTTTTTGGATGACGACCCTCCCACTGGACAACGTGACTGCGATGGGGTCGCCACCGTCGCCCAAGTCTAAAATGACCTGCCCATCCGGCGCATGTGCCAGACTGGTCGCCTTCGCCGCGCTGCGTAAAACCGTGGCATTACTCGCGTCGAGCATTGGAGTATGCCGAGTCGTCTTCTTGTGCGCTCTTGAGCTCATGAAAGTCATCGCAGAAGGCTGTCTGTCTAGATGCCTCCCAGGCGTGATGTGTTTTTGTGTTTGTGTGCGGGTTGTGCTGCTACTGGTACTGGTACGTGTTGTGCTGCTGGTCTCAGTCGTGCTGGTCACAATGGTGCTGCTGCGCGTGCTGCTGCTGGTCCCGGTCGTGGTGGTGCCTGTGGTACTGCTGGATCTGCTGGTGCTGGTCACGGTGGCCCTCGTGCTGGTCTCCGTCGCCACCAGCATCCCCGGGGATGCCGCAGAAATCGCCGGGAAGTCCCCGTCAATAAGAAGGGCATTGCAAGACCAGCCAGCGTTCTCTGCACGGGTCAAGCTCAGATCCATGCCCCACATAAGCCAACACTGACCACTTGTCGAGTGCGACGGGTTATCCGCGTGGAGTGAGTACAACTCCACACCCCTGCAACCGAGCGTCTGGACGCACAATGCCTTGCAAGCGGCAAAAGTTTGCGTCCCTGGGTTGATGCGTGAACCGTCCTCTTCAATCTGTGGGTCATAAGAGTCAAGTGATCCCTCTAGGGCACCCGCCGCAATCAATGCTGTCATCTCAGTGATCTGCGCGGATGTAACACCGCAGTCGCCTTGCACTGACTCCCACGAGATGCGGCTTGATGAAGCGCCTGCGTGGCGCACCAGCACGTGTAAGTACGCATACGTAAGCATACGTGCGCAAGACATCATAGGTAGCACGCTGCCCGTAGACACAACTCTGGCGTGCAATCGCGTCAACGAAATCCGCCTGAGCCAAGACATGCTAACACATAACTCGCTTGCTGGTCAAACGCGCTGAATGCGTGCTAGATTCATGAGTTACGAAATCGCCCGAGTATGGCTGCCCCTGGGAGTCCCTGGGGGGAGATCCAGCCAGTGTGTAATACGGCGATGCATGCGCGATGGTCTCAAAGGCCTTTCGGCTTCAGATGGCTTCGGGAGCTCTTCAGAGGGCCACAAGATGGACTCGTATCGCCCCAGAGGGTCCGCGAGATGGACCTGAAGGGATTGAATCTGGCCCCGGGATGACCCGAAAGAGCGAGGGCGCGCCGCTGGCTGGCCCGAACAAGGGGGCAAGGGTTGAGACTCCCCCCCTTTTCTGGGCCCGCCGTACGGGACCTCCCCCCAATCCCGATCCATCGTCCCGCACACCTCCCCGACCCCCTTTGGGGCAAGGGGTTGAATCCCCCCTCGCCCCATGTGTCCCACAAAGAATGGGGAAAAGATTGCAGCCCACCCATACTCCGGACCATACCGCTACCACCCGACCGCCCTGATAACCCTAATATCCTAAACATCAAACCCTAACCCTTACCATAACCCTAGCACCCTAAACCTATAGCACCCGAACCCTAACCTTACCACCCTAAGCATGAGCACGAATCCTAGCCCTAACCCTAGCACCTTATCAGTCAAATCCTAACACCCTAACGCTACTGCCCTTACCCTAACGCTTGCAACCTAACAACGACACCCTAACCCTAATACCCTAACCCTGACAGCCTAACCCTAACGTCCTGACCCTAACCCCTTCCTCCTAGACCTAGCCCCCTAATCCTAACCCCCTAAGCCTAACGCCCTACCCTTAACCCGACATCCTTCACCTAAAGACCTTAGCACTAATACCCTCCCCTGACACGCTGACCCTGACCATATCACCCTCACCCAAGGCAACACACCCTAAACCGAACACGTGACCCGTCAACCTAACACCCTAACATTAACACCCTAGCATTAACCGTGACCCTAACATCCTAATCCTAGCGCCCTGACCCTACACATAACACCCTAACCCCAAGCCACAACCTCAACCCTACCCCTAACAACCTCAACCTCACTCTCACACCCTCATATTACCACAAAACCCTAGCCCTAATACCTTCATCCGAACTACGTCATCACAAACTTCAGCCCTAGGCCAAACACCCCAACCCTAACACGCTGACCCGAACACCCTGATCCTAACCCGTGCACCCTGACCCCAACACCGTAAACCTCACACACACACACACACACACACACACTAAGTGCCCCGAACACCACCAGCCGTCGGTTCGCGACCCCCGCTCTTCTACCGCTCTCTGGCTGAGGGGGGGGTCCCCCCGCATTAGCCATCCGCCCGAGCACACCCATGTTCCAGCCTTCCTCAAACACTCCTCCTCCCCTCTCTCCGACCTGCTCCGTCTTCCTCTCCCCCACGGGAACGGGAAGAATGCTCTGGACGGGCTCTTGGAGGAAAAGGGGGAACACATCTGTCGTCGACCGGCCAAGAGCCATTCCAGCCGCCAGCGACGGCGTTGCTGATGGTGGTCCTACTTTCTCTGGCTGCACACCAGCAGAACTCCGCATGGTTCGCAAACCCTGCGCCGCTCAGTTCAGAGCGGCGCCTCCCAGCGCCCTGGCTTTAGCGGCTTGCTCGTGAGCAGGGGCAAGACAAACGCTTCAAATGGTCATCGATGCTTCCACATCCTACGCGTGCGCTCCTCCATAAGCTGGAACTGATCGCTCTTCCTGCTTGAGGCCTAGATCTGATATGCAGTGCCGTGAGGTGCAGAGCAGTGCAGAGCGTACGAGGGATGCAGGAATGCGACGGTGAGGGGCTGGTCACCCGCCCTCGGGCCCCCCGGAGGGCGGTCGGGGTCGCTGAACAACAACAGCGCCGTGCATGGCGGCGGGGGCGGCGCGGTGGCTTGATACCACGGAGTGGTGAACCAGTGACGCCGCGGCCGAGAATCGCTGCAAAACTCACTCGACTGCAGCTGGAGTAACGGAGAGAGCGAGGTACGAGTGATGACGTGCTGGTGGGGCGAAGCCCTCTAGGGAGGGGTCCAGGGGAGAGGCGAGGGGGGCACATTCCGGCGGTAATGGCCGCGGGGGGGCCGTTTCCCTCGTAATTTGTTCGAATCAAGCGGCTCGCGGGCGCCTTCCACGGCCCGTTTCCTAATACGTTTTCGAATGAAGCGGCTCCAGGGCTTCAAGACGGCCCAAGAGGGCCCCAAAACGACCCCAAAACGGCCTCAATAGAGCTTCGGCTGGCCTGCAGACGGTCCAAGAGAGCCTCGAGACGGCTCCAGAGACCTTCTAGAGGGCTCGAGGAGGCCAAAAACATGGATGCCCCTAAAGTGTTCGACAATGTTTCATGTTCTCGCCTTTTCTGGCCCAGACGTGCCCAACACGGTATATGAGGTCCCAAAGCTCGTCCCTAGACGGCCCCAGAGGCCCCCCAAAGAGGCGAAAAACAATACAAGAGGGCCCCCAAACAGCCCCAGAGGGCCCCCCAAGACGGCCCCAAGACAGCCCCAAGAGAGCCCCGAGGGACCCAAAGAGGGGGCCCCCCAAAGGGCCCCAAGTGGCCCCCGAGAGAGCCCCAATACGGCCACAGGCTTCCAAGACGCCCCGAGACGGTCCAAAAGGGCCCCAAGACGGCCCAAAATTGCCCCCCAAAGGCTCCACATTTGCCCCCAGAAGATCCCGAAGAGGCCCAAGAGACGCTCAAGAGCACCATGGCTCCCATCAGCGGTGACGTAAAGAGCTCTTCACACCGACGCTCCCCAGAGCGAGCAGCAACGTATAAAACTCTCACCACCAGGGCTCCCAACGGCGACGGCGACGCAAGAAACTCTTCACACCAAGGCTCCCAAGAGCGAAGGGTGCCATGAACCCTCTGGGGCAAATCCCACCAGCCCTTTGGGCGTGAGTGGTTTAGGGAGCTCTCTCTGTCCTCAACCCCCCTTCTTCCCCTTCGGGGAGGGGTTTACCCCCCCCTACCCCCTCCCCCTGGACCTGGAGAGGGAGTTCCGCGGGTCGTCAGGGGGGTCTTTTTCGACGTCTGGGAGGGCCAAAAAACGACGACCCTCACGAGGATTCTGGCCCCGAGGGGGGCTGGGAGTTTGGTGCCTCAGCTCGTCTTTGAAGCAACAATCATTGATTTTACTAGGGTTTTGGGCCCATTTTGGGCTTCTGAGGGGGCAGCGCTCATCGTCCTTCATAGCAAAATCATTGATTTTACGAAGGTTTTGGGCTCATTTTGTCCTTCTCAGGGGGCAGCGCTCATTTGCGCTTCTGAGGAGGTCGCAAGAGGCCCCTGGCCCCAAGAGGCCCCCCCAAGAGGCCTCCAAGAGGCCCCCAAGAGGCCCCCCCCAAGAGGCCCCCAAGAGGCCCCAAGAGGCCCCCAAGAGGCCCCCAAGAGGCCCCCAAGAGGCCCCAAGAGGCCCCCAAGAGGCCCCCAAGAGGGCCCCCAAGAGGCCCCCAAGAGGAGGCTCCAAGAGGCCCCCAAGAGGCCCCACGAGGAGCCCGAACGACTCACACCAGGACGAGGGGCCCGAACGACTCACACCACGAAGAGCCCGAACGACTCACACCACAAGGAGGGGCCCGAACGACTCACACCAGGACGAGGCGCCCGAACGACTCACACCACGAGGAGCCCGAACGACTCACACCACGACGCGGGCCCCGAACGACTCACACCACGAGGAGCCGAACGAGTCACACCAGGAGGAGGGGCCCGAACGACTCACACCAGGACGAGGGGCCCGAACAACTCACACCACGAGAAGCCCGAACGACTCACACCAGGACGAAGAGCCCGAACGACTCACACCACGAAGAGCCCGAACGACTCACACCAGGAAGAAGGGCCCGAACGACTCACACCAGGACGAGAAACCCCAAACGACTCAAACCACGAGGAGCGCTTTCTCTCCCTCCTCCTCCGCCTCGTCCTTCTCCCGCTCCCCCCACAAGGAGGATGTACAAGGAGGCGGGAGGAAGGAGGAACAGGGGAGATATGCGGGGCCAAGCGGACACACGCCTGAAAAACACGACTGTCGGCATGCTTCGCAAGAGTTGCTGCTGTGAGATGGGCTGGTGGGGATACGCGAAGCGTAAAGAATTCCTGAAACGCTCTTTCCGTTTCCGTGCCAGCCCAGGTGACGGAAAGAGCGAGGTACGAGCGAGAGACGTCCTGGTGGGGCGAAGCCCTCTAGGGAGGGGTCCAGGGGAGGGGCGAGGCGCGCACGTTTGGTTGGTAGTGGCCGCCCGGGGGCCGTTTCCTTCGTAGTTGTTGGAGTGAAGCGGCTCGCGGGCGCCTTCCACGGTCCGAGTCCGTTTCCTCTTATGTTTTCATCTGACGCAGCCCAAGGGCCGCAAGACGGCCCAAGAAGGCCCCTAAACGGCCAAAGAGGGCCCCAAGACTGCCCCAATAGAGCCTCAGACGGCCTCCAGACTGTCCAAGAGAGCCGCAAGACGGCTCCAGAGGCCCTCCAGAGGGCACCCAGGGGCAAACAACTTGATTTTTCTATTGTTTTTGCAAGTTTTGGGGGTTCTTGCCTTTTCGGACTAACAACGGCCCAAAACGGCCCACGAGGCTCTAATGATCGCCCCAAGACGGCCCAAGAGGCCCCCGAAAGGGTTCGACAATTGTCCAAGAGGGCCCCAAGACGGCCCCAGAGGGGCCCAAGACGGCACAACAGGGCCACAAGACTGCCCCAAGAGGGCCCCAAGACGGCCCCAAGAGAGCCCCGAAGGCCTCCGAGAGAGCCGCCAGACGGCCAATGGCCTCCAGGACGCCCCGAGACGGCCCAAAATTACCCCGAAAGGCCTCTCCAAACGCTCGAAAAGGGTCCCAAGAAGATCCCGACGAGGCCCAAGAGACGCTCAAGAACATCATGGTTCACATCAGCGAGCGGTGACGCAACAAGATCTTGACACCAAAGCTCCCCAGAGCGCGGTGATGTAAAGAGCTCGTCACACCAAGGCTCCCAAGAGCGAGCGGCAACGTAAAAGTCTCTGACCACCAGGGCTCCCAACAGAGACGGCGATGCAAAAAGCTCTTCACACCAAGGCTCCCAAGAGCGAAGTGTGCCATGAGCCCTCTGGGGCAGATTCCCGAAGCGCTCTTTCCGTTTCCGTGCCGGCCCAGGTGACGGAAAGAGCGAGGCACGAGCGAGAGACGTTTCGTTGGGGGCGAAGCCCTAACAGGGAGGAGGTCTGGGGGAGGGGGCAAGACCGAAGAGAATGGTCGAATGGCCGCGTTTCCCTTGTATTCGTTCGAGTGAAGCGGCTCCCGGGCGGCTCCCATGGCATGTTTCTTCGTATGTGTTCTGGTGAATCGGCCAGAGGGCCCCAAGACAGCCCAAGAGGGCCCCCAAACGGCTTCAGAGGGCCCCAAGACTGCCCCAAGAGAGCTTCAGATGGCCTCCAGACGGTCCAAGACAGTCTCGAGACGGCTCCAGAGGCCCCCCGAGAGGGCCTCAGGTCAAAAACATTGATTTCCCTTAGATGTTTGCAGGTTTTTCGGGTTCTCCCCTTTTCAATCCCAGAAGGGCCCCAGACGGCCCAAGAGGCCCCAAAGATCCTCCAAGGCTGCCCCAGAGGCGCCCCAAAGGGGACCAAAACGGTCCAAGAGGGCCCTCATACGAGCCCAAGGCGGCCCAAGAGGCCCCAAAGATCGTCCCAAGACGGCTCCAGAGGCTCCCCAAAGGGGCCGAAAACGGTCCAAGAGGGCCCCCAAACGGCCCCAGAGGGCCCCCAGACGGCCCAAGAGGGCCCCCAGACGGCCCCAAGAAAGCCTCAAGAGGGTCCCCCAAGAGACTCCCAAGCGGGCCCGAAGAGGCGGTATGGGGTCTGGATTGCTTCGGTGTAGAGACTGGGCTGGCCCAAAGACGGCCCATGAGTCCCAAAACGGTCCCAAACGGCCCCCAATAATTCCCAAGAAGCTCCAGAGACGCTAAGGAACACCATGGTTCCCCACAGCGAGCGGTGACTCCACAAGCTCTGCACACCAAGGCTTCCCAGAGAGCGGTGACGTAAACAATTCTCAACATCAAGGCTCCCAGGAGCGAGCGGCAACATAAAAGTCTCTGAACACCAGGGCTGCAACAAACTCTTACCACCAAAGCTCCCAAGAGCGAAAGGTGCCGTGAACCATCTCAGGCAAATTCCTGGTCCGCTCCTTCCGTTCCCGTACCGGCCCAGGTAACGGAAAGAGCGACGTACGAGTGATGTACGTTCTAGTGTGGGGCGAAGCCCTCTGGGGAGGAGTGCAGAGGAGGGGCGAGGCGGGGATGACCCGGATGTAATGGCCAGCTTTCCTCGTACTTTTTCGAATGAAGCGGCTGCCGGGCGGCTCCCATGGCCCGTTTCTAAAGATTTGTTCAATGAAACGGCCCAAGCGCCCCAAGACAGCCCAAGAGGGCCCCAAAACGGTCCAAGAAGGCCCCCAGACAGGCCCAAAACGGCTCAAGAGGCCCCACAGATAGTCCCAAGACGGCCCCAGAGGCCCCGCAAAGGGGCCGAAAACTGTCCAAGAGGGCCTCCAGACGGCTCAAGAGGGCCCCAAGACGGTCCAAGAGGGCCCTCAGACAGGCCCCAAGAGAGCCCCAAGGGCACCGAGAGGCTCCCAAGCGGGCCCCAGGAGGAGGGAGAGGAGGAGGAGGAGGAGAATGAGGAGGAGGAGGAGGAGGAGGAGGAGGAGGAGGAGGAGGAGGAGGAGGAGAAAGAGGAGGAGGAGGAGGAGGAGGAGAGGAGGAGGAGGAGGAGGAGGAGGAGGACCGAGGGCGAGGCCAAGGTAGGAGGAGGAGGAAGAGGAGCAGGAGAAAGAGGAGGAGGAGGAGGAGGAGGAGAGAAGTAACGAGGAGGAGGAGGAGGAGGAGGCGAAGGAAGGAAAGTAGAACGAGGAGGAGGAGGACGATGATGAGGAGGAGGAGGGAGAGGAGTGGAGGGAGGAGGAGGAGGAGGAGGAAGAGGAGGAGGAGGAGTACCGAGGGCGAGGCCAAGGAAGGAGGAGGAGGAGGAGGAAGAGGAGGAGGAAGGAGGAGGAGGAGAAGGAGGAGGAGGAGAGAGGAGGAGAAAGAGGAGGAGGAGGTGGAGGAAAAGGACGAGGACGAGGGAGGAGGAGGAGGAGGAGGATCAGGAGGAGGAAGAGGAGGAGGAGGAGGAAGAGGAGGAGTCAGGAGAAGTTGCAGGAGGATGAGGAGGAGAAAGAGGGAGGGGGAGGAGGAGGAGGAGGCAGAGGAGGAGAAGGAGGAGGAGGATAATCACAATAATAATAAGAGGAGGAGGAGGATGAGGAGGAGGCGGAAGGCTCCCAACTGAGAGCGGTGACGTAGCATGCGCTTACCAGCAAGGCTCCCAAGACTGAGCGGTGACGCAACAAGCTCTTACCACCAAGGCTCCCAAGAGCGAGCGGCAACGTAGGCATCTCTGGGCACGAAGACTCTGAACAGAGAGCGGAGCCGCAACAAGCTCTTCCTAGCAAGGCTCCCAACAGAAAGCGGCGACGTAACACGCGCTTACCAGCAAGGTTCCCATCACGAGCGGTGACGCAACAAGCTCTTGACACCAAGGCCCATGAACGGGCGGCAACGTAAAAGTCTCGGCACACCAAGGCTCCCAAGAGCGAGCGGTGACGTCACAAGCTCTTACCACCAAGGCTCCCAAGAGTGAAGGGTGCCATGAACCCTCTCGGGCAGGTTGCTGAAACTCTCTTTCCGTTCCCGTGCCGGCCCAGGTGACGGAAAGAGCGAGGTACGAGCGAGTGACGTTGAGCAGGGGCGAAGCCCTCTAGGGAGGAGTGCAGAGGAGAGCGAGGCGCGGGTGAAAAAGTCGAATGGCCAGTTTTTATCGTATTTGTTCGATTGACTCCCAGGCGGCCCCCATGGCCCATTTCTTCGTACTTTTCGGGTGAACCGGCCAGAGGGCCCCAAGACGGCCCACGAGAGCGCCCAAAAACAACTTCAGAGGGCCCGAAGACGGCCCCAAGACGGCCCAAGAGAGCCCAAGACGGCCCCAAGAGAGCTTCAGACGGCCACTAGACGGCCCGAGAGAGTCTCGTGACGGCCCCAGAAGCCCTCAAGAGGGCCCCCTGAGAAGGTCTCCAAAGGCCAAACACCTTGATTTCCGAATGTGTTTTTGCAAATGTTTTGTGTGTTCTCCCGTTTTCCGTCCCAGAAAGGTCCCAGACGGCCCAAGAGGCCCAAGACTGCCCCAAGAGAGCTTCATATGGCCACTGGACGGTCCGAGAGAGTCTCGTGACGGCCCCAGAGGCCCTCAAGAGGGCCCCCTGAGAGGGCCTCCAGAAGCCAAAAACCTTGATTCTCAGAGTGTGTTTTTGCAAGTTTTTGGGGTTCTCCCGTTTTCCGTCCCAGAAGGGCCCCAGACGGCCCAAGAGGCCCCCAAGATCGTCCCAAGACGGCCCCAGAGGCGCCCCAGAGGTGCCCAAAACGGTCCAAGAGGGCCCCCAGACGGGCCCACGACGGCCGAAGAGGCATCAAAGATCGACCCAAGACGGCCCCAGAGGCCCCAAAGATCGTCCCAAGACGTCCCCAGAGGCGCCCCAAAGGGGCCCCAAACGGCCCAAGTGGCCCCCAGACGGCCCACGAGGGCCCCAATACGGCCAGGAGGAGGAGGAGGAAGAGGAGGAGGCGAAGGAGGAGGAGGAGGAGGCGGAGGCGGAGGCGGAGGCGGAGGCGGAAACGGAGGCGGAGGCGGAGGCGGAGGCGGAGGCGGAGGAGGAGGCGGAGGAGGAGGAGGCGGAGGAGGAGGAGGAGGAGGAGGAGGAGGAGACGTAAGAAACTCTTCACACCCAGGCTCCCAAGCGCGAAGGTGACGTAAAAAGCTCGTCACACCAAGGCTCCCAAGAGCGAGCGGCACCGTAAACATCTCTGAACACCAGGGCTCCCAACTGAGAGTGGTGGCGTAACAAGCTCTTCCCACCAAGGCTCCCAAGAGCGAACGATGACGTGACAAACTCGTGCGCACCAAGGCTCCCAAGAGCGAACGGTGCCGTACACAATTCTCAACTCCAAGGTTCCCAAGAGCGAGCGGCAACGTAACATTCTCGGAGCACCAAGGCTCCCAAGAACGAGTGGTGACGCAACCAGCTCTTACCACCAAGGCTCCCAAGAGCGAAGGGTGCCATGATGCATCTCGGGCAAATTGCTGCAGCTCTCTTGCCGTTCCCGTGCCGGCGCAGGTGACGGAAAGAGCGAGGTACGAGCGAGTGACGTTGAGCAGGGGCGAAGCCCTCCTTAGGAGGGGGGGAGGCGCGAATGTTGTGGTGGCCCGTTTCCCTAGTTTTTTTTCGAGTGAAACGGCTCCCGGGCGGCTCCCATGGCCCATTTCTTCGTATTTGTTCTGGTGAACCGGCCAGAAGGCCCCAAGACGGCCCAAGAAAGACGGCCCCAAGAGAGCTTCAGATGGCCGCTAGACGGTCCAAGAGAATCTCGTGACGGCTCCAGAGGCCTTCAAGAGGGACCCCGAGAGGGCAAAAATATAGTTTTCCCGTGAATTCTTGCAAATGTTTCGGGTTCCCCCCTTTTCCGTCCCAGAAGGGCCCCAGACGGCCCAAGAGGCCCCCAAGGTCCCAAGACGGCCCCAGAGGCGCCCCAGAGGGGCCCAAAACGGTCCAAGAGGGCCCCCAGACGGGCCCACGACGGCCGAAGAGGCATCAAAGATCGACCCAAGACGGCCCCAGAGGCGCCCCAAACGGACCCAAAACGGTCCGAGAGGGTCCCCAGACGGGCCCAAGACGGCCCAAGAGGCCCCAAAGATCGTCCCAAGACGTCCCCAGAGGCGCCCCCAAAGGGCCCCAAACGGCCCAAGATGGCCCCCAGACGACCGAAAAGGGCCCACATACGGCCAAGACGGCCCCCAGGGCCCTAAGAGAGCTCAAGAGGGCCTCAATTGGCTCCCAAGCGGGCCCGAAGAGAAGGAGGGGGAGGAGGAGGAGGAGGAGGAGGAGGAGGAGGAGGAGAAGGAGGAGTAGGAGGAGGAGGAGGATGGCGAGGTCTAATCTGAATCCGCGGCGGGTACCCACTATGCTGGCCCCCCCAGCTGCCCTCGAAAGTGGCGAAAGTGGCGACAGAGCGCAGCCCCCCAGGGATGGCGAGGTCTAATCTGAGTCCGCGGCGGGTGCCCACTACGCTGCCCCCCCTCCAGCAGCCCTCGCAGACCCCCAGGGATGGCGAGGTCTAATCTGAATCCGCGGCGGGTGCCCACTTTGCTGGCCCACCTGGCAGCCCGCGAAAGTGGCGACAGTTTGGCAAATCGCAGCGCCACAGGGATGGCGAGGTCTAATCTGAATCTGCGGCGGGTACCCACTTTGCTGGCCCCCCCCCAGCAGCCTTCGAAATTGGCGACAGAGCGCAGCCCCCCAGGGATGGCGAGGTCTAGTCTGAATCCGCGGCGGGTACCCACTTTGCTGGCCCCCCCCAGCAGCCCTCGAAAGTGGCGACAGTTTGGCAGATCGCAGCCCCTCAGAGATGGCGAGGTCTAATCTGAATCCGCGGCGGGTACCCACTTTGCTGGCCCCCCCCAGCAGCCCTCGAAAGTGGCGACAGAGCGCAGATCGCAGCTCCCAAGGCATCCCAGCTTCACACTTCGCAGGCCCCACAGGCAAACCACCAGGCGCACAGGAGAGGAGAGGAGAAGGGGGGCGGACAGAAGGAGGAGATGAAGGTTGGAGACCGCAGAGCTCTATTCAAAACGAGAACCCAACGCAGGAAGGTGGGGAAAAATCGCAACGGGAAGTCTTTCGCTTGCTATTTTCGGCCTCCGAGGGCCGGGCCTCGGGACCGTCAAAACAGGACTCAGGAGGAAAAACCGGTCCCGGGCAAGGGGTCCAGACCTCTCTGGGGGGTCGACGCTGCGAAAAAACACGACGCCGGGGGTCTGGGTTCCCCTCTCCGATCCTCGTTCTCCCTCCTCCCTCCTCCCTCCTCCCTCCTCCCTCCTCCCTCCTCTCTCCTCTCTCCTCTCTCCTCCCTCCCTCCCTCCTCCCTCCTCCCTCCTCCCTCCTCCCTCCTCCCTTCCTCCCTCCTCCTCCTCCTCCTCCTCCTCCTCCTCCTCCTCCTCCTCCTCCCCCATTCCTTCTCCTTATAGAAAACTGATCGTTGTCGCACCCCGAAGCCAGCTTTTAGGGCGGGCTGGGCGTTTCGCCTGAGACGTCCTCACCATTGATAGCTCTGAAGCTTCCAAGATAGCAACAGTTTCACAGATGAAGGGCGGGTCGCTTTCAGAATGTGGCTCTCGCCTGAGCGCCGCGCACATTCGCTTTAAACATTTGCAAGAGCTTCACGGATTGAGGGCGGGTCGTTTTCAAAATGTGACTCTCGCCTGAGCGCCGCGCACATTCGTAGTAAGAAATTGCAAGAGTTTCACGGATTGAGGGCGGGTCGTTTTCAAAATGTGTCTCCCGCCCTAGCGCCGCGCACACTATTTGTAAACATTTGCCAGAGCTTCACAGATGGAGGGCGGGTGTTTTTCAAAATATGGCTCTCGCCTTAACGCCGCGCACATTCGTTGTAAACACTTGCAATAGCCTCGCGGATTGAGGGCGGGTCGCTTTCAAAATGTGGTTTTCGCCTTAGCACCGCGCACATTCGTTCTAGAAGTTTGTAAGAGTTTCACGAATTGAAGGCGGGTCGCTTTCAGAATGTGGCTCTCGCCTGAGCGCCGCGCACATTCGTTCTTAAAATTGTAAAAAATCAACGGGTTCCCAGGATCAGCGTAACAAAAACAATGCTTTGGAAGGATTCAGGACTATGCTGGTGCAACAGCTATGTTGATTCGCAGTGTTGAAATCTCAAAAATAGCGTTATGGTGCGGTTCCGGATCGTCAAGACGCAGCAGTCAGGTTGATGCCTGGCGTTAAAATCTAGAAAACATTTTTTGGCATGCTTCAAGATCTTCGAACGGTTGTCTTCCAACGAGGCAGTTCCCTCGATGGAAATGAAGAGTTTAGGGGCCTACGAGGAGGGAGCTTGGAGGGAAGGTTACTTCCGACATCGTTGATGACTCTTGGGTTTACACTCATTTTCCTCCTCTTCCTCCTCTTCCATTCCTTCTCCTTATAGATAACCCCCCCTTGTCGCACCCCGAAGCAAGATTTTAGGGCGGGCCGGGCGTTTCGCCTGAGACTTCCCTATCACTTATGATTCTGAAGCTTTCAAAACATGACAACATCTTCGCAGATGGAGGGCGGGTGGTTTTCAAAATGTGGCTCTCGCGGTAGCGCCGCGCGCACTCGCTGTAAAACATGGCGGGAGTTTCACGGACTGAAGGCGGGTCGTTTTCAAAATGTGGCTCTCGCTTTAGCGCCGCGCACATTCGTTCTAGAAATTTGCAAGGGTTTCACGGATTGGGGGCAGGTCGTTTTCAAAATGTGGCTCTCGCCTTAGCGACGCGCACACTCGCTTTAAAAAATGCAAGAGCTTCACGGATTGAGGACAGGTCGTTTTCAAAATGTGGCTCTCGCCTTAGCACCGCGCACATTCGTTTGAAACATTTCCACGAGCTTCACGGATTCCGATGATCAGCGTACCCAAGAACGGTGCTTGAAGAAGATTCAGGATTATGCTGGTGCAGCAATTATTTCGGTTCGCGGCGTGGAAGTCCGAAAAATAGCGTTATGATGCGATTCCCGATCTTCAAGACGCAGCAGTCAGGTTGACACCTGGCGTTACAATCTAGAAAACAACGTTTTGGCATGCTTCAGGATCTTCAAACGGTTGTCTTCCAACGAGGCAGTTCCCTCAATGGACATGAACCGTTGTATGGGGCCTGTAAAGAGGGAGTTTGGAGTCAGGGTGAAGTCCAACATCGTTGATGGCCCTTGGGTTTCCACTGGTCCTCCTCCTTCTCCTCCTCCTCCTCCTTCTCCTCCTTCTCCATTCCTTCTCCTTATGGATAACTCCTCCCTGTCGCACCCCGAGGTCAGTGTTTACGGCGTGTGGGGCGTTTCGCCTGAGACTTCCCTACCGCTTATGATTCTGAAGCTGAAAAAGTGACACCAACTTCGCAGATGGAGTGCAGGTGGTTTTCAAAATGTGGCTCTCGCCTTAGTGCAGCGCACATTCGTTCTCAAAATGTGCAAGAGCTTCACGGATTGAGGGCGGCTCCTTTTCAAAATGTGGCTCTCGCCAGAGCGCCGCGCACATTGTTGAAAACGTGCATGAGCTTCACGGATTGAGGGCGGCTCCTTTTCAACATGTGTTTCTCGCCCTAGCGCCACGCAGACTCTTCTTTAAAATTGCAAGAGCTTCACAGATTGAAGGCGGTTCCTTTTCAAAATGTGGCTCTCGCCCTTGCGCCGCGCAAGTTCGTTTTCAAAATTTACAAGAGCGTCACGGATTGAGGGCGGGCCGTTGTTTTAATGTGGCTCTCGCCTTAGCGCCGCGCAAATTCTTTCAAACAAATGGCAATGCTTTCACGGATTGAGGGCGGGTCGTTTTCAAAATGTGGCTCTCCAGACATTATATGTTGGAAGGGTTCACGATTTTGAGGGTGCAGCAGTTACGATGATTCGCGGAGTTGAGGTCTCAGGAATGGCGTCCTGGCACGATCCAGGATCGGCAAGACGCAACATTCAGGTTCATCAGTGGCGTTGGAATACCGAGAATAATGTTCTCGCATGCTTCAGGATACTCAAACGGTGTCTTCCAACGAGGCAGGTCCCTCTGTGGAAATGAGCCGCTGTAGGGGCCTATGAAGAGGGAGCTTGGGGGGCAGTGTATTCCAACATCGTTGGTGACTCTTGGGTTTACACTGGTCCTCCTCCTCCTGCTCCTCCTCCTCCTCCTCCTCCTCCTCCTCTTCCTCCTCCTCCTCCTCCTCTCCTCCCTTCCCCTCCCCTTCCCTCCGCTCCCCTCCCCTCCGCTCCCCACCCCTTCCCCGTGGAGGAGGCGCTCCTCGCCCCTCGCCTACCAGGGGCCCCCGCCTCCTCCGCGGTCTGCTGCGCGAGCTCGCGCGTGGGCGACAGGCACAGTACGGCCACGTGCCCCTGGGCGGCACGCCGCGTGCCCCGGCAGGGGGGGAGGGGAGGGAGGGAGGAGGGAGGGGAGCGAGGAGGGTGGGAGGGAGGGGAGGGAGGCAGGGAGGGAGGGAAGCAGGGAGGGAGGAGAAAGAGGAGGGAGGTGGGAGGGAGGGAGGGAGGAGGGAGAGGATGGAGGTGGGAGGGAGACGGAGGGAGGGAGGGAAGGAGGGAGGAGGGGGAGGACAGCGATGTCGTGGGGAGGACGACTGCGTAGAGTACGAGGACGAAGAGGCAGAGAAGGAGCTGGGAAAGGTGAGGATGGAGGAAGGGCTGGCAAATACTTCCTGGACCCCCCCCCTCCCTGCCCGCTCCACTCTTGAGCTGGCGATCTCGGCGTTCCCGGACTCACACTCGGAGCACACGGGCACGCCCAGACCTAAAAGTATGGGCGTACTCCTACTCCTCCTCCTACTCCTACTCCTACTACTACTACTACTACTACTACTACTACTACTACTACTACTACTACTACTACTACTACTGCTGCTACTACTA
>CAUYUJ010000565.1:0-112137 GCA_963575745.1 Prorocentrum cordatum
CAGACGGTTTGCACCCCAAGGGGGGGGCCGCCAGGTGGTATATCCCGGGCCCGTTCGCGCCCAGGCTTAGGCGGATGCCAGACTTGTCTGCGTGCAGAGCAGATTGTGAGGATGTCTCCGGCGAGGCGGTGTTTCCAGCACCCGAGGGAGGGCCGCAGGGGCCATATCCCTTCGCGCCCAGTCTGCGGGGACGTCTCGGGCGGTCCGCGTGTTTTGGTAGCTGGATTCGTCGGCGTCCAGAGCAGACGGTGCACATATCTCGGGCGAGGCGCTGGCTTCTGTTTCCGTCGCGGCGCGGCGGAGGCGGTCCGCCCGCGGCGCGGCAGAGGCGACCCGCCCGCGCGTGGAACAGCACCGGGCTGCGGAGCTGCGAGTCGTCCCCCAGCCCGCAGGCAAGAGGGGGAGAGGGGGAGGAGAGGGCGGCCGCGGAGGAGGGGGGGGGACGCGGGTCAGGCGATCGCAAGCATGGGTCAAGGGGGCGTGGATTAGCGACGGGCCCCGTTCCCATGGGAAATCGCGGATCTCCGTCGTGCCCCAGGCTGCGCACTCTACCGCCAGCTCCAGGCTTATTTATTTTTCCGTCTCGAAGACTTGGGAGTGAGAGCGAAGTAATCCCAATAGGGAAATCTGTTTCGGTTTTCATGCCCACTTGGGGACGTGGCATGTCGTCTTGATGATGATGTGGATGCTGATGATGATGTGATGATTGTGATGGTGATGGTGATGATGATTGAGTGATGATTGATTGATTGATTGATGATTGATGATGATGATGATGATGATGATGATGATGATGATGATGATGATGATGATGATGATGATGATGATGATGATGATGATGATGATGATGATGATGATGATGATGATGATGATGATGATGATGATGATGGTGATGGTGATGGTGATGATGATGATGATGATGGTGATGGTGATGATGATGATGATGATGATGATGATCATGATCATGATGATGATGATGATGATGATGATGATGATGATGATGATGATGATGATGATGATGATGATGATGATGATGATGATGCTTTTGTTAGGAGGTGGCTGTGGGGACGCCTGGAGCCAGCCGCATGCCTGGGGCAGGCCCCGCCCTATCCTCGCAAGGGGAGCTTTGCGGCGGCGGCGTGAGAGGGCGCTCGGGGTGGAAGAAGCGGGAAACATTCAAGGTGAAACTCGAGGGGGTAGGAAGCACGGCATCAGCAAGAGCAGGGAGGGGGAGACATGCACAGCGCGCCCAATGGCCTGCCACGGCTTGGGAGGGACAGCGAGTCCCCCTCCCAGCCCCACGGGACGCGCCAAAATTCCTGGGGGGGGGGTTGCGGTCCCCTGTCGGTACTGGCCGTGGCGCAGGGAGGATAACAACGCAGAAGCAAGCACGCAAACAGGCAGCGCAAGCCACGACCAGCCCCCAGTTCCACCCGCGATCCCCCACGACCAGCCCAGTCAAGGGCAGCCGAGGCGGGTGGAGGGTCGCCGCCATCCGGGCCAGAACGAAACACAATGAGGAAGAAACATTGTAGGGCGAGGGTGGATCTTAGAAGATGCGGCGGCCCAGTGGCGGTCATGCACGAGATATGGAAACAAAAAAAAAGAACCAGGGGAAGGAAAAGACAGAGTTGTAGGAGTCAGGAGGAGCCCCTGCAGCCTGCAAAATACTCTCAGCGCCGTCCCGGGGGGGTACAACTGTTTTTGTCAAAGCTTCAATTGATGAATAGCGCTGTCACAAATAACCACTGCATTTTGAATATCCCACCTTGTTGCACCCCGAAGCCCTGGAGACTCGGGAGCGCCAGACACGCAATCCCAGGATCCCGCGTTCGCGGCGGGACTGGGGCGCGCGCTGAACGCCCGCTCTTCGAACCCCGGAACCCGCGGCGCCAAGGAGACTCTTTGGCTGGTCCCCGGCGCCGAGGGGGTCTTGCGCCACGTCGCCTCGCGCAAATTGCCGACCCCTCCCACCGCCCAGCGCACAGGAACTGGGAACGGTAGTTCATCGACTGGAGATTTGTATAGGTTAATTTTCTTGGCAGGTTCGAATTCGATCGATTTGAAATTGTGGAAGCGGAGATGGAGGGCATAGAGCAAGAGATGCTGGTATAGTCGGCAGAGGATGGAGAGAGATAGTAGGAGAGGCAAAGGAAAGTACTCCGCGCTCTTGGCGGGTCTGCGCGAATACGTATTCGGGGGATGAGTCCAACGCTGGTGACGTTGATGTTCACGTCTGTTGTGACGGTTGTGCGGGTGGCATCGGGAAAATCCTGTGCTTTCTGAGGGCGCCTCGGAGGCCTATTCGGGTCTCTTGGGCGGCGCTTCGGGGGCCTCTGGGGAACTCTCTGTGCCATCTTGATGGGAAATGCTTGACGTGCAAGTTTCTATTTCCCCTCGTGGGCTCTCTTGGGCCGTCTTGGGGGCCCTCTTGAGCCGTCTTGGGGCCCTCATGAGAGCCTCATGGGCCGTTCTGGGACGATCCTGGAGGGCCCTCAGGTCATTCGAAAAGCTGTCAGGACCCCCCAAAAAAACACTATGCGAAGCATCTACGCTTTCCTTTTTGGGAAATGGAAGATGTTTATCTCTTGAAACCCTTCTGGTGTTCAAGTGGGAGCACTCCCTCGTGGGCCGTCTCGAAACAATATTGGACCGTGGCGGGCTACTCTGGGCGGTCCCGACGCTCTCTTGGCCTGTTTTTACGCTTTGTTCACGCCTTCACAGACTTTCTGGGAGCTTTTGAGAGGCTCCGAAGACCTCCTGCTTGCTCTTTATCATGCCTCCTCGTCTTGTATCATATTATTTGTCTTTTTCCTCTGCCCTTTCCTCCTGCTGCTTCCTCCTGCCTCCCGTTCCTCCACCTCCACCTTACCGCCATCATGCCACCAGCAGCATCACCAGCGTCATCACCATGAGCATCAGCATCATCGTTGTCGCCTCCGCCGTCGTCGTCATCGTCATCATCATACTCATCATCATCAGCATCAGCATCAGCATCACCATCATCACCATCATCACCATCATCACCATCATCACCATCATCACCATCATCACCATCATCACCATCATCACCAACACCAGCACCATCATCATCCATCACTCATGATCATCATCATGACCATCATCTTTATTTTCACGTCGTGGGGTCTCTAGGGCTAGGGGCTTTGGGGTCCTTGCCAGCTTGCCAGCGGTGTCCGGGAGCATCTCAGGGGAAAGTCTCGAAATTCGATGTACCGTCCTTCGGGCTTCTCTTGATGCCCCCTCTACTGGACCGTCCGGGAACCCTCTTGGGCGTTTTGACCCGACGTCTCGGGAGGCCTCCCATGTTGTATCGGGCCAGTTTTGGAGAGGTGTTTGGCCGTCTTGGTTGGAAGCCTGAACAAACGAAAACCGAATACGCCCAGAGCCTGAAGTGTGGCCTACGCCCCAGCGGGCGTAGGCCCGGAGCCGCCAACATTCTTCCTCCATCGCTGTATCACAGCAGGAATGGGCCTCGAGCGGGTTGTGGGTGATAGGTCACTGAGAGGGAGTGAAAGCCTCTCGAAGGCCTTTGGGAGGCAGTTGTTGGACTCCCCTGGGGTTCCTTCGGGACCTATCGGGAGTCTTTCGGGGCCCCTTGGGGCATTTCTCGGGCGCCTCTCGGGAGCCTCTCGGGACCTCTCAGGTATTCTTGGGTGCGTGATGGAGCGTCTTGGGAGCTCTGGGGGGACTTGGGGGGCCTCTAGCGGCCTCTAGCGGCCTCTCGGGGGCCCTTTGGGGCTCGCCTGGGGCCATGCTTGGGTTCTTAGGTTGCGCGGACCAGTGCCAGCCTTGGGAAGGCCTTACCAGCGTCTGAAATCGGAGCTATGTCGACTGATCCTCAGGTATCCCGTGGCCCGCTTTGGTCGGTTTGACGACGGCTTGATGTTGACTCGGGAGCCTTCGCAACCGACCTGGGGCCTCATCGTGATATCTATGGGCTCTCTCGGAGGCTTCATGGGGCCGTCGTGGAGCGATCGTAAGGGCTTCTTGGGCCTCTTTTAGCGTCGGCGGCGGAAGAGGTGAAAACGCTGAAAACCTGCAAAACACAAATGCAAAATCACCAACTGTGCCTCTAGGGGGCTTCTTGGGAGTGGTCTGGAAGGCATCTTCGGGCGTCTTGGGGGCGGCTGAAGCCGTGTGGAGGCTATTTGGGGCATCTTGAAGCGATTTCCGTTGACTCAGGGCCCTCTTGAGAGCCTCTTGGGGCCTCTTGGAGGTTTCTCGGTGGCATGTTGGGGCCTTTGGGAGGCGCCTCGAACGGCGGTCCTCTTGGAGCCATCTGGAGGCGGCAGGCTCGAAACGTCCTTGGGCCGTCTTGGGGCCCTCTTAGACAGCGTCGCGGCCCTCGCGGGGCAGTCTTAGGGACCTTTCGGGCCGCTTGGGAACGATATTGGGGGCATCTTGGGCCGTCTTGGAGCGCTGGCAGCCGAAAGTGGCGGGAACGCTGAAGTCCTTCAAGCACGCAAGCAACATCCATGATGTTGTTTTTCGTTTTGGTCATATTGGGGATCCTCTTGAGGCGCTCTCGGGGTTTCTTGAGGGCCTGTAGGTTTCGAGGCCGCCCGAGGAAAAACGCATCTGCCCCCCCACCCCCACCCCACCCCCCCCACGCCCCCCGGGACCCTCCCCGGGACCCCCCCCGGGACCCCCTCCCCTGCGGGGAAGGGATCAAAGGGAAGGGGCTTCCCTTCGACTCCACTACGACGTCGTTTAATTTCGCTTTGGATAGCGCGCTTGATGAGGAGAGCCCTGGGAGGGGGAGAACGGAGACGACGGAAACGACGAGTCGAACGGAGGAGCCCCTCACACACGCCGACAGGGTCGGCGGATTTCACATGTCTATATCCCTTTCCGGGTTCGTGGGTCCAGCATGTTTCGGCCTCCTCGGAGGCCCTAGTTGCCACCGTTGGATTCGCCTCGGGATTCTGGTCAGAAAGCACCCCAGGAGAGGCCCGGGGAGTAGAGGTATCGATACTTTTTGGTTTCCCCAGAGCCGTCGCCGTCTGCTCTGGGCCGCCACCGTCGGGCAGGCTGTACAGTCGGACTGGGGCACAAGATCGAGGTGGGTTCGGGGTTACCATCGTGTTCTTCGTGTTTGTTGGATGTTCTCGTGCATCCTGGGGAGGGTGCCCCTGGATGTTTGTTTTGGCCGACGGAGGGTCTCACGTTCTTGAAGGATGTTCTTCTGGCCCAGGTCCGACTGTAACGGGCGGGGGGCAATACCTGGGGGGATGGGGGGCCCGCAGGAAGGTGGCCCCAAATGGTCCCTAAATTGCCACCGCGGGCCCAAGAGGTGCGCGAAAGGTGCACGTCACGTCTTATGCCCCCCCCTCGGCGGCGAAATCCGGAACCTACCCTCGCCGATCCACGATCCAGGCAACTCGACGAGCGGCGGGGGTAGGGCTTGGAATTCGCCGAACTCGGCGAAATCCGAACCCTACCCCCGCCCCCCATCGATTCAGGAGAATCGATCATAGGCGGGGGTTCGATTCGGATATCGCCACCGAAGGTCGCTGGGGGGTGGGGGGCAGCGTTGTTTCCGGGGCCAGGTCTCAATACGCTCGACCAGCGCGTTTGATCCGTCAGTAGCAACCCTTGCGATCCCCATTCACGAGAAGCTCGGATCTTAGGTCCGCTCTTAACGACTGGGCTGCTTGGGTCTGCTCTGACCCTGCGAGCATCACCCCCGCCTCCGTCGCCCCATAAGCCCAGATCGTGCTCGCTGCCCTCCAGCGAGCTTCAACCCAGCATGCCCCCCCATAGACGAGTCAGCATCGCTCGGACATGTGCATTCTCTCCTCGGCGAGGGCCCTCGAGGAGCATCCTGGATCATCTTGCGGAACAAGCACGCGCACGACAGCGGGCAGCACCGGGGCAAGGTCGTACGAGCGATGTGCCAGACGAGCACCCGACGCCGCGCGCTGCCGATGGTCGGGAGCGTAGGCTTCATGGAAAGGGCCTATGAGCGATGGGCGAGACGAGCACCCGACGCCGCGCGCGGCCGAGGGTCGAGAGCGTCGGCTACATCGCGCCCGAGGTGCTCACCCTGCCCTGCCCGCCGCAGACGACCCAGGCCCCCCTCCCTGCGCGGCGCGCGGCTGCCTGCTGCCCGCTGCCCACCCCCGCCGCTGCCCTCGGGCCGGGGGCGGCCCTCGCTGCGCGCGTCGCTCGTCGTCGTCGTCGTCGCTCGTCGTCGTCGTCGCTCGTCGTCGTCGTCGCTCTTCGTCGCTCGTCGTCGCTCGTCGTCGTCGTCACGCGGCGTCGTCGTCACGCGGCGTCGCGTCGTCGTCGTCGTTCGTCGTCGTCGTCGTCGCTCGTCGTCGTTCGGCGTCGTCGTCGCTCGCTTCCGTTCGGCGTCGTAGTCGTCTCTCGGCGTCCTGACGCGGGCGGCAGCCCCCGGGAGGGCGAGCGGGCGCACCCTCGGAGGCGACCGACGACGGCACTGTATTGTCCGAGGCGGCACCACCACCACGGCGCCGAGCGACGACGAAGCCGGAGCGGAGAGGACGACGAGCGGAGACGACGACGACGAGCGACGACGGTGACGACGACGACACCGCTGTGCTGCCCGAGGCGGCACCACCACCACCACCACCACCAGAGGGCCCACCTCCATGCCGCTCGGACGTGTGTGTGTGTGTGTGTTTTTTCCTCGGCGAGGGCCATGGAGGAACATCTTGGACCATTCTCGAAAAATATATTAGCGCACGAAAGCGAAACAATTCGCGGGAAATGGGCGCCCGAGCGGTGGCAAGATGCAGCGATGGAGGTCCACGGTGCCTCCCCGAGTCGGGAACAGGGGGGGGGCCTCGGGCGAGCGGGGGGAGGGGGAGGGGAGGGGGGGGCGCCACGACACCACCCCCGTGGCTCCTTGCTCTGGTTGTGGCGGTGTCGCTTACAGTCGGTCCGAGGCAGAAGGTCGAGGTCGGTTCGGGGAGGATACCCTGGTGTTCTTCGTGTTTGTTGGATATTCTCGTGCTCCCTGGGGAGGGTGCCCTTGGAGGTTCTGTTTGTTTTGGCCGGCGGAGGGTCTCATGTTCTTGAAGGAGCCCCTTTCCTTCGGCAGCGGCTCATGGGAGCCTCGTGTACCCTCGCAAGTCCGTGTTTGGAGCGCACTGGCGTCCGTTAGCGTCGGGTAGTCGGGGAGATAGCGCCGATCTAGCGCCCATCAGCGTCGACTAGCGTCGATTCGCGAGAGCCAACGAGATGGTACGGGAGGCTCCCATGAGTTACAGCCGGAAGGCGAGTCCCACACCGCAGATCTCTGGAGACGTGGTGTTTCAATCCCGGCGCCAGTCCTCGATGTCGGCCTCCGTCGGGCCCCCTCTGTCCGCCGCCGGGCGAGATTACGGATACGCTCCGCGGCGACGAGCGGAGACCTGCATTCTTTTCGGGCTGCGCACCGTGCCGCGCAGGGCGTCGCCGGTGCTGCGCGGGGCGGCAAGCGGCCCCCCACGCGTGGTGCAACCACTTGCAGCTCATCGCGCTCGCGAAGTGCTGCTCACTGTTCCCGTGTCGTCGAACCACAGGGGCCCCCAGGGAGGGCGTCTGGAGCTCCACTGGGGCCCACGGCCTGCCGAGCTCTCCGCTGCTCGGAGGTCTGGGCCCTCCCCGGGGCCAGAGGGCGCCGCGGCTTCCCCGATCTGTCGCGGCTTCCGGGCTCCCCAGCGGGGGTCCTCCACGGGTCCCGGGACCGTCAACACGATTACGGCAGGTTCGTGTCGTGACGGCCAGCGGCGACCCCGCCAGCGGCGTTCGACGTTGAACGCCGCGGGCGACCCAAAGTCGTTCGATGTGGGGACGAGTCGGACGTTTCGGACACGGACGATCGTTCAAAGTTGAGCGATCCCCGCGGTGTCAGAAGCCAACGCCAAAGTCGGCACGACACGAACCTGACCTACCCGGGAGGAGTATTTGGCCTTGGGGACAAGCCCAAAGATCCAGAACCCGTTTCCTTTCAGGACCCGCTTCCTTCCTGCCAACGGACCCATAACCCCTCGCGCAATGAACAAATCATGACGGACGTTTTTGTTGCTGCCATGTTCGGCTTTGGGGGGCGATTACCGAGCCTCAGGACTGCAAACAACGATTCAGGATAAAAAGCCAGTCTGGGGGAAGGGGTCGAGACCTCTGGGGGTCGACGTCACGAAACAAAAACATGACGTCGGGGGTCTGGGGAGGTCGGGGGCGTCCAAGAGGGGGGTGAGGATTGCGTGTGGGTACGTGGATCTCATAGCCAGGGCCATGCGATCTCCCAGATTTCATGGGCGCAGATTCCTCGGGCCATGGCGTGGTAACCCCCTCTTCGGCGCACCCGACGGCGGGGCTGCGGCATGCTGAATGCCGCAACCTTCAGGGAATATGCTGACACCCCCGCCGCCCCTGACAAAAACAATACAACGTGCTCGCAGGCCTCACGAACATGACCCAAGACTTTGCCCCACAGGGAACTTCGCACTGTTCCGGGAAAGGGCGTGGGCCCAGGGTTCTCTTTTGGAGGTTTGCCCCCGGAATCGACGATTGTAAAGCCGGCGGGAGTATTTGCGATCAATATCGAGGTCGCCTAATTCGGGCCGGCGGAATTATTTTTGCGGATGTCTCGAGCGAAGCGCTTGTTTTTCAGAATGTTGTTGAGGATGTCTCGAGCGAAACGCTTCCTTTGTGTTATAGAGTGTCCTCTCCTGGGGACCAGAATTCAGAGGATCTCTCAATTGAAATGCTTGTTTTCACGTGCCCAGGTCTTGAGGATGTCTCGAGCGAAACGCTTGGTTTCACGCCTCCAGGTTGCCCACTAGCGCCAGGATTTGTTGAGGAAGTCTCGAGCGAGACGCTTGGTTTCACGCGTCCTCGTCGCCCAGGCGGATGTCTAGCATGAGGATGTGTTGAGGAAGTCTCGATCGAGATGCTTGTTTGCACGTGTCCAGGTTGCCCAGGTGGATGCCTAGCATGAGGATGTGTTGGGAATGTCTCGAGAGATACGCTTGTTTTCACGTGTCCAGGTCGCCCGGGCGGCTGTCTAACATGAAGATGTGTTGAGGATGTCTCGAGCGAGACGCTTGCTTTCACGTGTACAGGTCGCCCATGCGGATGTCTAGAACGAGGATGTATTGAAAACGTCTCGAGCGAAACGCTTGTTTTCACGTGCCCAGGTCACCCAGGCGGACGTTTCACATGAAGATGTGTTGAAGATGTCTCGAGCGAACCACTTGTTTTCACGTGTCCAGTCCGCCCATGCGGATGCCTAGCATGAGAATGTGTTGAGGATGTGTTGAGCGAAACGCTTGTTTTCACGTGTCCAGGTCGCTCAGGCGGATGTCTAGCATGAGGATTTTGACAGGATGTCTCGAGCGAAACGCTCGTCCCCAGCACGTTCCGTAGAGCGTCCCCTTGGCACGTCCTGCGGTGCGTCCCCATGGCTCCGCTGGCACGTCGCTTGGCGCGTCCCTTGAGACGTTCCGCGGCGCGTCCTCCTGGCATGTCCCCCTGTCAATTAGCTCTGGGGCAGCTACTAGTTATGTGCTCAGGCAGCTAGAGCTTAAAGTCCAGATCAGTTCGGTCAGGACTCGGACGCAAAGGAGGACTCGATCCACAACGCCATAGAGCACAATCGCGGCATGGCACATCGCAGTTCAGCACGGCGCAGCACAGCACAGCCCTCGGCACGGTACATCAAGATCGATACACTCAGCATTGCAACCTGGCACGTTCCTTGGCACGTTCCGTGGGGCGTCCCTTGGCGAGTCCCCCTGGCACATCCCGTGGCGCGTCCACTGGCAGCGTCTCCTTGGCACGTCCCGCGGTGCGTCCCCATGGCGCGTCCCTTGGCACGTCGCCTGGCGCGTCCCTTGAGACGTTCCGCAGCGCGTCCTCCTGGCATGTCCCCCTGTCAATTAGTTCTGGGGTGGCCGCGCATGATCCAGACATAGCCGCGAGGTGCATTTTGTATGGTTTTTCGTAAGGGATGGTCGCCCTGCGCTCGGCAGGGAGTATGCTGACACCCCCGACGTCCCCTTCAAAAAGCAATACAAAGTGCCCGCGGGCCAAACAAACTTGATTCCAGACTTTGCTCCAACGTGTACTTTGTTACCTAACAGCGAAGACTGATATGTTTCTAATGGGGTCAAAAGAGAGCATCTGATGACTCCCCAGGGGGGTCTGGGCGGGAGGCGAGGGCCCGGCTAGAGCCGGGCTCGTTTTATGCAAACAATCACACACTTCGTGCTCTTCGACCTCCCGGAACTCCATTCCCGGGCCACATTTTGAATGCCCGGAGCCAACTGTGGGCCTTTCGTGCTCTTCGACTTCCCAGAACTCCATTCCCGGGCCACATTTTGGATGCCCGGAGCCATTTGTAAGCCACTTCGTGCTCTTCGAGTTCCCAGAACTCCATTCCCGGGCCACATTTTGAATGCCCGGAGCCAACTGTAGGCTACTTCGTGGTCTTCGAGTTCCCAGAACTCCATTCTGGGCATGATTTTGAATGCCCGGAGCCAACTGTAGGCCACTTCGTGGTCTTCGAGTTCCCAGAACTTTCCTGGGCAGATTTTGAATGCTGTAGGCCACTTCGTGGTCTTCGAGTTCCCAGAACTCCATTCCTGGGCATGATTTTGAATGCCCGGAGCCAACTGTAGGCCACTTCGTGTTCTTCGAGTTCCCAGAACTCCATTCCCGGGCCACATTTTGAATGCTGAGGCAGGCTGAGGCTGAGGCTGAGGCTGAGGCAGGCTGAGGCTGAGGCCGAGGCTGAAGGCAGACTGAGGCTCAGGCTGAAGCAGGCTGAGGCCTGAGGCAGGCTGAGGCTGAGGCTGAGGCTGAGGCTGAGGCTGAGGCCGAGGCTGAGGCTGAGGCTGAGGCTGAGGCTGAGGCTGAGGCTGAGGCTGAGGCTGAGGCTGAGGCTGAGGCTGAGGCTGAGGGCTGAGGCTGAGGCAGGCTGAGGCCGAGGCTGAAGGCAGACTGAGGCTGAGGCTGAAGCAGGCTGAGGCTGAGGCTGAGGCTGAGGCAGGCTGATGCTGAGGCAGGCTGAGGCTGAGGCTGAGGCTGATGCAGGCTGAGGCTGAGGCAGGCTGAGGCTGAGGCAGGCAGGCTGAGGCTGAGAGGCTGAGGAGGCAGGCTGAGGCTGAGGCCGAGGCTGAAGGCAGACTGAGGCTGAGGCTGAAGCAGGCTGAGGCTGAGGCTGAGGCAGGCTGAGGCTGAGGCTGAGGCAGGCTGAGGCTGAGGCTGTGACTGCGACTGCCGTTGCCACTGCGACTTTCATCGCGAATGCGACTGCGACTGCGAGAACAGCAGAATTCTACAACTGGATTATCATGTGAATCTTAAGGGGAATGCTTCCAGATATGCTCCTACACATCGCTGTTAGGTTGCTTTGCCGGGATAATCTTTTTGTAAGTCAATCTGTCCCCCGGTGCGAAGTTCGAATAGGGCCAGCGAGTTATTTTGCGATAAACAACGAGGTCGAAGAGGGCGGGCTAATTTAAATGTGAGGATGTCCCGAGCGAAACGCTTGTTTTGCAGAATGTTGTTGAGGATGTCTCGAGCGAAACGCTTGTTTTGTGTTCTAGATTCTCCGTCTCCTCGGGACTAGAATTCAGAGGATCTCTTAAGTGAAATGCTTGTTTTCACGTGCCCAGGTCTTGAGGATGGCTCGAGCGAGACGCTTGGTTTTACGCGTCCAGGTTGCCCAGGCAGATGTCTAGCATGAGGATTTGTTGAGGCTGTCTCGAGCGAGACGCTTGTTTGCACGTGTCCAGGTTGCCCAGGCGGATGTTTAGCATGAGGATGTGACGAGAATGTCTTGAGCGAAACGCTTATTTTCACGTGTCCAGGTCGCCCAGGCACAGTACAGCCTTCGGCACGGTACATCGAGATCGATACATTCAGCATTGCAACCTGGCGCTTCCT
Source organism: Prorocentrum cordatum (assembly GCA_963575745.1). Taxonomy (NCBI): domain Eukaryota; class Dinophyceae; order Prorocentrales; family Prorocentraceae; genus Prorocentrum; species Prorocentrum cordatum. The sequence goes on from CAUYUJ010000565.1 coordinate 11,923, forward strand.
TTCTCGTCAAGGGACGCGCCAGGTTGCAATGCCCTGTGGCACGTCGCGCGGCGCGTCCCCGTGGCGAGTCCCCCTGGCACGTCGCGCGGCGCGTCCATCCCGCGGCACATCCATTGGCACGTTCCGTAGCGTGTCCCCTTGGCACGTCCCGCGGTGCGTCCCCATGGCGCGTCCCCTGGCACGTCGCCTGGCGCGTCCCTTGGGACGTTCCGCGTCGCGTCCTCCTGGCATGTCCACCTGTCAATTAGCTCTGGGGCAGCTACTAGTTATGTGCTCAGGCAGCTTGAGCTTAAGATCCAGATCAGTTCGGTCAGGACTCGGATGCAAATGAGGACTCGATCCACAACGCTATACAATGTGGGCGCGCATAAAGAAACCATCTACTTTTCGTCCGGGTATCCTGGGTTTCTTTGCTCCGCGCTCCGCGTTGACTTCCCGCGGCCGTTGAAAGAGCTGCTGCGTTCAGGGTGCTCCAGGTTTCCCCTCAGGTGCACCTCGCGCACGGCTTCTCAGGGTTGGGTTTCTTGCGAGGGTTTCTTGCGGCCGCGCCCGCACTGTAGTGCTCAATCGCGGCATGGCACATCGCAACTCAGCACGGCGCAGCACAGCACAGCCCTCGGCACGGTACATCAAGATCGATACATTCAGCATTGCATTTCCCCGTCGCCCAATCAGGTGTTTTTTGAAGCGTTGCCATGCCTTACATTTCTATATTCCTTGCCGGGTTCGTGGGTCGATCATGTTCAGTAAGAGAAAGGCAGCGAGACACAGAGAGAGAGAGCGAGAGAGAGAGAGAGTTCCAGGCTCCCACGAGGACTCCCACGAGGTCTCTTACCAAGACGCATGATAGCACCCGTCCGTAGCCATTTATTTTGGCTTAAGCTTCCACGACTGGACGCAGGTCTTGAAGCAGGCGCGAGCGCCCCTCTGGCCTCTGTAAACCAGCCCCCCGCGCCGACACGATGGGCTCCTGCATGGAGGTCCCCAAGAAGGAGGAACAGGAGTCGTTCGACCCGGCGCGGTACACGGACCCCGCCAGCCTCTTCGACGCGCTCGCGTTCACCGTAGAGGGCCTCCACCCCGTGCGCTTGGTCCGCATGTCGTGGCTGCTGCAGCAGCGCGGCACCGTCCTGAAGAGGCGCCAGGAGCTGCCGGAGGAGGCCTTCGTGTCCGCGGACGAGTTGCGGGCCGTCTGGGAGGCCGGCGGGCGAGGAGGGCAAGACCAGGTGGCGCCGATCATCACCATCTCGTTCTGCTGGGACTCGCGCGAACACCCCGACCCCAAGAGGTTGCAGCTGAATTTGGTGATAGACACTCTAGAGAAGGAGCGCCTCAAGTACTCCACAGCCAGAGGTGATTTCAAGGGGTTCAGCGAGATGGGGATTTTTTGGGACTGGCCCTCGCTACTGCAGGGCGACCCGATCAAGGCCGAGGAGGCGAGGGCCGCCGCCCTGCGGCAGGGCAAGACCGAGAAGGACGCGCAGGAGGCCGCGGACAAGGCCAAGCGGACCCCCGCCGAGAAAGCCGCCTTCAAGCACGGGTTGGAGGAGACAATGGACCTCTGGTACGCCCACCAGGCCACCACTGTGCTCCTGCTCACCCAGCACCCCCGCGAGCGGGTCAGCGCGCGCGAGTGGGGCTGCGACCAGTCCGGCTGGACGACGTACGAGCGCTGCTCCGCGGAGCAGATCAAGCAGGTCAGGCGCTGGGAGGCAAAGTGGACCGCCGTGGCCGACCTGGGGCAGGGGGCGCGGGCGAAGGCGGCCGTGCGGCGGTGGGCCCGGACGAGTTCGACCGGCTCATCGAATACAGGTCCTTCACCAACGGCGCGGACAAGGAGGCGGTGAAGGCGCTCTTCCGCCGGATGAGCCGCGCGCAGTTGGGCGGCGTGACGACGCTGGACTTCACCAGGATGCCACCCCCGACCCCCGAGCAGGCCGCGGGGCTCGCAGGCTGCTTGCGGCTGTGCGCCCGCCTGCAGAAGCTGGACCTGCAAGGATGCCAGATCGGCGCCGAGGGCGCGCGGGCCCTGGCGGGGGCGCTGCCCTCCCTGCCCGGCCTGCAGGAGCTGCGCCTGGGCGGCAACAGAGGTCCCGCACGAGATTCGATCCGGGTCGGTTTGATTCGGCGAATCGCATCGCCGCGAATGCCGATTCGATGCTGGAGGCCCCCTGCCACGATCCGGTTCGCGATTCGATTCGGTTGCCGAGCGATTCGATTGCGATCCGGTGCAAAGCGGGCGACGATCCGGTTCGCGATTCGATTTGGATCCGGCTGACCCGACGCCCGCTTGCTGCGCGAGAGGCCGCCAGGCTAAAGAAAAGGAGGTGGAAGGGGAGGAGGTGGACAGCGAGCTGTCCGGACCGGGGGGTCCGGGGCCGGACCGGGGGCCCTCGTCGCCGCCGGGGCCGTCGTCGTCGTCGTCGTCGTCGTCGTCGTCGTCGTCGTCGTCGTCGTCGTCGTCGTCGCTGGCCGTTGCGGGCCTCGGGGGCCCCGGAGGGGGGCCCAGCTCAGCGTTCTGACGAGGATTTCGTGGCGGATCCAGCCTTTGCGACGAGCGGCGCGCGAAACGCCGCCGCCGCCGTCGTCGCCGCTGCTGTCGAGGGAGGAGGACCGAGGTTCCAGGTTCGAGGTTCGGCCTCCGGCTTTTCGGCTGTTTTGGGCTTTCGGGGCGTCCGGTGCCCCCGCGCCGTGGCCACGGCCGGATCCGCCCCCCTCTCCTCCAAGGGCGCCGCCGACGACGACGACGACGACGACGACGACGACGACGACGACGACGAGGGGGAGGAGGGCCCCCGTGGGCCCGGGAGGGTCCCCGAGGGTGGGGCCCGGGAGGGTGGCCCGGGAGGGTGGCCCGGGAGGGTGGCCCGGGAGGGTGGGCCGGGAGGGTGGCCCGGGAGAGTGGCCCGGGAGGGTGGGCCTGGGAGAGTGGGCCCGGGAGAGTGGGCCCGGGAGGGTGGCCCAGGAGGGTGGCCCGGGAGGGCGGCCCGGGAGGGTGGCCCGGGAGGGTGGCCCGGGAGAAACCCGAGGGTGGGGCCCGGGAGGGTGGCCCAGGAGGGTGGCCCGGGAGGGTGGCCTGGGAGGGTGGGGCCGGGAGGGTCGGCCGGAGGGTGGCCCGGGAGGGTGGCCTGGGAGGGAGGGTCCCCGAGGGTAGGGCCCGGGAGGGTGGCCCGGGAGGGTGGCCCGGGAGGGTGGCCCGGGAAGGTGGGCCCGGGAGGGTGGCCCGGGAGGGTGGCTCGGGAGGGTGGCCCGGGAGGGGAGGGTGGCCCGGGAGGGTGGCCCGGGAGAGTGGCCCGGGAGGGTGGCCCGGGAGGGTGCTCGGATGCATTCTGGCTTAGCTAAGGGTTATAAGACTTAATATGGTTTAAGTTGGTTTAGTTAAGCTTTAAGATGGTTTAAGTTGGTTTAACTTGATTTAGCTAATGCTTAACATGACTCAGCTTTGGGGTAAGGAAGTTAACGACAGCTAGGGTGCTATGTAGGTATATGTAAAGCTACGTAAGTCATGGTAAACCGTGCTAAAGTATGTTAAACTATGTTAAGGAAAGCTAACGAAAGCTAACTCAAATTAAGTGGTTAGCCAAAGTATGTTAAAGTAAGTTAAAGCAACTTAAAGTACGTTAGCGTATGTTGAATCATATCAACGCCATCGCGACGATGGAGGGAGGACGGGGCGAGGAGGAGGGGACGGGATGCGCATAAGGAGGAGGAGGGGCCGCCGCTGCAGCTGCAGCCCCTCGCAGCATGGAGCTGCAGCTCGAGTTGTTGGGCGCGGCTGCAGCCGCCGCGCGCATGCGGACTCATTTTTTTCACCCGCTAGCTATAGCGAGGCGGGTTGAGCGCAGTCGCGCGGCCTCCACTGAGGGACCACGCGGGCGACGCCCGCATGACCTCGTCGAGCGCCACCCACTGCAGCGTGGCGCCAGCAGTCGTCCAGACGCTCGCGCCGTGGCTGCTGCCAGCGCCGCGGCGCGCCCACCGCTCCACCAGCGCCGCGTGGAACGGCCGCGGCATCTGCGGGGGGCACGCGATGGCGACCAGCTGCCGCACCATGCCCATCACGTAGCCGCCCCCCGCGTCCCACAGCACCGCGGCGTCGCCCGCGGACACGCGGTCGCGTTCGTTCAGGCGACCGTGCCGCGTCCTTAGCGAACTCGTCGTCCGCGATGCCGTGCATCCGCTCGGGCGTGACGCCCCGCAAGACGCTGCGGTCCCACCTGTCGCAGACCGAAGCGGCACTGCTGAACAGGTGGTTGGCGAATTTCTTCACCGTCTTGTGCTTCCGCCCCAGGGGCCAGCACGTGGGCAGCGGCCCGAACTCCACGATCAGCGCGGGCACGCGCATGAGGTCCGCGCCCGCGCCCGCGCGCCGTGCGAGCGCGCGGGCGGGGGGGCGGCTGCAGCCGCGACGCCATCATCATCATCATCAGCATCATCATCATCACCATAATCGTCGCCGTCATCATCAATCGCAATCGTCATCGTCGCCGTCGCCATCATCATCGCCGTCGTCATCATCCCCATCATCATCATCATCATCATCATCATCATACTCATCGTCGTCCTCATCGCCATCGCCATCATCATCCCCATCATCATCCTCATCCTCCTCATCGCCGAGCTGCAGCTCGGCGGCGCGGGGCGGGGCGGGCGGGACAGCGGGCGAAGCGATTGCATAATGGAACTTCGGCGTCATCGGGCTCTCGCCGTAGAAGCGCTCGAACTCGCCCTAGCGGCCCCCCGCTGCGCGCTGCAGCGCCGCCGTGTCGACTGGCACGCGGTGGGCCTCGACGACGGCCTCAACGACGTCGGCCAGCTGGCCGAAACACCGCGCGCGCACCGCCAAGTCGGGCGCCCCGCGCGCCGACGACGCTGCGCGGAAGAAGTACTTGAGCCAGGGGGCCAGCGCGAGGCTCTCGGACGCCGTCGCCTTGAAGTTCACGTTCCCCCAATGGCTCTCGGATCGCATCGGCGCAAATGCGCCGGCCGTCCTGCCATCGCAGGGCTTCAGCCTTTTGCGCCCGATGGCGGGCCACTGGAAGGTCTGCGCGGCCTCGTCCAGGACCTTGTGCGTGAGACCGTGGCCTTTCGCCACGCGCATCAGCTGGCCCACGTGGAAGCCGCAGACGCCGCCGGCGAAAATGACGCGCATCACGTCCCACACGCACGCTTCCATGGGGTAGAGCTTGTGCATCGCGCGCCCGTTCCCGAGCAGGCCGCTCGTCGCGGCGAGGGCCCAACCGAGGTCGGTCTCCAAGTCCTCCAGCTTGCCCTTGCTTCTGGGCATCAAGGACAACGCCCGCAGCTGCCTGAAGATGGCCTGCAGGACGGGGACGGTGACGGGGACGAACTTGGTGCTGTCAGCACACGTGTGAGGGACGGCAGTCCCTGTCGGGTCGTTACGGTGGGCCTCGCGGGCGCTTTTTGCGTCGTGCACATTAGTGCGCATGAAGCATGGCTTCAGCCCACCGGACCCTATGCACCCATATATTGCATGGGTGCCGCCCTCGTCGGCCAGCATAGCACCTGGCCGCAGAAACAGGTGCGCCGGCCGCCCAGGGCGGCCGACGGTGACGCCCGCGCGCTCCACGTCGTGCTCCCCGCCGAACAGGCCGACGATGGCGCTGGCCAGCCCCGACGCACCGCCCACTGCTTTCCTGGCCAGCAAGCTCCGCACGATGGCAACCTCCACCCACGCGTCCTACAGGGGGGCGCAAGCCGCGTGGCACTGGATGGGCTGCAGCCCAGAGTTTCAAAGTTTGGATGCTTGGAGTTTGGAGGTTGTGAGGTGGATTGGCTGCAGCCCAGAGAATGGAGTTTGCGTCGCCCGAGTCGCGCCCTCGTTGCTCAGGGTCGCTGGGCCGAGCTCGAGGGTGCCCCAGTACCAGCCCCAGCACTTCCCGTGCAGGGTCTGGGCAAGAGCGTTGCCAGGCATGATCTCGTCCGAATAGAGGACCGTGGTCCACGGGTCCTGCGGCGTGGGCTGACGCTTGTTCCAGGCGCCCTCCACGCGCGCGGCGAAGGAGCTGCAGGAGCTGACCGTGAAGTCAAGCATGGCCTGCGGCGTTTGGACCTCGAGGTCAAAGTGCCCATCGGGGCCATTGCTGGGCACCTTTATATCCCTGTGGATCGGGCCGTAGGCAGTGCGGTGAGCGCACGACTCGCCACGCGCCCCCCGCAGGCGGTTGCGGTTGCCGCTCGGCAGCTCCTCGCGCCCAGCTATCTCCAGGAGCGCGCCTAACGCTGCTTGGCTGCAGAACGGCAGGGAGGCACGCAGCCCGCACAACTCATCATTCGCAGCCTGGCGCCGCAGATCGCGGGCCGCGGGGGCCGCGCCCGCAGGCGCATCAGCGCGCGCGCAACCGCGCCACCATGCCGATGGCGGCGTCGCGGGCGGCGCGCGAGCGCGGCGGGGGGCGCGCCCCCAGCGTGGCTCCCTCAGCACGGCGGCGGGCGCATCGGCATCACTCCCGGTCGCGAATCGTTCCCTCGCCCAATGCTCAATGCCGCGAGCCGCGGCTGCAGCCGCGCTCGTTGCCGCCGCCGCCGCCGACGTCATCGTGCGGTGTTGGCTGCAGCCGCCGGCGGCATCACCATGCGGTGGCGGCCGCAGCGCCCCCGCGCGCTCGCGCGCAGCGACGGCGGCAGCCGCGCCCGGTCACATCGGGTGCTACAGCACAGCGTTCGTGCATCGCTGCCGTCGCCGCCGTCGCCATTGTCAACGCCCGCGCCTTATAAGCGACAGTGTCCGACCGCGGCGGGCACTCACGGCAGCATGAGTAAATCCCCGTCATGGTCCATCACGCGGACCTCCTGCGGGCCGTCGGCAAGCAACTCGCAGGCGAGGCGGGCTTGGCCGCCGTGCCGCTGCAGCGGCGTCTAGCGAGGGCACGCGCAGCGGCAGCTGCCGTGATCTACCCATATGCCGATCCTCCAAGATCGGCTCATCATAGTGGGCGTAGTAGTCGTACTCGATACCCGCGAGCCTGAAGATCCAGGTGCCGTCCAACCACCTGTGCAGGGGCGACGCGCGACATCCCGCCCGCGCTGGTGCATCCTGCCCACCTGCGGGCGACCATGTTTTTGTTGACCACGTTGGCCATCATCCAATAGAACAGGGTCTTCAACTGTGGGCGCGGCTGACATTTGAATGGCGACGCGGCGGCCCAGCCCCCCGCCCTGCCCAGTCGCTACAGCGCGGGCTGGCGCCACGCTACAGCGCGCGCGCCCTCGTAGTTCCACGCCGCTCGGTTCACCAATAAGCGCCGCCAATGGAGGGCCGAGGCGCCGACGTGTCCCGCCCAGCCGTGGACGCGCGGGGTGCGCGGTAGGCGCGGAGGCCGCCGAAACATTGCGGCGCGGGTTCGGGCGGGCGCGGGCGGGGCGGGGCGGGGTCGCCAACAGAGACGACGCAGTCATTCTTGCAACAACGCCCCCGTGCCTGCATGTAGTGAAGCTACAGCTCCGCGGGACAGGAAGGGCTGAGGGCGTAGCAATCGTGTGCCGAGCGCGGCGCGCGCACTGGCGAGCCCAATCCTGCCGTCGCGCCCCCGCGGCGATTGTGCGAGGCGCTCTCACTTGAGAGGCTTGATGTCGATGCCCGCCCTGATCGGCGTGATCGGCTTGATCGGAGCCTTGCCGAGCAGGTAGAGGAACGAGCCCACATCAGCCTGGCTGAGCGGAAAGGGGGGGGCAATGGTGATGGTGATGGGATCGATTACGGCACTGAAGCGGCGGGGGAGATGATGACGATGCGGAATGGGATGTCGACGGCGGTGGCGGCGTGGAGCTTCAGCTCCAGGGAGGCCCGCCTTCGGCCGCATGCTGAAGTATTTCGTCAGTTTCTGCTGTGCCTTCACCTTCCCCTTCTGCTGGGCCTTCACCTTGACGCTGAAATATTTGGTCAGCAGCTGCTGGGTCTTCACCTTGGTGATGCGGCCGTCGGGCAGCGGGATGGCCACGTGGCTCAGGTTGCTGAGCCTGCTGCGGCAGGCAGCAAACACGCTGACAATACCTGCTACAGCAGGCGCCAACGATATAACATGCTGCAGCATGTAAAGCAAAGCGCTTGGTGCAGCCGTCCCCGTAGAGCAACTCGTCGGGAGACATCATCGAGCGCGCCGCCGTCTGGCGCGCCCTCCAATACTCACCGCGCTTGAGGCTCATGGTGGTGTAGTACCATTGCTGCAGCAGGTAACGCACGCAGAGCGCATACAGCGTTACGTTCGTTAATCAAGGCGACAAGAACAACGAGGGCACTGGTGGCGCGTGATCCAGTCCAGCTCCCTCATCACTGCCACATCGCCCGCCCCGTGCGACATCGCAGCCTCCATCCACTTTGGCTGCGGCATCGGGCGGCGGCCGCGGCGCAGCTCCAGTGAGGGAGCCATCGCACATGTCTGAGCCCTCGCAGATACATATGCAATGGTTGGGGGTGATTGCCGCTGAAGCTTCAGCCCCAGCGGGGGCTGTGATCGGCGGAGTTGGGAGCTCCAGCTCAAGCGGTGCGGGGGGGGGGGCTTCAGCTCCATGTACGGTTGATGCCCAAGGGCTGAATCAACACATAGATCCGCTGGTATAAGCGCAGGCGGCGGCGCCGACGATGACGACGACGACGGCGTCCTCAGCGAGCGCCCGCGGGGCGCCTCAGCGCGGCGGCAGGGCGTTTCCTCACGGCAGGCGGCGCGCCTTCGGCGTCGGCGGCGGCGGGGCGGCGGCGGGGCGTCATCTTCCCACCCGCCATCGCGGTGGCGGTGGCGATGCCGTCCGCGGCGTCAGCGTCGTCGTCGGTAGCGGCGCTGGCAGTGGCGCTGCCAGCGCTGGCAGCGGCGCTGGTGGCGCCAGCAGCTGGCGGCGCTGCCAGCGGCGGAGGTGCCCCTGGATGCCCAATGGCAGCGGCAATGGAGGCCCACACATCCGCCAATGTAGGCGCCACCCCTGCCCCGGATGGCGGCGGGCGGTTCGCCGCGTAGCATCCAATGGTGCGCGGCGCAACCGCTGGCGACGTCGACGCCGCGCATCTTGCCAGCATCATCTGCATGGCCACCATATCTGCTGCCGATGGCGGCCCGCTGCTGGCGCCAAGTCCTGCAGGATCATAAGTGGGAACAGCGCGCCGTTGCATCGGCAATCGCGGCAACCGACGCGCGCGCCACCGCTGCAGCGGCAGCCGCGCCAACGGCGGTTGCCGATGCAATGGCAAACGCGCGGGTTGGCACACACGCGGTCCTTTAAGCGCACCGTGCGTCGTGCGAATGGCCCCGAATGGGTACGTGGGGCGCGCAGCTCCAGGGGCTCCTGACATGGGCACCGACGCGCGCAGCTCCAGGGGCTGGAACGGCGGGGCAGCTGAATCCCGAGCCCTCGCAGCTGCAGCTGCACTGGTTGCAATTGGCAATACTGCTGAAGCTTCAGCTGCAGCGGGGAATGCGAGCGGTGGGCGGGGGTTGGCCAGGAGGTTTGATTTCAAGGGCCGCACCAAACCATAGCTTAAGTAAAAAGCGCTCGGCTCTAGTCGGCAGGCTGGTCACACGCGCGCGATCGGGTCGGGACTCCTGCCCGCCGAACCGCTCATGCGCCCCAGCTGCTACCCGCCGCAACTGCTACCCGCCGCCGAATCGCCTACCCGACGAAACCAGCTGCCACCGCAGATTTGCGCGCGCGGTGGCGCTTGCCCGACGGCTCCACCCACATGGTGTAGGAGTGTCCGTGGTTTCCGCTGCCCTCGCCGCGGATGTAGGTTTGGGTCCACCATCCGCCCTTGGCCGTCACCATCTTCGGCGCGGCGCTCTCCTTCGCCGAGGCAGCGGCGGGCTTCATTTTCACCGAAGCCGCCGTCGCCACGGCGGGCCTCTTGTTCACCGAAGAGGGCGCCGCGGCGTGCTTGGCGTTGGCTTTGCCCTTGGCCTTGGCCTTGCCATTCGTGCCCTTGGCCGCGGCAGCCATTGCCGCCGCCGCGGCGTCTGCGGCGGCGTCTTCGCCGTCGCCGCCGCCGCCAGCGTCGCCACCGTCTGCGTCGCCCTGGCCCGCTGCCGCCTCTTCGCCAGCATCAGTAGTTGGCGGCAGCGGGATCGGGTGCGCGGCGGCGCTGCCAGTTCCGACTGCGGCCGCGGCCTTCGCCAGTGCGCCGCCCCACTTCGGCGTGCTCAGCGGGGGTGCAGCGGCTGCTTGGCCCACCGCGCTGCCGTCCTCGATTGCGAGGATCCCCCCCGCGCTGGGCGGGCACCCGCCGTAGCTGGTGAGGAACCGCGCGACTGGCTGATGCTTTCATGATATGTTATGTCATGGTTGTAATGTTATTGGTGTAACGTCGTTTACGTGTTTGTATTGTGTTGGAGGGGTACCTGATCAATCCCGTTGCCTTTCGACTGACTGGCGCGCGAGGTGGGCAAGGAGCTGCGCGTGCTGCGCATGGGCATCTTGCTGCACATGTGCGCCAGACCCACGATGGTGTTCTGCGCGGGCGGGCCGCCCTCAGTGCACACGGCGGTGTACACAGGTTGCGCGAGGTCGTTTGGGGTAGTGTAGTTGGGCGCGAGCACGATCCTCGCCCGCGCGCCGTTGCACGGTGGGGCACGGCGCAATATATAATATTGCACACCGCTTCCAGCCCACAGCCCCTTCACACCATCCCCTCAACAACGCCTTGCGCCCAGCCCACCATCCCGTCGGAGTGGGCGATGGTTGCAGCATGGCGCTCGTCACGAGCGCGCTGCAGCGCGCTGCAGCGCGCTACATGGGCAGACGGGCAGGGCGAAGCCTCCATGTATACTTTCTGGGGGCGCGCGACGGCGGCTCCCTTGCGCTGACCACGCCGCGCGGGCCTCCTTGGCCACGGACCTGAACTGGACAGGATTGTCGCAGCCCATCAGCATGCTCACAATGGCGCAGACGGGGCGCAACGCGTTGTCCGACGGGATAACCAGCCCGAGCGCCTGTGCAACGACAGACATGGAGCTACAGCTCCGATTCGGCGGGGCGCTTCCCCGCGCAACGCAACGGGCATGGAGCTGCAGCTCATGCGTGGACAACCTAGCGGCGTCACATGGTTCCACGACACGGGCGCCTGAAGGCGCTCGGCGATGACGCCCACTTTCGTTTTCATGCTGCTCGCCGGGTTCAGCTGATCCCAATCGCCGCGCGTGAGGAAGTAGTTCGGGTTTCCCATGTCCTGTCGACCGAACCCCGCCCGCCCCCCCCCCCCACGCGCGCGCGAGAGCGCCATCATCAACGCGACCCAGAGCAATTACAACGGCGGCACCACCAGCAACATAAGCACTACCATCAGCAACATCACCACCACCATCCGATGCAAAACAAAACATAAATCACAACAACACACACCACGATGACAAGCACAAGTCCTGGCGGCGGCCAATCCCCATGTCGCCGCTGCCCATGCCACCGAGCACCCGTTGGTTGACTGCAGCAGTGATCTCTGCCTTTAAGTCGTCAGAGAACCCGCCGCTACCACCAGGATGTGCATTCGGCGGGGCAGGCTCGATGCTGCAGCACCCCGCGCCGCCAATGCTATCCCACGCCCCCCATCCCACCCCGACCCCCTCCCACGCTCAACCCCGTCATGCCCGAATGTACGTGCGTGCTGGGTGGCTGCGGCCCGTTCGATATGCTCGCTTGTACTTTCTCGTTGATCAGCGACGCGTCGTCCATCGCCAGCTTGGCCGAGCGGACCGATGCAATGATGGACATCGCCATGGTCCGACTGTTCTCAGCGCTCGCGGCGTGGGAGATGGCACCCGACTGGGAGCTAATCATGCAGCGATCCATGGATTCGATGCGGCGGGCGATCTCCATTGCGGCCACGCGAGCTGGAGTTCGAGCTGCAGCCGAACTGGAGGGGGGCGGCGTGACAGCGCTCGAGATGGAGCCGACGCGGCAGCGGCATAGCCTGCGTCATCTGAAGAGAGCAGGAGCTGCAGCTGCTGGCAGTGCGCACGCGGGCGCGGGCTTCAGCCCGTGCCCGCGCTGAGGGGAGGGCGGGTCGGGCTGAGCAGTGGCCGATGGGGCGAGCGCCGACGAGGGCGAGGAGGGCGACGCCGACGACGACGATGCGGAGATTGAGCAGATATGAGGCTCATGAGGACTTGGGGCGGGTCTGCAGTCCAGCTCGGAAATCCAAAGCGGAGCTGCAGCTCCGAAACTACACGCGGCGCGACCAATGTGTTCATCACGCGGATAACCGATACTCCCGCGCAGGGGAGTTCAAGAGCGCGTCGACACACTACGCGCCGAGCCGCTCTAAGACCGCACCAGTGCAGAAGCCGAGGAACTTGGTCGTCTGGGCGGCATTTACCTGGGCACCGTCGACCTGGACGTTGTCGGACAGCGCCCTGACCTGCATCAGGAAGATCGGGCGCCTGTCCTCGAACTCGCCCTTCTTGACGCCAAGTGCGTCGAGGGCCCGCGCCGGCGCGACCAGAAGCCATTGGGCACTCGACCTGGCGACGAAGGTCGAGTACCAGCCGTTGATCTGTTGCAGGACCAACAGCACGCGGCCGTCGTCGTAGCTCGTCATCCCCATCAGCGCGTCGTAGCTGATCGGCGACAGGATGGTGCGGACCCAGGCGCCGCTGGATGCGCCGACGTCCAGTGACGACGCCGCCACTGAAGGTGCGGGCCGCTTTGGCGGCGTCGGCGTTGTATCCAACGCGCGCGCGGCCGCGGGAGACCCGAATAGCCAACAGGAAGCCCTTGCGAGGCCATCCTACCAGGAAGCCCCAGGAGGCCCCATGGAAGCCCGATGAGGCCCCAGTAACACGCAGCAGCCCTCAGGCGGCTCCAGGAGGTCTCAGGAGGCCCCAACAGGCTCATGGTTCGTATAAGTGGTTATAGTGCGTGAACTCACTGTTCTAACATCAGCACCCTGTTCAGCATAATTATCATGACACCATTCCGCATCCCTATCCTATCCCCTCGCCCCAGCGTTCTGCCGCCCCGCGTGCGCCGAGGGAGGTTGAGGAGGCATGACGTGATGATTGCGATGATGATAACGATGATGACGACGTCGGTGGTGATAATGATGATGATGATGATGATGGCGACGGTGGTTGATGGTGCCGGTGATGCCGCTGCATCGCACGCCCGCGCGCCGCGGTTTCGACTCGGGCGCGCGTCTTCCATAGGCATCACCGCCAGGGTCACGTCCGCCCCCGCGGGTGGCATACTCCCTCGTCGCCGCGGCTGGACGCGGCTCGGACAGTGAGCTCGGGCACGGCGTCCGAGAACAGCGTTCATGGTGGCCCTGATGACCCATGGGCCATCTTGCTCTCGGGCCCTCTGCCCGGGGCCCTCTTGGACTTGCCCGAGCAGATGGGGGAGGGCGACGGCAGGTCGTCCAGCATGCCCATTCCTCGGGCAGGCATGCCGACGATCTGGGTCTTTGACGAATGGGACAACATTCAGCAGGGGAGAAGGCTGGGGAGAAGCCGGTCGGCACCCCCAGCACCTCCAGCGGCGATGCCGATGGGGGATGCCGCGCGCGAAGCGGCGCGCCTCCGCGTCGCGGCGGCGATGGAGCGCCTCGCCGTCGCGGCCGCGATGGCGCGGTGGCTGGGGGGCGCCGCGCCGACGCTGCGCGACGTCGCGCGGTCCTTTCTCTGAGGACCCAGCCCGCCCTTCGGGGGGTGGTGCTGATGATGATGATGATGATGATGATGATGATGATGATGATGATGGTGACGATGGTGATGATGGTGATGGGGAGGGTGGCAGTCGGGGTGACGATGATGAAGGCGACGCTGGCGACGACGACGACGGACAAGGAATGTGGCGGAATTGCATAAGGAGGGAATGGTCGACGGAGAGGAGGTGGGAACCAGACGAAGGGAGGATGTACCGTGCCCTCGCCCGCCGAGCATAGACTTGGCGCGTAACGAGTGCGACCAGTCAGTCGTTCAGCCAGTCAGTTACCCGCGAGGAACACATTCGGGGGGGGTGACGATGGCGGAGAGAGGACATGCCGTTTCCAATGGCGAAAGCCGAACGTCTTGGCGGAGGTCGCGCCCCCATCGAACGGCACACCCCCACCGAGCACGCACGGCGTCGGGGAGGGGCCGCGCGCCGCGGGCCCTCACCGCGGGACCGCACCGCGGCCGCGACCGCGAGGCCCCACCGTTGCCACACCAACGACACGCCGCCGTCGTCGTCTTCGTCGTCGTCGCCGTCGCCGCCGTCACCGCTATTGTCCGTCGTCGTCCGTTGTCGCCCGTCGTCGACTCAGCATGCCCAATCTCGTCCGCCGTCGCCGTCCGCCGTCGACTCGTCCGTCGTCGTCGTCCGTCGTCGTCCGCCCGTCGTCGACGCACCCGCTACAGCGGATGAGGGGGGCTGGGTGAGTGAAGATCTGGCACTCGCGGGCCCTCGGCGGCCATCGCAACGGCCTGGCGCGCTCAGTGCTGCATGGCCCTGCCCATGCGGCCGAGCATCTGCTGCGACCTGTGCAGGGCCTCCCGCGCCTCGCGCGCGGCGCGCTCATGGTCGCCGAGCAGCAGCCGCATATCATGCAGCTGCCGCTCCGCCGCCGCTGCCTCGCCCGCCGCCGCCTCGCGCGTCGTGCGCAGCACCGCCCGCGCCGCGCGGCGAGCTCGTCCTCCCACGTGCGCAGCCGCCGCTGGAGGAGATCGATCTCCGCCTCCAGCGCCTCGGCGGCGGCGGCGGGGGCCGCGGCGGGGGCCGGCGGCGGCGGGGCGGGGCGCGCCGCCAGCAGGCTCGCGGCGCGCAGGCGCGCCTCGGCGCCCGCGCGGATCGACTCCACGTCGAAGAACGCGCCAGGGCCGCCCACCTGGCGCGCCTCGACCGCGGAGTCGATCGCGGCGTCGATCGCCGCGACCACGGCCGTCCCGGCGCGGCCCTCGAGCTCCACCGTCGAGCCCGCCGCCACCGCGCCGCGCTGCACGTCGGCGAAGCGCACCTCCGCGTCGGCAGCCGCGGCCTGCCGCGCAGGCGCGACGGCGGCGTCGGCAGCCGCCCGCCGCCGCTGGGCCAGCGCCGCCGTCTCAAGCATGAGACGGCGGGCCCGCTCGGCCGCGGCGAACTTCGCGATCGCCTCGGCAGCGGCGGCGCCTTGGGCGGCGGCGCGCCGCCGACCGCAGTCGGGGGGTCGCCGTCGGGGCCGCCCGAGCTCGGCGATCCGTCGGTGCCGCCAGAGCTCGGCGATGCGCCGCCCGCCGCCGCCGGGGCGCCGACGGGTGCTGCCGCGGGGGGCGCGGCCGCTGCTGCCGCCGCGGCGCCGACGGGTGCTGCCGCGGGGCGCGCGGCCGCTGCTGCCGCCGCGGCGCCGACGGGTGCTGCCGCGGGGGGCGCGGCTGCTGCTGCCGCCGCGGCGCCGACGGGTGCTGCCGCGGGGCGCGCGGCCGCTGCTGCCGCCGCGGCGCCGACGGGTGTTGCCGCGGGGGGCGCGGCCGCCGCTGGCGTCGCGGCGTCCTCAGCGCCAGCGGAGCGGCGCCAGCGGCGCGGCGGCGGGCCCCCAGAGCCACTGGCCCGCCTTCGGCTCGCAGACGAGCCCGCAGAGCCACGGGCCAGGCGCGACGGCGAGCCCTCAGAGCCGCTGCTCGCAGCCGAACTCGCATCGCCTTCGGCTCGAAGCGTCGAGCCGCCCTTGTCCCGCACCTCCTTGCTCGGGACGTCGCCGCCGACCTCCAGCGGGTTGCTGCCATCCAGCGGCGCGGGCGCGCCGCAGTAGCCGCTCGGCCGCCGCGCCGCCTCCTCTCACCGCCGCTCCGCCTCCTCCGCGGGGGAGCCCCGACGCGCCGCCGCGCGTCCCAGAGGCTCGGCCGCGGGCGGCGAGTACGGGCTCGGCGGCGTCCGCGCGTGAGCCGCCCGCGACGGCGTCGGTAAGTCCGACCGCGGCGCCCCCGTCGGCGGCGCGCCTGGCCAACGCGACGCTGGCGGCGGCGACGACGGCGACCGCGAGCGGTCCGACGCCGCGACGCCGCGACCGCGAGGCGGTCCGCCGCCCGCCGAGCGCGGCTGGCTCGCCGACGATGCATCGTCGACGTCGGACGGCGGCGTCGGCGTCGGGTCGACGGCCGATGCTGCAGCGCCGACGGCGATGACGTCCGATGATGCAGCGCCGACGTCGGGTGGCGGCACCGCCGATCCCACGCGCTCGCGGCCCGCCTGCCGCCCCTGCAGCGAGGCTGCGAGGGCGTCGTCTGCCCCGAGGCCGCGGGCGTCCGCGTCGGGAACGCGCGCCGCCAGGCTGCCAGGGCGAGGCGGCGAGGGCGGCGCGGGCGACGGCCAGGCCGAGGACATCACCCACGGGGCGCGCCCACAGGGGGCGCGCGCGGCGGTGGGGCGCGCCCACGGGCCGACGTGGCTACATGATCATGGCGGGGCGAGGGAAGTGCAACAGCACGAGCAGTGAGTGGGGAGGGCAACGAAGTCGGGCGCAGAGCTGCAGCTCCAGGCCCAAGAACTGCAAATCAAACGATTCGGCCGCCGCCGTCGCCGTCGCCGTCGCCAACATCGGTGGCGATGGCGCCGTCGGTGGCTATGTCACGGGTGGCCAGGAAGGTCGCCGCCGCCGTCGCCATCGTCACCATCGGTGGCTATGTCGCCGTCAGGTGAGCCGCCGCCGCCGTCGCCATCGTCGACATCGGTCGCCCTCACCGTCCTCAACATCGTCGTACCAGTCGGTGTCAGAGGCTGTGTCGGAGCCGTCGCCGTCCTCGACATCACAACCGTAGCCGGCGTCGTCACCGTCGGGGGCGGCGTCGCCATCGTAGCCATTGCAGTCGACGTTGTACGCAGGTGATGCGGACCGACGCACTCAGTCGCCTGCGGCGACTGAGTGCGTCGGCCCGCATCACTGAGTACAACGACGACGACGACGACGATGACACCGACGACGTCAGCGACGGTGACGACGGGGCCGACGACTACTGCGACAGCAGCGGTCGGCGGCGGCGACGACGACGACGGCGGCGACGGCAACGGCGACGGCCACGGCGACGGCGACGGCGACGGCGACGGTGGCGGTGGTGGCGGCACCGCCTACGACTACACTGACTGCAGCAGCGACGGCGGCAACGACGCCGAATACGACTTCACCGGCAGCGGCGGCGACGCCGCCGCCGCCACCGACACGCCAACCGACGGTGACAACGACGACGACGGCGGCGGCGACGGCGACGACTGCGGCGGCGGTGACGGCGGTGACGGCGACCGTGGTGACGGCAACGGCCACGACAACGCCGACGGCGACGGCGACGTCGACGGCGGCGGCGGCGGCGACGGCGACGATTGCAGCGGCGGCGGCGGCGGCGGCGACGGCGACGGCAGCGCTGACGGCGCTGACGGCGACGGCAACGGCGCGGCGGCGACGACGACGGCGACGACGTCGGCAGCCCGCCACCGCGCGTGTTTACACCGCGCGTCGCCGCGGTGCACGGAGAACATTGGGCGCCGAACACGGTGTCAAGCTGCGAACCGACCGCCCGCGGCACGGGCGATCGCGATAAAACTTCTTACACCCTTGCCCCCCTTGATCGGTGGCGTCGGCGTGTCATTTGGAGTACCCCGCGTCTTCCCAGTTCCCCCCCCATGCGCTGCCCTCTCTGATGCCATCTCCGACGTCCACCCGATGCCCCCCCGTTCCCGTAGGGCGGCGGTGGTACGCCGTGGCGGCGTTGGTGTGTGGCGCCGCCGCCGCAAAGAATAGCCGCGCGGCCGCTCGGCTAACCCCGAGCCGCTACGCCGCCGTCATGGGCGCCGTGGGCGCCGCCGTGGGCGCCGCCGCCCTCCGTCGGCGCCGCCGCCGTCATGGGCGCCGTGGGCGCCGCCGTGGGCGCCGCGCCCCATGCCGCTACGCCCACCCCGCCGCCGCGGGCGCCGCCGCCCTCCGTAGGCGTCGCCGCCCATGAGTGCACCTCCGTGGGCGCGCCACCGCCGCCGCGGCCTTCAAGCGACCACGCCCGCGCCGCCGCCCATGCCACCACCCACCCATGCCGCCCGCGCCGCCGCCGCCCGCGCCGCTGCCATCAGGCCCGCCGCGGCCTGGGCGCCAGCGCTGGCCGCGGCGGCCTGGGGCGACGTCGCCGCCCGCGCCGTCGCCCGCGCCGCCGCCCGCGCCGCCGCCATGTGGGCCTGCAGCCCAGGCGTATGCAGCGCCCTTCGGCGCCCTCAGGCCCGCCGCCCGCGCCGCCGCCCTCTGGGCGCATGCCTGGGCCCGCTCCGCCTCGCGGTTCTTCCCGCGCATGACGAACGCGAGCTGGAGCTGCTCCGCCCACTCCATCTCGGTCAGGTGCGCGGGCCTGCCCGCCTGCACTCCCGCCGCCATCGCCTGCTGTTGGAGATAGTCGGCGTCGTACCTGGGGAGTGCCCGCAGCCGCTCCCCAATTGTCGGAGTGGCTGAAGCCGCGGAGGAACAAATTGGCTGCAGCCACTGCGTACGTCCGCATCTGAATGCTGCCGCACTCAGATACAGCCGCATCATTTTAGACAAAGTGCGCCTCAGACCCAGGCGGCCAGGAGCACCACTCCCCGGCGAGCTCCATGGCCAGCGGGCAGAACGGGCCCTGCGCCAGCACCACGTAGGCCAGGTCCTGGCAACGCTGGAACCAGCCGCCCCTGTGCGGAACTCGTCGCACACGTACGCGCGCATCGCTGTGAGCATATATGTCCACGCGGCTGCAGCCGATGGACACATGTGCCAAGCATGCGTCGGTACATTGTGACGACCCGCCCGCCTGCCCCGACGCCCGACGGGGTCGTTCGCGGCGGGCCCCACCTGGGCGCCCAGCTGCGCGGCCAGCGCCTGGCGGCGTGTGGCCCTGGCGCGCCCACCGAAGTCCACTGGGCGGGCAGCGTCCAGTTCTGCGGCCAGGTGCCCCCCGCGCATCTCGCGGCGGCGGGCGGTCGTCTCGCTCGCCGAGCGGACGCCCTTGCCCGAGCCCTTGTCGTCGGACGCCCGCGCCTCGCTGGCTGAGCGGCCCTTGCCCGCGCACTTGCCCGCGCTGGGGCCTGCCCGTTGCCGCTCGCCGAGCGGCCGCGTGCACTTGCCCGCGCTGCCGCGCGGCTGCCCGTCGGCCGCGGGGGCCGCGGCGCTGGCGCCAGCCGCCGTTCGGGCCGCGGTGCTCGGGCGGCGCTGCGGGGAGCGCACGGGCGGGCCGCGGCGCGCAGGCGGGCCGCGGGGCGGCGTGCCCGAGCGCGGGCGCGCCCGGCCGCCGCGCGAGCGCGAGCGCGAGCCGCGGTGCGCCTGGCGGGCGCGTTGCGGCCGTGCCTTGCTGGCGGCGGCGGGCGCGGGGGGGGGGGGCGACGCCCTGTGCTGCGTGCGCCGACGGCGGCGGCGGCAAGGGGGCCCCGCCCCGCATCGGCGGACGCGGGATGCGTGAGATGGCTGCCTGGTGACGATATCGCCCGTGTCCGACAGCTGCAGCTATCATTGCCACCACCCCCCATAATGTGCACGGGGTGGGTGAATTGAGGGGCGTGGGACATGCCCCCGCCCCCTCCCCCACCCGCCACCGAGATATCGTCGCCCGTGTACGGATGATGATATATTGGTGGCGGGCGGGGGTCGGTGGCCGTGATACCTGCACCCCCGAACATTGGCGATTGCGCCCGGTGGGCCTGGGCCACGCCTGCGCCCGCGCCGCCGTCGGCCCGCGGGCGCGCCGCCCGCGCCGCCGTCGGTGCGCACGACGGCATCGGCACCGTCGGCGCACCGTGGTCAGCCGCGGGCGCACCATCGGCGGGGGGGGCAGCCGTGGGCGCACCATCGGCGGGAGGGGCGGAAGGGCACGCCGTCGCCGCACCGCCGTCGGAGGGAGGGGCTGACGGGCCGTCGTTGCCACCGCCACCCCCGCCGCCGCCACCAGCCGCAGCCTCCAGCACCTCGTGTAACCCGTAGCTGCGGCACATCAGCGTCGGGCTGGGGTCGGCATTGAGGACGGGCGTGTGCCAGCCCATCATCGGCGGCACCATTGCGCCATTGGTGCCAGGCGTCGCCGCAGCCCACGCGCACAGACCAGACGCGGCGTCGCCCGCTGTGGCGTTGCCTGCGTCGCCCTCTGCGGCGGCGCCGCCCGCGGCGCCCGATGCGACGCTGCCGCCCCAGAAGAGGTGCCAGCCCGCCCAGCCTGGGACGGGATGCACAAACCTCACACACACACACACACGTTTACGCATGCGTGTACATGTATGCATTGACAGTGCGAGCACATGGAGCTACAGCTGGATGCTCACACTGTCCACGCATAAATGTAAACAAGAATGAGTTGGGCCCGAGGGGCTAGATCACCCAACATAGCCCATGGTGCCCCCCCAAGGGGCGCTCTATATATACACAAACATCCCCAATACGGCATCCACGAGATAGCCTCCGACACACGTCCAAGATGCCCCGAACACCGTGCGGTGGTGGTGAGCTGCAGCTCATGTTATGATAATTCCCGCCCCCGCGCCTATCGGCGAATCGCTGCCAAAGAACTTGAGCATGACGTCGCCCGCCTCGGAGGTGAACACGCCAGGCACCCACGGGGCCCCGCGCTGGCCACCTGCCGCAATCAGCGGCTCCGCCAGCGGGATCATGGCCCCAACCAGCGGGTCCGCGTCCTGCGGCGCCAAGAAACATCGCGTGCGGCAGCGCCGTCATGGCGGCGGCGGGCGCGGGCAGCGGCGGCGCGGCGGCGGGCGGCGGGCGCGGGCTGCAGCTCGCGTAGCGGTGGCGTCGGCGGGGCGACGACGACGACGACGACGCAGCCGCCGTCGACGACGCCGACGACGACGACGACGGCGACGACGAGGCCGTCGCCGTCGCCGCCGTCGGGCTCGCGCTTCCCTCAGACGGTCGGGGCGATTCGGGATTCCCCAGGATGCTCTGGGCGAGGCACAGCTGCACAAATACCATGTAATCACAAACCAGCTCGCCGCTAGGGCGCGCGCTCGGCTGCCGAGATTCCGACTGCCTCCTATGTGCTGCGCCGCCCGCTGATATGAATGGCTCCGATTGGCTTCTGCCGGTTATGTCACGTGCTGCGCCCTCGGCCGCCGATCACACACCTGGCCCATATTGCGCCTTCGGATGCCGATGATTGCGCCATAGGTTGCACCCGTGGTCGCCGATTGTATAACCAGCCTTGTTTGGGTGCGCCGTCAGCAGCATGGGTTGTGCCATAGGTTGCGCCCTCGGCCGCATATGATGTAGCTGGCTCATATTCCGCGCTCGGCCGCCGAAGATGTAATTGGCTCCTGTTGGGCGCGCAATGGGTTGCGCACTCGGCAGCCGAGGATATAACCGGCTCCATCACACAATCGGCGAACGATGGTTTGCTTCCTCATCGGCCTCGTCTTCCCCCTTGTCTCCCTCGTTCCCTCGTCGCCCTCCAAAAAAACGAAATCCTTCGTAGCGCACGGCGGGTGGGGAAAAAACGAGAACAATCGGCCAACGATGATGTTGCTCCTATTATGGCTACGCCATAGGCTGCGCCATCGGCCGCCGAGGATACGCATGGCTCAACTGCATTACGCAATTGGTGGCGCCCCGCCCGCCAAATTCAACGACTGGGTTCGGGCTACAGCCGGCACCAGCACGAGCACACTCGCCAGACTGCGCGCACCTCTCTGACGGAATGCGGTCGCGAGCCTGGGAACTCCACGAGTGCCCGACCGCACGGAAAATTAAAGACTCAGGGTGTCGGAGCACTTTAGTTCTCTGCTGGCTGCCCTGCACCATATGTATGCTCACTGTTCTGCACCATGTGGTAATATGATCCACAAGACAAGATGCGCCTAGCCCTGAATGATGCCGCTGCGCCACGCTCATGCCCACACCCCATACCTATCCATCTCACCCCCCCCTGGGAGGGGGGCAATGGGCCCTTTCGAGGGGCGGAGCCTATGGCTACTTCCCTTCTTGGCCTTCCACGTGGGCCCGCCTCAGGGCCTCAAGCCACTGACGGTGGCATGCTTCCTGCGCGACTAGGTAATATAAAAACCTCACCCTCTCACCCTCATCTGCCTCGTCCAAAGCTCAAACATGCATGACGTACTCAGGGAAATCGAGAGGCCCTTCAAGGCCGTTAACTGCAAACAGAAACAACAGGCGCCTTACAAGACAACTGACAAACCGGCATGCCATCCAACGCGCTGCGCCCGCGTGGTCACCACGGCGGCAGATTTTTCGATGAAAGCCATGTTGGGCCACGTTTGCGCAGAGGAGAGACACGCGGTGAAGAGGGGGGGCGAAGGGATTCGCAAAGGATGTTGTAGGATAAAGAAGAGGACGAGGAGGAGGAGAGGGAGGAGGAGGAAGAGGAGGAGGAGGGACAGAAGGCGGAAGAGGAGGATGATGAGGAGAAGGAGGGGGGTGGCGGTCAGCATCCTCAGCAGCACAGACGTGTATGAGGGGCAATGCCACCGCCATCACCATCCATTGTCACTCACCACAGCCATTTTGGCCAGATTCATGTTTTTGGCATGTTGGTTGAGAGTTCGCATCCGAATGCTGACGTTTTTTTTCCAGAACTGCTGTGATTGAGGATATCGTGGCTATTGTTGCTGTGTCAAAGGGCAGCTGTCGTGGCGATGGCATGTTAAGATGGATCGATTCTGCTTTCATTGTGGAACGAATATTGCGAGATAATCCATTCACTAGTGTTCGAGCGTTGGCAGAACGCATCAAGTCTCATGTGCGCGCCTTGGCGGCGATACGAACAGAAAAGATGCAGGCTTTGATCTTAAGTTGTTGCCGAATGTGGTTTGGGAGCTCACTCAAAAGATTATTGATCAATATGATACCGATGTCGTGTTGCGGCGCACTGCATATCAACCCAGCGTGAGATCGGCGGCGCAGAAGCCCAGGCGAGATTTAACTTTGCCGAGTGTTGCAGCTGCAAGCCAGGCCATTGTTGAATATGAAAATTGGGCTCGCGCTGAACTTGTACAATTGATTGTTCTGAGAGATGCACAGCTCGCTCAAGCCGCGAGAAGCATTGACAAAGCAAGGCGGGCACAGTGCAGAGCGAATGACCGGTGTGATGCATTGGTTGTAAA
This sequence comes from Prorocentrum cordatum, assembly GCA_963575745.1. Classification (NCBI taxonomy): domain Eukaryota; class Dinophyceae; order Prorocentrales; family Prorocentraceae; genus Prorocentrum; species Prorocentrum cordatum. The sequence continues at coordinate 34,936 of CAUYUJ010000565.1, forward strand.
GAATACTGAGTTGAAGGAACAACTAGGTGAGCTGATGCGCCGCGTGAACTACAGGGTGGGCACGAGGAACGTCAGCATGCACGGCGGCTATACGATAGCAGTTCGAAAATCGGGAGGGCACGTTGCGTCGAGCACCGCTGTAGCTCTCGTCGCTGGTGATGACACTCATGGTGCATTTCTTGACAAACAGATTGCGACTCGGTTCGAGCATAGAGTCAATGCTGCCCAATACGTTGTCTCCAAGAACGATTGCGACGATATGTATTCTTATGTGTGTGAGGTTTCAGACTCGCCGACTCAAGCCGCTCACACGATGCAGGCTTTCTCGTTCAAAGGGGATGCGACGCATTCAGAGGCCCTCGAAAAAAAGTGCCCATATCATCTCTCCAGTCTTGTGCTCTGGGGTCGCTCAAGTCGCATCTGCTGAGGTCCAGGTCTCGTCGGGCGCCAACCTTTCTCAGGCGCTCAGGCCGGCGGCGTCGGCGACCGATTGCGACCTCCAGTCCTCGCGGCGTGGTGACGCCCAGGACAGCGGCATGCATGTAAATGCTGAGAGTTGGAGGAGAGAACGGGAGGAAAGGAGAGATAGGAGGGAGGATTGAGAAGGATCGCAGGAGTAGCGACAGGGGGAAAGGTAGAGTAGGGGACGGGGAGACGGAGCAGGGGGACGCGAGAGGAGGGGTAGGATATAGGAGAGACTCGGAGAGTAGAAGGGAGCAGGGATGGAGAGCAGGAGGATGCAGTGGCGAAGGAGTTTTTTCTGCGCCCGCAGGAGCTTGACGAATTTATTAAATCTGGGTTTCGGTCGCGTGGTGCCGCAGATCTAGAGCAGCACCTGAACGCTGGCGACGAATCACAACTCACCATGTTCAACTTCGGCTTCGATCAGGGTCCTGACAACCAAGGTGCGTTGAAAATCGTTGCAGGGATCACTTCAAAATCAGATCGGTTGACGTTCGCTGTGGTATGGTGCAATTTGCACGCCTCGCACTTGTGCGTGAAAGCGATCCTGGCAGTGTTGGATTCGTGGGTCTGGATTGATGCTGAACCGCTGTGCACGAAATACTTCAGTGCCGTCGCAACGGTTTCAAATATGTGGAGGAGCACTGAAATCATGTGACAGTTACCAGATGCCATCGCGGATCTGCACGGCGAAAGTGCAGAAGAAACCGCCCGCTGCAACAAAATGCCTGGTCGAGTGCTCAGGGGTCGGCGGGGGTCCATCGATCAGGAGGAAGAGCTGCCCATCGGTGAGATGTCTGTCCAACCAGAGCTTTTCAACCACATCCTAGCCAAACCATCAAAGAGAAAACACAAGGCAGGCGTTGGTGGCGAGGAGACCCAACAATTTCAGGAACAACAATCGCTGTGCAAATCCAACACGCTACCTTTGTTGAGCTCAACGGTCTTCCATATCATGCTCATCGTATCAAAGGTGTCGAAGGCTCCGATCACGCGTTTCCTGTACTGGGCCCAGAAACAGATCAAGCTGTTCAACCAGACATGCGCCGCCGAGAGCACTTATGTTGGACCAGCCCCTCTGTCGAACTTCGTCGCGGTTGAATGCGGTGAGACATACCATGCGATCAGTGATATGCTAGACCCAGCATCCATGGACAATCCGAAACTATGGGGCAGCGCGTTCTCACTTGTGCCTGAGGGGAACGCAGTACTCCGTGGCCAACGCCTCCTGTTGGTACTGACGTGTATGCTGACGTGTGCGTCGACTTGGTGGGTGAGATTTGTATCAACGTTTGATCGGTTCCCGTGATGCCTATTGCACGTTGTATCGCGCCCTCATGATGAAGCCGACGACAAACGTAAAGCACTTGGAAAAATGTGGATCGATGTGCCACCGTGCTGCTTACAGTCGAACACATCGGACTTCGCTGCGGAGTTGAAGGCGAACTTCCACAGAGATATTGAATATGAGAGATAGCGGACGATGTACACCCCGGATGTCTGCGCATCTTCTGGTATGGCGCCGAGAACTCCCCGTGGACACACAAGACATTGAAGGGCGCGCGCCATGCTTGCAAGTTATGGCGAAAAGGGCCCCTGGCCTCCAGATACCAGCAGCCAACAACCGCATGAAGGTCAAATATGGTATTAAGGTGTCTGCGGAAGATTGCTGTGAGGTCCACGGTCAGGTCGCCCAGGTCATGCAATCAATGGAGTGGTCTTACAGGTTTACCAGGACTGTTTATTATTGCGGCGTGGACCTGCCCGCTGGCGGAGAACGCGCATGCGCTCACCAATTCTCATTGCTGGGTAAGTTTTGCAAGGCCTTGCCGCTGAACGCAACTGTGCACCACGAGGTTGAGATCGGCCCCAAGAAGATCTACTCCATAGATGGCCAATGGTTCTTACTATTTCCTTGGACCTTCAAGCGGTACAGCATCGCGTTCGAGATGAACCCGCCCGTGGTGATAGACGGCGGCGTGTCCCTGAGCAGGATGCATAGACCGTTCAGCGCGCGCTGGTTTCAAGATCTCCCGAAGGCCATCGGCTCCTGTCCTCGGCGAGGACCCGCCCACGAGTTTCTACCAAGGCTATAAGGAGGATGAGAAGGATGAGGAGGTGAGGAGTAGGAGGACGGCGATGGGGAGGGGGGGGAGGAGAAGAAAGAGGAGGAGGAAGAGCAGGACGAGGGAGGAGGTGGGAGGGATGGTGAGGACTTCAGGAGGATGATGAGGAGTGGGATGATGAGTTCTTTGTTGTTGAAGCCTGTGGCAGAACAGTCAAACAACAAGCTAAGCAACAACAAAAGCACCTTCGCACCTTAAGACCCTCTTGGGCCCTTCCGTGGTCCGAAATCTTTTGGCGCCCCCGTGGTCCGACACCGGTTTAAACCAGCCAAAAAAACATCGCCTTCGCAGGTGCAGCTGCGCCAACATGCAGCTACCTGGAGGTCGTTCGCCACCTTTACACTGGAGGTCGTTCGCCCACCGAGGCCGGCCTGCGCGGCGCCTGCGCCTGCTGGCGTCGACGCCGCCGATCCTGCCGATCCTGCTGGCCCCGGCGATGGCGACGGTGGCAGTGATCTTGAGTTGGGCGCAGACCTCGCTCGCATCACTGGGGAGGCCGAGGCCGCGGCCGAAGCCGACGAGGATGCTGGCGCTGGTGTTTTTGGCGGCGCTGACATCGCTGATGATGACGTCGGTGATGATGGTGCTATCCCAGAGCCTGTGCCCGAGCCTGATGTCCACGATGAGCCTCCACTTCCACCGCCCGCTGATGCTCCTCCGCTTCCACATGGGCTGATGGGTGCGATAGTGGCTGCTTGCGGGCGCGGCCGCGATCAGGTCGGAGTTGCTCGTGAGAACGCCAGGTTGCATTCGGATGGGAATGCGATCGTCGACAAGACGATATCATTGATGGCTTTTGCTGAAGAGCGTGATGAGATTGAGGTCAGTTTTATTCATTGGGGGGCTGGTGCGAACGAGATGGAGGGGAGACGAGTCAGGCTAGACAACAACAATCGAGTTGTTCGTCGTTGCCCATGCCACGCCTGTTGTAAAGTTGCGCAACTGCTCTGAGGTGAGGGCAATCATTGTTGATGTGCCCGTCCCAATGGCTAAGGCCACAGGCGCAGGGAGAGCGGACATGCCCGAGAGGTGTCTGGTCGTGCAGCAGTGGGAGCTTGCTCAATTATATTCTGGGCCTTTCAGTCGCACAGGAAGCGACGGCATGCGCTGCGTTGCGTGCAAGCTTGCTGATGAACGTGGGGTCGCCTCTCCATGTAAGGACAAGAGTGCCGATGATGTCAGCTGCAAGCGGTGCTTGAAATATTGACATACTGATTGTGCACTGGCAATCGGCAACGTATTCAATTTCACGGACGACGGGTTCGTATGTGGCGTGTGCATCAGAGCTGGTGGTTGATCAGTTGTTGATTTGATTCTCGGGATCGAGATTGCCTAGCGGTTTTCGACCGACTAACGAGCGCTTGACCAAGCGCTTGACACTGAAGTTGCATCATCATCATCATCGCCATCGTCTCATCATCGTCGTTCGCATCAACTTTTCTGGCGCGGTGAACGTCGCGCAGATAGCACTCACGATGAGTTCAGTTGGCTATCTCATAGCAAGCGTCTGGTCCAGATGGCTACCCCGTGGCAAGCCTGATCTCCCGATGGCCACCCCGCGGCCATCCAGGGGCCCAAATGGCTATCCCGTGGCCGCCCTGAGGCCCATATGGTTATCCCGTGGCCATCCTGAGGCCCAGCTGGCTATCCCGTGGCAATCCTGAGGCCCCATATGGCCACCCCGTGGCAATCCTGAGGCCCCAGATGGCCATCCCGTGGCAAGCCTGAGCCCCAGATGGCTACCCCGTGGCAGTCCTGAGACCCAGATGGCAACCCCGTGGCAAGCCTGAGGCCCCAGATGGCCACCCCGTGGCAATCCTAGGCCCAGATGGCTACCCCATGGCAATCCAGAGACCCCATATGGCTATCCCGTGGCAATCCTGAGGCCCAGATGGCTAACCCGTGGCAATCCAAGGGGGTGGGGGGGGGGGGAATATGGCATCCCGTGCAATTCCAAGCTCAAGGATGGATACCCCGTGGCAATCCAGGGGGGCAGTATGGCTTACCCCGTGGCAATTCCGAGGACCACAGATGGCACCCCGTGGCAATCCTAGGCCAGATGGCTACCCCATGGCCAATTTCCAGAGACCCCATATGGGCTATCCCGTGGCAATCCTGAGGCCCAGATGGCTAAAACCCCGTGGCCAAGCCAAGGGGTGGGGGGGGGGCATATGGCTATCCCGTGGCAATCAAAGATCAAGCATCACATCTCCACCAAGCTCCACGATTGGCTTACCCCGTGGCAAATCCAGGGGGCAGTATGGCTACCCCGTGCAATCCGAGACCCAGAATGTCTACCCCGTGGCAATCCCAGGCCTCAGATGGCTACCCCGTGGTAATCCAAGAGCCAGATGGCTATCCCGCGGCAATCCCAGGCCCCAGATGGCTACCCCGTGGCAATCCAGGGGGGATGGGGGGGGGGGCAGATGACCATCCCGCGACAATCCTGAGGCCCAAATGGCTACCCCGGGGCAGTCCCGAGGCTCCGATGGCTACCCCATGGCAATCCTAGAGCTCGAATGGCTATCCCGCGGCAATCTGCGGGGCCCGAGGCCTGCCCGAGGCTTCAGGAAGCGCCGGTTTGAAATCGGCGGGGCTGCCCCCCTCCCGACGGGTTGCCCTGCGTGAAACGCCTTACGCCCGTAGCTATTGCTATTTGTGCTCAAGGTTTAGTTTGTGCTCATAGCGCGTGTTCACCACCCACCACTAGACCAGGAGAGAGAGAGAGAGAGAGAGAGAGAGAGAGATCACCTTGAGTTACTTTCGCAATGTCGAGCCTGGGCGCCTCTTCTTCCGCTGACGGGAGCCAGCGTGCCCCTGCCGCCGCTGTTGCGGCCGTGCGCTGGCAGAGTGCACCATCGCCGAGATCGAGGGCGACGAGTGCGACGACTGCGGCCAGTACGCAGACTTCGCGGATCGCTGCGGAGGGGCGAGGTCGCCCCTGGAGCTCCTCGGCATCTGCGAGCAGCTCTACTGTGAGAGCGCTGACTGCCGCCTCTCGCTCGTGGACGAGACGGGCTTGTGGACTACCGACCGCCACCCCCTTAACGCAGAGGGGCGCGGCGACGAGGGCAGCGTCTCGCAGCGGGGGGAGAGCGTCACTAAGATCGGCATCATAGACATTCGCAAGGGGCCATGTTACATGAAGTGCCCAGAGCACTTGAAGCGCGAAGTTCGTCCAGGAACGCAGCGCTTGCTGTTCCACTGGGGCGCCCTGCTCGGGGGGGCAAGGCGAGCATTCGCCAAGGACGTCCAGAACATTAGTCGCGCAGTGCAGCTTTCCGTCGCGAGCGGTGTGAAGGCGTGCAAGGAGTTCAACCCGCGCGTGCCGAAGGACGCCATCTGGTTTCTCATCGACGTTGGCAACGTCGTCAACGATCGGCAGACGCCGAAGACGTTTGTGGAGATATTGGAGAGCGCGGTTGGCATTGAGAAGGCATGGACGAATAAGAAGAGCGCGAACGGTTGGTCTGCTCCAGCTTTGGGTGGACAGGCGAAGCTCGAGGAGTGCAAGTTCGAGCTCATCAAGACCATGTCGAAGGATTGGAGGACGCATCGCAACTACGAGCTGTGCAACACGTTCTACAAGGAGAGCAAGAAGGTGTTCATCGACGGTGCTACCACTGTGTGTGCGGAGTTCAAGAGGCGCGCCCTTGCCGAGATTGCGTTTGCGCACCCTATGGCGTCGAAGCATGAGCGGACCTTCATCGTCCTTGCGTCTGTCCTTCGGAAGTTGCGCTACAACCACCCTCAGTTCAGCGTGGACGTCATCATGCAGTACCTCCCCATGACCCCATGCAACAGGCAACATCGGCAAGGGCTTCCTGCATTCCGAAGGACTGGCGCCCATGGACGTTGTCAAGGAGGATGCGATCGACAGTCTCCTGGAGTCAATGAAGGATGGGGGCCCGAAGAATATGCGCCACCGCCACGTCGATTCCTCCTCTCTCCTCGTTCCAGTGAGAGGGAGGTGGGGAGGGTGGTGGTGGTGAGGTATATTTTTTGGCTCCCCAGAGGAGTCGGCAGTCTGGAAGCAGCTCAAGGCGGACAAGGCGAAGCGCAGCGATATGCTCCTCCAGGGCTCAGAGGGCAAGTTCAGCGGTGCAATCAGAAACGGCACCAAGAAGGATTGAGGATAAAAAGAAAGCCAGAAGGAAAAGCCATATTGATCAATTATGAAAGCCCGAGAGCAGGACCTCGTCATCGCGAAGGGGGAGAGAACGACGTGGAGTTCCTGCACCACCTGCACGATGCCATCGAGTACATGATGAGGATCGACGCCGACTCGACGAGGGACGCGACATCGCGTCTTTCAAGGACCTCGCTATCCGTGGCTGCCTGATTGAATCAGTGGAAGTTCTGAAGGGGAAGGGCAAATCCAAGCTGAACGGGTTCTCGGCTCTTCGCAAGATTGCCAAAGCCGCGCTGTACAAGAACGCGAACTTGGCGCCGAGGCCGTCTGATCCAGACTTCCTTGATGGTGAACAACCTGTGACTGAGGAAGAGCAGGCTGCCTTAGCGACGACTGCAATCGAGGACTTGGCGATCACAAGGGCTACCGCGGACGAGAAGGCAGAGGAGTACATCTCGCAGGTTGCAGCGATGAAGGACCACTTCGTCGAGAAAAACAGCATGCGCCCCATGGGTCGCATGTGCGCTGCGGGGCCTTTGAGCAACGCGATGGGCAGGGTGGCTGGATGGCGCAGAAGCAGACGGTCTTCGAGTCCTTGAGGAGGCGGCGCTCGCTATTACCCCAGGCTGCCATTGAGGAGGTGCGCGGGTGATCCCAGCTGGGCGGGACATCGTTCGTAGACTTCGTCGTCGAGGCAAAGGCGCCAGGCACAAGCTAGGCGACCCCGCGCTCACCGAATGAACAGCATGCTCAAGCTGTGGCAACAAACAACATGTCCAACCGGCTCCGGCTTACCTCGGCCGCTGAGGGTGCAGAAGCTCGTGCAGCTAGGGTGCAAAGTTCTTACGCAGCTCAGAGGGAGGGCGACGCAGTCGAGCGCCCAGCCTTTCGTTTCAGTGTTCTCGGCAGGGCAGCGACTGGCAGCGTCAGATCGAAGCACTGCGTCTGTCAAGAACAACATCAAGAAGGAGGTCAAGGTACCTGAACAGGTGGACGTCTTCACGAACGAGAAGAACAAGATGGTGAAAGAGATCGTTGAAGCGATGGACACGGGGCGCGCGGCGGAGTTAGCTTCCGAAGCGGTTCAGTCGGCTCCGACGCAAATGTTAGTGAACCGAGTTGCGCTGCATACCACGCCAGCGTTGAAGGAGAAGGAGCCCAGGTCGGAGAAGAAGAAGGATAAGAAGGCCACCCATGGCGGCGAGAGCGACGAGTCTGACAAGAAGGCTGTGGAGCTGCCCTTGCTGCGAGAGTGGTTCACTGAGGCCCATGAGCGAGAGTCCGCTGTGACCCAACGGAACTCAGGGCTCATGAAGAGGGTGATCAATGCCGCGGTGTCGTAGAAGATTGCGCAGGTGATGTTGACCGAGGGCCCTTGCCCTGCAGGCTGCAACCTGGCGCCCGACATCAAGGAGGAGGAGACGGCGAAGGGCGCGGAGAAGACCTCAGTGGGTACCATTCGCAAGAACTTCCCCAACGCAACAGAGTGCAAGCTCCCGTGCCGGGGGAAGGTCGTGGACGGCAGCGCGGCCCAGCACTTGCCGAGGCACTCCGTCATGCATCTGAAGCTTGCAAGCGGAGACGGGCCAGACTTCTGGCTTGACGGGGCTCAGTTTCAGAATGTTAAGCGCAGCGACTTCTGCCCAGCGCGGCTCGCCACGCACGCGCAGCCCTCGGACAAGGACAGGGGCGCAGATGCGCAGGAGCCGCCGAAAACGAAGGGGTGGAAGCCGGCCACGGGAGTCAAGTACGAGCTTCGCGACACGCACGAAGTCCACTACGAGCCGATGCCGATCGAGATCATCGCGAATGGCGAGGCCGCCGTCTTCGACTACACCAGGCCGCACCTGCAGGACGTCGCGGGCGACGGCAAGGACGCGCGGCACCCCGTGCCACCGCAGGGCGGTGGGCAGCGACGAGATGGACATCGAGAAGAAGGCCAGGGCGCCTAAAGGCGCCTCTGGCTTTGCAGCCCACTAAGTGGGCAGAGTGAGCAGTGTGGCTCCCAGGTGGCAACTCAAGGGAAAGGGGGGGGGAGGGAGAGGACGATGGAGGAAGGAGGGAGGAAGGGAGGAGGAGCCACGAGCACACGCGTCGCACGTTTCTGGCCAGCAGCGCCACGCAGACGCATATATTAATAATATATAATATATATATTCTCTCTCTCTCTCTCTCTCTCCTCTCTCTCTCTTCTCTCTCTCTCTCTCTCTTTTGCTCTCACTCATCCTCCTCTCGTCTCCCTCCTCTCTAATTCTCTCTCTCTTTTTTTGTTTCTCCATCTCTCTCCCTTCTCTCTCTCCCTCTCCTCTCTCTCCCTCTCCTCTTCTCTCATCTTTCCTTTTCTCTCCTCTTCCTTTCTTCTCTCATCTCCTTCTCCTTCTCTCTGTCCATCTCTCCTCTCCACTCCTCACATCTCTCCTTTCTCATCTCTCTCTCTCTCTCTCTCTCTCTCTCTCTCTCTCTCTCTCTATCTCCCTAGTAGGTACATCGGAATTGCTACAGCCAAATCAAATCGGAGACGCCTGAGACAGTGCGGTGACCGTTTCCCCAGGGTCGCATTTTTACTTCCTCCTTCCACTCCTACCGCTCCTCCTCTTTGCTTCTGGCACTTGCTTTTTAGTGCCTTCTCTTCCGAGTCGCGCAGTAGGATCGCCCCCCTAGCGAAGCAGAGTTAGAGAGTGGAAAAAACGACAGAAAGATTCGTGTTCTGATTTGTCGGCGCTGGACTTTAGTAATCTTGAGGTCAGGGACGAAAGCGAAAACAATTGATTCAGGCCAAGGCTTGGTCAACCGAGTTTCTGGACAGAAAGCGAAAAGTCATGACATCGAGAGCTTCAGAGTAAACCAAACAACCCTTCAGGGAAAAAATAAATAACAAAAAATTGAACCTATAGAGCCGGTGATTCCAACATCGACCTTCAGAAATCGATAAAAAGCTATCCTGGGTGGCAGCCCCAGGAGCCAGGAGGAGGCAGAGTAGCCATCACTTTCCCCCTCCCCCAAACTGCTCACGTTGCACCCCTCCCCCCCCCTTACGCCGCTGCAGCGGTCTAGGATTATACCCAGTCCCCTAATTCAATCGCGAGGCGATCGCGCGCCATCGCGCGGATGGTATCGAGGTCGCGGCGCATCACGATCGCCTCGGCCAGCTGGACCGTGTTGATCTTCCAGTACCCCGGCCGAGGCGCCCCGCCGGCGCGCTTCTTCTTCCGCGGCGGCTGCTGCTGCTGCTGCGTGTTGCTGATGTGGACGGCTGCTGCTTCAGCAGCTGCGGCTGCGGCGGCTTCGGCTGAGGCGGCGGCAGCATCTGCGACTTGCTGCTGGCGCTGCTGATGCTGCTGCTGCAGCAGCTGATGCTGCTGCACGGCGGTCGCCAGCTGCGCCTGCCACTGCTGCTGCGTGTACGGCCACTGCTGCTGCTGTTGCTGCTGCAGCAGCTGCTGCTCGTGCCGCTGCTGCTGCATCAGCTGCTCACGCATCAGCTGCTCCTGCTGCTGCTGCCCGCGCAACTGCTCGCGCTGCAGCTCGTGCCACTGCTCCCACTGCTGATGCTGCTGCAGCAACTGCGACTCGTGCCACTGCCTGCCCTCCTGCGGGTTGACGGCCCCCCGCTGCGGCTCGCGCCACGGCGGTGGCTGCTGCGGCACGCGGTACTGCAGCGCCGCCGTCAGCATGCCCTGCAGCTCCGCAATGCCGACGACACCGTCGCTCATCACGGGCCCACGCGACTGCCCGACGCAACGCGGGCCTGCCCTCCGCTGACCTGGACACGACAGCTGCAGCTGACGCCCGCGATGCATGCGACGTCGTCTGCAGCCGACATCCGACGGGCGACGCGCACGACGGCGACGAACCACGGACGATATGCAATCACCCGAATGGAACGACTGACGACGAACCCACATTGGAGGGATGAAGGGGGGAGGGTGATTCACATCACTGCCCATCCACATGATGTGCCCCGCACCTCGTCCCATTCGCAATCCTCGACGCACTGACATCGCCCCTCACTGGCCCACCGTATGCTGCATCACTGCTGTTGCCCCGCGTCGTCGTCGTCCGTCGCCCTGCGTTGTTTGCCGCGCGCGCAGCGCAGCTGCGCCCCATCCCCCCATGCATGCACATATCCTATGCCTAAGCACCCGCGGCTGCGGCTGCAGCCGCTGCTGCGCGGCCACTTGCACCCTCCACCTGCCACGCGCGCGCGGGCGCGCGCGGCGCGGATCGCGGCGTGCCCCGCGTATTCAGGCTTGAACCACTTGTAGGTCCAGCCGCCCTCGCCCGACCGTCGCCTTGCGACGTGCGTGCTCCTCTTGCGGAGCCAGTGGATGCCGACCGCTCTGGGGGGCGCCGCCGCCGCAGATGCACCGCCATCGTCGCCGTCCTGGGCGCCGTCCTCGGCACCGCCCCGGGCGCCGCCCTCGGCGCCCGCGTCGCCGTCCTCGGGGCCGTCATCGGCGACCTCGTCGTCGTCCTGGGCGCCCGATCCCGCGAGCGCCGTCCTCGGCGCCGCCCTCGGCGCAGTCCTCGGCGTCCGCGAGGTCCTTGGGATGCCCAGCTGCAGCTGGAGAGCATACACAACCTAACCACACCAACGCACAAACAACTACACGTGCCCAGCTGCAGCTGGGCACCGCCCAACAACAATATCTGTCCTGCGCGGCCTGGGCGCGGAGGCGGGCGAGGGCGTCGGGCTCCAGCTCGACGAGCAGGGGCCGCCGCTCGTCGACGTTCTGCAGCACCCTGGCGACTCCGCCACCGCAGGCGACCTCCACGATGGGGAGGGAAGGTGCCCGCACCCACCATTGCCTTGTAGTCCTTCTGGGGGGAGGGGGGGGGGGGGGGCGCAGCTGCAGCTGGGTAACAAGCACTAACACCGAGCACCCATATCCTTGAGAAGCCTGCGCATCTTGTGGTCGCCGTAGGTGCTGATGTCGCCCCCCCGCGGCGCAGCCGCCTGCAGGCTCGCCTGCTTGCGCTTGCGCTTCAGCGAGTCCACCATCTTCCGCACCACCGTGCTGCGCTGTTCCACTAACCTCCAGTGGGAATGTCCTGGTGCCCACGCATCGGACAATGTAACCTTAGTAAAAGCAGCCCTGCCCACCGCGTAGGCCACTGCATACAATGACACATTAACCCCACCCAGACCGACCTACCCCGCGCGCGCGTCGGCCGTAGCAGACGCGTCGGTCGCGGGATCTATATACCTATACGACCACCCTGCGGGTGATAAGGAGGTTGGGGGGGGGGAGGGGCCGAGCAATCGGCAACAGTGGTGATTGTTCTCCTGACGATGCCAGTGGAGATTTTTTTTTCTCGGAGGCCTGCTGAGGCTCCTCTCCCTCCCTTTGCCGGGTTGCACATGGTGCAAATGCAATTGATGAGAACTGCTGCGACGGCGACGGCGGCGGCGTCCTGTCGGCGTATCCCTTTTTATGTAGACGGACCAACTCCAGGGGCCCAGACGCACCAGTTTTTCGATTCGCTTCCAGCCGCGGCGGCGAGCAGGGCCTCCGAGGGCCAGGAAACCTCGACCGAACCTCGGCGCCAACCTCAAAACGGAACCGGAACCCCTCCCAGGGGCCCGCGCCGGCGTCCTGTCGGCGTATCCCTTTTTATGCAGACGGCCGAACTCCACGGGCCCAGACGCCCCAGTTTTTCGATTCGCTTCCAGCCGCGGCGGCGAGCCCGCGCGGCCGCCCGAAGGAACGGGGCGCGCTCGGAGAGAGCGGCTGGCAAAGCCTAGCCTGTACTGGTGGGTGCACAGGGCCTCGCCCGCACGCACGGCACGCACGAACACGAAACCGAAATCGATTTCCCGGTAGGGGGGCTCTCCGTTCCACTTCGATCTCACCCCCCAACCTCCGATCACAATCGATATCACAAACGACGTCGTCATCATCATCATCAACATCAACATCATCATCATCATCATCATCATCGCCATCATCAACATCATCATCATCACCATCATCATCACCATCATCATCAACATCATCATCGGGACACCGACGGGACACCGACGGGACACCACCGGGACACCGGCGGGACACCGCGCGGCCCCGCGCCCCGGTGGAGAATCATTTGGTGCGGCCGCGCCTCAGCCACAGAGGACACCACCGGGACACCAGCGGGACACCGCGCGGCCCCGCGCCCCGGTGGATAATCATTTGGTCCGGCCGCGCCTCAGCCACAGGAGACTTTCCTCTCGCCCGCCCACGCAGCTTCGCCTCGCCCGCGCGCACGGCACGCACGAACACGAAACCGAAATCGATGTCCCGGTAGGGGGGCTCTCCGTTCCACTTCGATCTCACCCCCAACCTCCGATATATGTCCAGTTTTGAAACGTGAAGCGGAGCCGGGTGGAGAGAGAGAGAGCGCCGCATTCGTCTGTGCCTGCCCCGCTGGCATTGGGCTCAAAGCGCAAGCCGACGGCACTTCGATGGCCTTGGCCGCATGGCTGGCGGGCGAGGCGGTGCACGGCGCAGGGCAGGCCGCGCTGCTGTGGGCAGCCCGCGGTGAGTGCCCAGCCTGCACGTGCGCGCCGGCCCTCACGTGCGCCCCTGGCCAGGAGGCGGCGCGCGTGGACTGCCCAGGCGGGTCCCCAGGGTGGGCGCTGTCAGCGGTGGCCCTCGCTGGCGTGACTGGCTTCGCTGGAGGGCTCCTGGCCGCGCGGTGGCTGGGCTCCTGGCAGCCGATCGCTGGCCTCCCGCCTCAGCCCTCTTTGGAGGAGGAGGCTAGAGCGCAGGCGGCTGCAGTCAGAGCGCGGGCCTGTGCCTCGTGATGGCCAGCTTTGCAGCCGCCGCGGCGGCCAGTGGACACCCTTTGGCTCTGGACGGACTCGACGAGGGCGATTTCATCCTGGTGCTGTATCGCGTGGGAGGTGGCCGGATCTGGCACGAGCGCCTGATCCTGGCGTTTCAGACGGTGCCGCCCTTCGGGACAGGGGTCTTGACTCCAGATGGGCACGCCTACGTGGAGGCCATCATGCAGAACGGGGCGGACATCAGGGAGTACGCGATTCCCGCCGGCGCCGCAGTCGGCGCCGTGGCCGCCGCCACAGCTGGGGATCAGGTCTACCGATTCCGTGGTCTCCCTCTTCCGGGAGAAGTCGCGACGGGTGCCGCCTCTGTTCGAGGCACTCTTGGGCTGGGCGCTGGGCCGCCGATCGCGCTGAACACGGCAGGGCGTGGCATCGCAGCCGTGGTAGGCGCTCCGGCTGGCGCTGGGCCTGCGGGGGCCCCCGCTGCGGGCGGGGCCGGCGGCGCTCCTGGGGCTCTGGGCGGCCTGGCAGGGCTAGCGGCAGCCCTCGGAGGCGGCCCAGCAGCCGCGCCAGCTGGCGCCGCCGCCCTTGTGCCAGTGGCGGCCGCACCTGCACCTGCGGCAGGAGGAGCTCCAGCTGTCGTGCCTCTTGGCGGAGGAGGGGCGCCCCCCGCTGCTCCTGGCGCCCTTGGCGGCGCCGCCGTGGCGGTGCCGGCCCCTGGGCCTGCCGCCGCCCCCGCGCCTGCCGCAGGTGGTGGCCCTGGTCCTGGTGGCGTGGCCGCAGCTCTGGCCGCCATCGCTGGCGCTCCAGGAGGCGATGCTCGGATTCAGTCGGTCGCCTTCGACACGCAGGGGGTGGGATATGTGGACTTCCGAGCTGCAGTGGTTCGCCTTCACGAACTGCCATGGGGCGATTGGTCTCTCAAGGGACCTCGCGCGCTGCTATGGGTGCTGAGCTTCATATGCCGCAATGGGGGAACGCCCCTTGGCAGGCACGCGAAGTGGGTTTCGGAGGGGTACCTGGAGGCGGACGATCCTGGAGTGGACATCCACTTGCTGTGCTGCCGCCTCCTCGAGCTGGGCGTGGTCTACGATCAGCTCCACGTGACCAACATTGCGGCCATGGAGTTGGTCGGGCGGACCCTCCAGACGCAGGAGGAACTGTACCGAGACAGGTTCGCGGCGTCTTCGGAATTCGGCTCAGACGCTGCGCTGATGTCGGGTGCTCTGGACGCTGGCGGCAACGTGTGCGTAGCCCCTGCTCTGAGGGACTGGCTGGCCGCCGAGAAGGCGCGCGAGGCCAACATAGCCAAGGAGCGGCGCAAGGCACGTGAGGAACGACTCCTCGCAGCCGGCGGCAGCTCTGGCGACGGGCGCGGCAGCGATGGCCGAGGTCGAGGGCGCGGCCGCGGCCGCGGACGAGGCAGAGACGGCGGGAGGGGCGGCCGCACAGCCCCAGACGGCCATGGCTGAGAAGCACCAGGGGGGGGCACTTGGGCCAGCCTCTCCCTGGGACAGGAGTGCGGCTTCGGCCGCAGGCCCGGGCGCGCGTGGAAGTCTCCGACACCGAGACGTCTTCCCGCTGCCGTCCCCCGCTGCTGCTGCCGGCCCACCCTCGTCGCCAGGCAGTCGCCGCTCGGCTAGGCGCGCTGGGTATCGCCTTCATCGGGAAGAGAGGGTTCGCTCAGCCGTCAACGCACTTAATTCGCTCTATGGTTCTCGGTCCTCGCCTCCAGCTGCGGCTCACGTGGGGCAGCGCCAGGCCATCATGCACATCACGGACAGCATCGACGAGCTTGGGCGCCCGCCGCCAGAGTTCATGTCTGGTAACGCTGCCGAAGACGGAGCCCTCCGGGAGCTCCTCTCTTGCGCCAACCTGCACGGTACTGGCGCCGCGACGTCGACCCCCTACGTCAGCGACAGAGTCGCATGGCCTGCCGCGGGTGGGACCCCAGTGGACATCGTCGAGCTGGTGCCGCCCGTGGATAGGGTCTGGCTGGAGGGTTGGCGGAGTCATATGCTTCGAGATCCGCGTGCTGCTGCTGCTCTGGCCAGGGAGGCATGCCCGAAGGGGCCTTTTTGCGATCCCGCCCTGACGCGCGACGTGAGCACGTACGGTCGTTTTTTGATTCAGATGTACGAGAGACAGATGGTCAACTTCGCGGCGGACTCCGGTCAGCCGCACACCGTCGGCCTCTTCTTCGTTCCCAAGAAGACGGGGGCCCTCCGCATCATTTTCGACACGAGGGCCGCCAACTGCAAGTTTCTAGACGCGCCCAGCACTCGGCTACCTTCGGCTTCAGCCTTCAGTTCGATCGAGGCGCCGATCGAAGGCATGTACATGTCCACCTGCGACCTGGAGTGCGCCTTCTACCACATGAAGCTCCCTGAGGGCATGGAGGTGATGTTCACCTTGCCGCCGATCAAGGCGGGGGTGCTTCGGGAGCTCGGCCTCATGGACCTCGACTTCGACCCGTTGGTGTCGCTCTCGCCCCAGGTTATCGTGCTTCCTATGGTTTTTCGTGGGCATTGCATCTTTGTCAGGCTGCTGCTCGCACCGTGCTGTCGGACGACGGCCACTCTCTGGATCAGACCGCTCAGGATGGCAATCCTGGGGTTAACGTGGTTGAGAAGAATGCCGTGGGGGTGGCCGCCTACGTCGATAACATCCTCGTCTTCGGCGGCTGCAAGTCCTTGGTGGATGCGACTATGAATAGGCTGGTGGGCACCTTCAGGAGGCGCGGACTTCCAGTGCACGAGATCGAGAACGCTGCTCGGAATGCCGACTTCCTTGGCCTCAGCCTCCGCGGTGGAAGATATCTTCGCATCAAGCCTCGGAACGTTTGGAGACTCCATTTTGCGATATCCAGTTTGTTGAGGCGTGGATGGTGCTCCGGCCACATGATCCGTGCGGTGCTTGGTCACGTGGACGTCGATGATCCGCAGAGAGGTGCTCACCGTGCTGCACAGCTCCTATGGCTACGTCGGCGCCTTCGGCCCGAGGCACGGCAAGCTCTGGCCGTCAGTGATCAAGGAGCTCATTCTCATTAGGGACCTGCTCCCGATTTTGACCTGCGACCTGACTGCAGAGTGGCATGCCGTGATGACGGCCAGCGACGCCTCTCCCTTTGGCCTCGGCGTCATGCGACGGCGGGCGCCTGCTGCTACTTGTGCTGCAGTGGGGCGGTGCTCGGAGCGGTGGCGCTACAAGGTCGAGGGCGGGCACCAGGCTCGCCTGCGGTCGCTCAAGGCAGGAGAACTGGTGGTTGATGAGGGGACAGGCGAAAACAGACAAAATCCGCCCTCTCTCTCCACCTCTCATGCCAAGATCCAGCGGTAACGGGGAGCACTCTGAGGAGCACCTGGGCAGCTTGGGGGGTCACGCGTTGAAGAATCCAGAGGACATCCAGGAGGCCTGCACCTTGGGCGTCCACGGTGAGGGCTTGGGCATCCCTGTGGAGCACAACATGACCGAGGCCCTGAGGTTCAGCATGGACCCTTGGGAGCTCGACGAGGTACCTGGGCACATTACACGCAAAGAAGCCTGGAAGAGCGTCAGTGCACAGTCGGTGTCTCTGGGGGCCAATATTCTTTACCTTGAGGGCGGGGCCTTAGTCACGTCTTATCGGCACCTTCTTCGTAACTTGGGCAGTCACGGCAAGCGTATGGTGGCTTTAGTCGACAACCTGCCCTTGGCTCTTTCTTGTACGAAGGGGAGAGCCCGCTCGAGTTTCTTGAGGTCATGTCTCAACCAGTTGTGCTGTCTGTCGTTAGCCACGGGCTCGAGGCTTTGTGTACGCTGGATCGCTTCAGAAAGGAACCCATCAGACTCGCTCAGCCGTGGGAAGCTGGGTTGGTTCAGCGGCCACCGTCATCTTAGTGATGCTCGGACGGCTGGTCGGCGGCTGCGTCGCACTCTCTGTCCTGCTCTTGCTGATCACGAGGGCGGAGGCGATGCCGCGACAGGGATCGCGCACCCCTTCGGCCTTGACGAGGCACCGCGCGATCCTGGCTGCCAAAGCCACGGGCGGGAGCACCGGCACGCTGGCCATGAGCCTGCTGGAGCAGCAGGCGGTGAGACTGAACACAGAACGCTGGCCATGAGCCTGCTGGAGCAGCAGGCGGCGAGACTGAACACAGAAGCCTTCTACCGGCAGCCGCAACACACGTTCGTGAGCTACTGTGCGGACCGCCACCTGGACTGGAGCACGTTGGGCCAGTTGGACTCGATCCTGGCGGAGTACCTCGCCGCGCGCCACCTGGCGCAGAGGCTGACGCCCGGCCGCATCGTGCAGCCGTCCATCGGCGCGGGCGCCGCGCTCCAGTTCTGGGGCCTCCTGCTGCACCCCGCAGACCGCGGCCAGGGCGGGATGACGGGGGCGTTCGACGTGCCGATCCCTCTCGATCTCGACCTGTACCTCGCGCCGGTCCTCATGGCGCTCCGCCTGAAGGGGCCTGTCGCGACGCCTCTGTGGGGATTCAGTCTCGGCCGGCGGAACCTGATGTTCTTTCTTGCGGCAATGACCCTGGGCATCAACCACTTGCGCCCCCACTTGTTCAGGATGAGGCAGGGCGGAGTGAGCTACGACCTTTTGACGCAGAGGCGATCGATGGAGCGGGTGCGCCGCAAAGGCCGCTGGGCCGTCATGTCGTCGATGCGGCGCTACGCGAAGGAGACGGCTCTTCTGCGCGAGCTTCAGGACGGGGCGGAGGTCGTGCACGCGTTCGGCCACCTCGTGGAAGGGCGTTTCTGCGAGCTGCTGGAGATGGGCTTCCTCAGAAACTGGCGCCTCGCCCAGGTGCCCTCCCAACTAGCGGAGGCGATGCAGCTCTGCGGCCCGGCGCGCGGCAGGCGGGCTCAGAGGAGGCCCGCAGCTGCGGCGCAGTGAGTGCTGCAGGCGACGCCGTCCGCCAGCACCTGAGGCGGCGTTTAAAGGAGGCTGTGCAGCGGGGATCGCTCTGTCGCAGGCGCGTTGTGGTAGAGCTTTTCAGCGGTTCAGGCCACTTCACCGCCGCGGTGCGCCGACTCGGCCTCTCGGGTCTGGGACTCGACATCAGGCATGGGCCTCTCGAGGACCACCTCGACGCCACTTTCGAGGAGGTCATCGTCGGATGGCCTTGTAGCCACGCAGTCGCCGCTGTTTTCTCTTTTGCTGCTCTTTCTTTTTTTTTCTTTTTTCTTTTCTTCTTTTCCTTTTCTTTTTTCTTTCTTTTCTTCTTTTCTTTTTCTTCTTCTTCCTCTTTCTTCTCTATTTCTTTTTCTCTCCTTCTCCTCTCTTTTTCTCTTTCTTTTTTCTTTTTTCTTCTCTTTTCTTCTCTCTTTCTTCTTCTATTTCTCTTTCTTTTTCTTCTCTTTCTTTTCTTTTCTTCTCTTTCTTTCTTTTTTCTTCTTTTTTCTTCTCTTCTTTGCTTCTTTCTTTTCTTCTCTTTCTTCTTTTCTTTTTCTTTTCTTCTTTCTTTCTAGGGACGCCCTGCACCACCTGGTCGCGGGCTCTCAGGAGGCCCCTGAGATCTCGCGACCACCCAATGGGATTCCATCAGTTGAGCACTTCCGAGAGAGCCCGCCTACAGCAGGGCAGCGCTTCCTTTGCGTTCACGTGCCGCATCATCAGACTGTGCAGTCGTCTAGGGACTCCTGTGATGCTGGAGAATCCAGCGAGCTCCTTGATGTGGTATGCCCGCTCTCTGTCTCGGCTCGTTCACTAACCTTCTGCACGCAGTTGTGATCTAGACCAGTGCCAGTATGGTGCACTTTGGCGGAAGCGTACGAGAATCGTTTCATGGCATGCTGGCCCTGTTGAATCCTTCTGCCGCGTGTGCCAGGGGAGACGCGGGCTGCGCTCACGCACTGCCAACAAGCATGTAATTCTGCCCGGCCAGAGCCCTGCAGGATGTAAGTACACTGCGCTCGGGGCTGCATATCCGGCTGTCCTTGCTAATGCTCTTGCAAATGTAATCAAGCGCGCTGTGCTCAAGGCGCCGCAGCAAGCGATGGCTAGCCTAATCAGCAAGTAGCGTGTCTCCGTGCTTTCTCGCTTCGGCATCGAAGTGCCTTTTTACTTTTCGGCCGCCTCTGCCATTCTGTCAGTGGCGGCCAGAGCTTCCTTAGGGGTTCGGGAACTCTCTATCTGGTCTGACCTCTGTGCAGTCTGCTCCGTCGCCCAGCTGCTCGCCGGGAAATCATCTCATGGCAGTGTCTACTGCCCTAGCCTGGCTCGCACTCGACACATACAGTAAAAAAGAGACAGAGCCCCTTCAGTCCTCAGGCCCCGCGTGAGAGGCTCTGTAGATCTTTGTTCTGGTCCAGCTCTGGCGCTCGGGATCCTCGAGGCGGGCCGTCCAGTTTTGAAACGCGAAGCGGAGCCGGGCGGAGAGAGAGCGCCGCATTCGTCTGTGCCTGCCCCGCTGGCATTGGGCTCAAAGTGCACCCACCGACGTGCCGCCCTGGCCCTTTTGGCCCGTCTATAACTTGCTGCTCATCGCGCCTGTCATGGGAACTCTCTATCTGGTCTGACCTCTGTGCAGTCTGCTCCGTCGCCCAGCTGCTCGCCGGGAAATCATCTCATGGCAGTGTCTACTGCCCTAGCCTGGCTCGCACTCGACACATACAGTAAAAAAGAGACAGAGCCCCTTCAGTCCTCAGGCCCCGCGTGAGAGGCTCTGTAGATCTTTGTTCTGGTCCAGCTCTGGCGCTCGGGATCCTCGAGGCGGGCTATATATATATATATGTATGTGACCCCGAACGGGCACGCGGGCGCGCGGCAGCACGGGTGCCGACATTTCGATGGACATCCACCTCGCCAAAGGCAGTGTCGTCGACGACCACTTCATTCGACACGCGCCATGCGCATCCGCCGTCGATGGTCACAACCGCTTGCCGAATCACCGCAATCGCCATGTGCACACCGCGGTCTTTATAACCCCTAGACCGCCGCCACACCTGTACCACAAAGGCTAAGCGGCGACGCGGCGGATGCGCACACGCCAAATCACACGGCAGCTCGCCGCGTGGGCTGCAGCCCAAACGACGAGCACATGCCGGGCGAATCCAGCACGCAATTCGATGCCCAGCCACTCTGTGCCCCGTCTGCACCGCGCCATAGGTTGCACGCTCGGCCGCCGAGGGTATGACTATATAACTCCTGGTTGTGCTATAGGTTGCGCCCTCGGCAGCCGATGACATAGCTGGTTCCCATTGGTTGCGCCATTGGCTGCACCCTCGGCCGCCGAATACATATCTGGCACATAGTAGATTGTGCAGTCGGCCGCCGAGGATATAAGTTGCACCCAGTGGTTTCGCCACTGGCTGCGCCCTCTGCCGCCGATGATATAGTTGGATCATTATGGCTCCTGTTTGTTGCGCCATAGTTTGCGCCCCCGCCCGTCAGTCAGTTACCTCGCGAGAAGCAAATTCTGGCGAACGCCCGATATGTTATGATACTCCCTGCCCCTCACCACCCCCGTTTCCCCTCCCGTCATCCCTCTCGACATCGTCATCTTCGTCGCATATACTACGCTGTCGCATTCCTCTGCCACCCCCTCCTCATCCGATCCGCCGCCCTCCCCCGCGCGGGCTGCAGCCCATCGGGCGCCTGCAGCGACCCGACGCGCGCGACTGATTATCGGCGCGCGCGGCCGACACGCCCTCGACAGACATCGATGGGTTCATATGTCAGCCGACGCCCAGTCGGCTGAAATGTCCCCCGACACGCGGTCGGCAGACTATACCGCGCAGCTATCACAGCACCTTGCGCTTCTGCCCCCTCTGCGCAGCGGCGGCACATGCAGCTTGAGCTGGTCGCCTGGGAGGCTACGCCAACCGCGCGTCGCCGTTGTCGTCGTCGTCGTCGTCGCGCCTGGCTTCACCTCCTTGGTGTTCACCATGCACGGCACGTTCAGCTTGCGTGTGCCAGTGTTGTCCGTCAAGACCACCTCGACGGCGCCCCGCTTCATGTTGCCGTCGTCGGAGGAACGGGGGTCCTGCCAACGCGGCGCCACCCACGGCTTCTTCGCCTTCTCGCCCGCAGCGAAGTGCGGCAAGATGGCAACGTTGAATGCCGATGGTGGCATGCCATCACGCTGCAGCGTGACGGTCCCCAGGTCGACCGCCGATGTCGGCTTGTCAGTCCAGGTCGCGCCAGCGGCCTTCGTGGCGAACCTGGTGCTGGACGCCGCCAGCGTGAGCTCGCCTTTCTTGTACTTGGTGTCGTCTCCGGGCCGCGAGCTGCAGCTCGACGCCCAGGGTGAACTGTCACCCGAACACAACTAATCACACACACACAACGCTGTTTAGGCACAACGCGCCTGTGAGATGCACCGCGGTCGGGAGCTCCAAGATCACGATGGCCGCGAGCACCTCGCAGTGCTTGTCATGCGCGACCCGCGCCGCGCGCATGCACATGCCGATGGCGACCTCGGCGCCCCAGCCGCTGAGGTCCACGCCGCACGGCTGCATGGCGACCCGGCGCTTAAAACGCTTCAGCAACGTCCTTCTCCAGCTCGGCGTTGATGTCGACCGTCTTCGGCTCCATGACGCGGGCGCCCACGCGCTGCCTAGTAGCAGCGCGCGCGTCGGTAAGGTGCGCGGTCGTCTCGGTCACATCCGTGACCTCCCATGCCTCATTTCCGCCGCCCGCTTTTAAACTGACGAACGCCCTTCTCGCTACGCCCATCGTTTCTATCTTGTACTTGGAGCCCTTCATCTGCTCCACAGTCAGTGGGCCCGCGCCGCGGGCTGCCGACGGCGCCGACGACGCAGGTGTTGGCGCGCCTGCTCCCTCCCAACCCCCCAAGCTAACGCCGAGTGCCTCGGCCACCTGGGGCGTCTTCATCTGGGGCCCCCCGCCCAGCGCCAGGGCCCTGCAGCCATGGCTTCAGCGAATGATACCGCACGTCGTCGGGGAGGGACGGGGTGGGCTGGAGGAGATAAAGCGGGTCGGCTGCAGCCGGCATGCCCGCGTAAAGTCCTGGGCGATATGGTCGAGGCTCGCGTAGTCCTCACCCGCGCACTCGATGTTCCTGCGCTTCGCAAGGAGCTTCGCGACCTTGCAGTCGGGCGACCCGATCGCCATTGCCAAGTCCCGATCCTGTGGCGGGCATTATTAACACATGGTTGCATGCGGGGTTGTCGGCTGCAGCCGACCACCCTTGAGGCATGACGCGGGCATGCATGTGCTATGTAAGGTCGGCTGAATCCGTCCATCAGGCCGTCGG
Organism: Prorocentrum cordatum; assembly: GCA_963575745.1. Taxonomy (NCBI): domain Eukaryota; class Dinophyceae; order Prorocentrales; family Prorocentraceae; genus Prorocentrum; species Prorocentrum cordatum. Next base: position 57,631 of record CAUYUJ010000565.1, read on the forward strand.
TCGTGTCGATCAGATCGCGCGCCCTGCCCATGAGCTTCTCGCCCGCGAGCAGCTCTGAGCGGATTTTCTGGTTACCGAGTGAGTTCACATGGGTCTAGAGCAGGAGGCTGCACCTGGAAAGCACACGCATGAGAGACACCATCATCACACATCGGGGGGTGGGGGGGAGGGGGCGTGCATCTGCCGTCTTTCGCAACGTGAGACGTCAGGTTCGCCTTGAGCAGCGCGTTGCACACGTACAGGATGGGATCCCGAAGGAACTGCTTAGCCAACGTGTTGACTGCCGAGATGAAGTCAGACCCCATGGTCTTGACGGTGCCAACAGTCACTTAAAAATCGCCGCTGCAGCGGCGAATGGCGAGGGGGCGGGGGGGGGGGCGCGTGTCGGAACTGGCTGCAGCCAGGTTTGTCAGCGCCGCAGCCTTGGTGTAGGCGTTCAGGTCCTTAAGGAGCTCGCCGTTGCCACCGCCCCCCTGCACGTGCGCGAGCAGGTGGTGCAGCCACGCAGCGCACTGCGGCTGCTCCGCAGCAGCCGTCGCCATGATCGCCTCCTTGGGCGGCGTCGCGCCCGCGGCGTTGGCGATGTCGAATGCCTTCTGCATGCGCATCATCACCGTTACCTCCGTCTTCTCCTCCTTCACGTCCAAGTTCAAGGCTTTCTGAATCCACTGCAGCGCGATGCTGCGATTGTCGGCATCGTCGTCGTTGCCGCCGCCGTCGTCGTCGTCGTCGTCGCGCGCGCGCGTTCGACGGGGGGTCGGCGGCGCAGCTGCAGCTGGGCGGACGAAATCCTCGAAGCTTGGCACGTGCACCTCCACCTGGTAGGACACGACGGTCCACGTCAGCCCTTGCTCGATCGCCTCGATGAAGGCGGGCTGTTCGTGGAACAACACCTTGCGCAGCCGACCTGACACGTCGGCTAACTCACCCTCCTGGGTCTTGCACCCCGCGCCGACGGCGCGGAGGAACGCGTTGGCGTGGTTCCCACCAATCGCTAGGTACGTAACCCGATCTGAGGGCAGGCTAGGGATGGGCTGCCCCGACCGCTGCACGAGCTCCTCGTTGAGTGCCAACGCGTGCTTCAGCGAGGCGGAGCCCAATGGCGGCGCCTCTCTCTCTCTCTCTCTCTCTCTCTCTCTCTCTCTCTCTCTCTCTCTACATATCTCTCTCTATCTAGAATCTAGATCTTTTTTTGTTGTTGTTTTTTTTTCTCTCTCTCTCTCTCTCTCTCTCTCTCTCTCTCTCTTTCTTCTACTCTCGCTCTCTCTTTTCTCCCGATGTGTCCTCTGCCCTCCACTTCCCCCTCACCTTCTTCCCCCCCCCCCCGCCTATTCCCACCCGTCCCTCTCTCCTCTCCCTCCCTCTCCCCTCTTCCCTATCCCTCTCTCTTCTCCTCTCTCTCTCGCCCTCTCTCTTCTCTCCCTCTCTCCTCTCTCCTCTCCTATTTTATCTTTCTCTCCTCTCTCCCTCCTCCCCTCCTCCCTCTCTCACGCTCTCTCTCTTTCCTCTCTTCACTCTTTCTCTCTCTCTCAGTCTCTCTGTCTCTCTCTCTCTCTCTCTCTCTCTCTCTCTTTCTCTCCTTCTCTCTCTCTCTCTCTATCTTCCTCTCTTCCTCTCTCTCTCTCTCTATTCCTCGCTCTATCTCTCTCTCTCTCTCTCTCTCTCTCTCTCTCTCTCTATATCTCTCTCTCTCTCTCTCTCTCTCTCTCTCTCTCTCTCTCTCTCTCTCTCTCTCTCTCTCTCTCTCTCTCTCTCTCTCTCTCTCTCTCTCTCTCTCTCTCTCTCTCTCTCTCTCTCTCTCTCTCTCTCCTTCTCTCTCTCTCTCTCTCTCTCGCTCCCCCCGTGTGTGCGTGTGTCTCTGTCTCTGCATCGCCTCTATCGCCGTCGCGTCCGCCGCCTTGCGCTTGGAGAAACCAGCCCTCCAAATGTCGCGGCCGTGCTTGTGCACCTCGTCGATGCCCACTAGCGCGCAGCTTCGATTCCCGGAGTGAATCGCAACTGTTCCGCACTGGCCCATATAGAGAACGGGGGGGGAGCGTTTGGCGTGGGCGCTGAGCTACAGCTCGACGCGCTCGTGCGCAAGTGCGCGCACGTGCAATATACCATGGGTGACGCGGGCATGCGCCAGCATGGTAATTCAGGCGGCGTCTGCAGCTCCCACGCGAGGCCGTGCTCGATGAGATGGGGCATCACTTCGCCCCAGCCAGCCACGAGGGCACCCTTGCCCAAATGCGTGGCCATCAGACGAGAGATCTCGCCAGTCCTCAAGTATTCCGCGCACATCGCGACACCGATGCCCGCCCTCGGCCCCCGCCCGCGCGCGACTCCGACCCGTCTGATGAACCTAATCAGCTGCGCGGGCGGCAGAAGGTCTCGAGCTGCAGCTCGGAAGAAGGGGGCGAGGATGAGGAGCGCGGGCTCGAGCTGCAGCTCGGCAGATGGATGGGGCAGGGGGGGGGGAGGCACGGGAGCGAGAGCTGCAGCTCTCAACGTCGACGCGGGCGGCGGGGGGGTGGGGGGGAGGCGGCTCGGGCTGCATCATCATCGTCATCATCATCATCGCCATCATCATCATCTTCACCCTCCTCCCCGTCATCATCAGCCTCCTCCTCCTCGCCCTCCTCCTCCTCCTCCTCCTCCTCACCCTCCTCCTCATCATCACCGTCCTCCTCCTCGTCCTCCTCCTCGTCATCATCAGCCTCCTCCCCCATCCCCTCCTCCTCCTCCTCCTCCTCATCCTCCTCCTCGTCATCATCAGCCTCCTCCCCCATCCCCTCCTCCTCCTCCCCCTCCTCCTCCTCCCTATCGTCATCATCGCCGTCCTCCTCCTCCTCCTCATGACCCTCTCGGCCCCCGTCCTCCTCGCCCCTTTCTTTTGATAGCCGAACCGATCGCCGCGGTCGCCTCTGCACGACGCCGCGTCTACACGCGGTCCTCGCGCCGGCGCAATCCGACCGACCAATCTGGCAAGTGGTGCAATTTTACCTACGGCGACGACGACGACGACGGCGACGATGACGACGGCGACGACGACTCGCCTTGCCGACCCATTCCTGCCACTTCTCATCGTTGGCCGCCACGACCCGCTCGACGGCCTCGCCATGGCCCACCTCGCTCGAACGCGAGCTTCGAGAACACCCGCGCCTCGACTACGGCGACGACAACGACGACGGCGACGACGACGACGACGACGGCGCCTGCCGCGCGTGCGCGAGGGAGCACTCGTAATCCCAGTGTACTGGGATTACGAATGGGAACCACGGCTCGCCCGCCCACCGCGACCTGCGCGGCGTCGGCTGACCGGCCTCCTTCTCGTCGTCGCTCGTCGCGCACCGCATCTGCGGGTACGTCGCCGCCGCCCTCTCCGCCGCATAGTCGGCGTTGCGGCGCATCCGCTTCGCGGCGGGCGTGGCCGGCGGCAGCTCCGCGACTTCAATGGGATGCGCCCCCGCGCGCCACGCGGAGGGGGGCGGTGGAAAACCGCTCGCCCTGGGGGCGACCTCCGAGCCGCCATGCGCGGCGACGAACGCCGACTTGGGGATGGGTGGCGGCGCCCGCGCAGCGGCGCCTGGAGGTGCAATCGGCGGAACGGACATCGCCCCCAGCCGACGGGGGCCCGAGGCTGCAGCTTGGGGGGCGGGCTTGCACCAGCGAGGCGGCAGCTCGCATGACGCCCAATTCAATGGCACATCACGACGCGCATGACCACAACACAACAGCGACGAAAACATGAAACACAAACACATGTGCATCTCAAGCCGCACCGCCCGCTAACCCGCGATTGAAGCACCACCCGCGAACCCGATAACATCTTGATCGGGGGGACAACCTCAAAAAGAAAAATGAACCATGCATAACATCAGGATCGCACCACCACACGCACAACCAATGAAAACACATGCACCGATCAAGCTTTCCACCCGATATACGATAACATTGCCTAACACATCATGGTCGGGGTGCCGCGTGCAAAGCAAGAAGTCACAATGCCACATGCAACGCGCTTGAAACGCACCGAAGAAAACACGCAAGGAAGCCATAACTGCAACTCCCCACGGCCTCAAGAACGCACGAAAAAAACAACATGGAGAAACCGCTTTAGATTGTTAGCACGCCAAAATCGGAATACCACTCTGCAGCAAATGAGCGTCGCACTATCACATGCAAACAAGAACAAACAATGCAGGTAGCGCATGATCTCCCTAATATCGCATGCAAGACAGATGGGGAAACAATGAATGGAAGACATCATGGCCGAACCAAAACATGCAAACCTACATGAAAAACTCAGCGGGTTCAACTTAGAGACCACTCCGCTTGCACGAGAAACCACTGCGGATCCACATCGTGATCGAACCAACACATGTCAACCCACAGAGAAACAAAACACCAAAATGCATCGAAGCAAGCACACGCAAACACCCCAAAAAACATACATGCGGAACAACACGGTTAGACAACCAACAGGAAAACACATGAGAACACTGCTTCTGTAGCATACCATGACTTGACAATCATACACCAAACAATGCGCAACAACAATGACAGTTGATCTTATAAAAGGCTTAGCTAACGTATTAAAATATGTTAAAGGGTTAGCTAACTCATGATAACTCATGCTAAGTGTTAAATAAACCATGTTAAAGTATGTTAAAACACGTTAAATTCAGTTAAGTTGTGTTAGAACGTGTTAAATCATGTTTAAATTTAGATCGTCTTTAGAACGCGTTAGCTAACGCTGGCTACGTTGCCTTCAACTTTAACTTGGGTTAGCTCAACGGTTCAACATGAGTTAACATGGCTTAGCTTGGTTAGCTCGCGTTCGGCGCATACTTACTAAACCAACCCTAACTCTTAGTAGCGATGTTAACAAAACCTAAAGTATCTTAACGAGCTGTAAATTACCCTAAACGTTAGCTGGTAGTAAGTAGCTAACCTAACGTAAACCAAGATGCTTCCAAGTGGCCCCGGAAGGGTGGCCCGGGAGGGTGGCCCAGGAGGCCCCGGGCCCCTCCGTGCACAGAGAGAGGGAGGGGGAGACGGGGAGGGAGGAGAGATCGAGAGAGAGACAGGCAGACGACAAGGAAGAGCAAAAGAGCCAGGAAGGGGCAAGAAAGGCAAGGAGGGAAGCACAAGGAGAAGGAGATTGGCAGACAAAAACACAGACTTCCAACGGATTGTTTTCGTTCGAATGTCCAGACCCCGGAGATCTCGCTCGCTTCCCCAGACGTTTTTTTTTCATCCTGGGACGTTTTTGGACGGTCCTGGGAGGGCAGGCGCAGCTCCTGCAGGCCGGGCAGGGAGGGCCCGCGCGCCCCCGTCGGGAAATCGTAATCGCATCGCCTGGAACCGGATCGCTGCGATAACGGCCGCGCGCAATTCGAAAAATAAAACGAACGGGAACCGGATCGCTGAGCCATCTCCGAGCGGGAATCGAATCGACTCGCGAGCCGTGATCGCGCTCGTGGATCGCGGCCCCTGACCCACCGGCTTGTGGGCAATTCCCCTTCGCCGGCAGTCCTCCCTTCCTTCCCTACTCCCCTCTCCCACCTCTCCCTCCCCCTTCCCTTCACTCCTCTTCCTCCCGTTCGCGCTTTTGAACGTGCATGACCACCTGTGGTGCGTCGCTTCTCTCAACCTCCGGGCCTCCCCGGGCCACACCCTCGAGAGACCACTCGCCCGCCTCGAGGATGGCCCGACCCGCGGGCCCCACCCTTCGGGGAGCCTTCCCGGGCCCACCCTTCCCCGCGGGGCCCCACCCCCCGGGCTCCCACCCTCCGGGCCCCACACTCCAGGGCACCCTCCGGGCCACCCTAACGGGCCACCCTCCGCGGCGCCACCCTCCCCAAGGCCCGCCCTCCCGGGCCCACCTCCCCGGGCCACCCTCCCGAGCCCACCCTCCCAGGCCACCCTCCCGGGCCCACCCTCCCGGGCCACCCTCCCGGGCGGTACCCTCCCGGGCCCACCCTCCCAGGCCCCACCCTCGGAGACCTCACCCTCTCGGGCGCCACCCTCCTGGGCGCCACCCTCCCGGGCCCCCGGGCCACCCTCCCGAGCCACCCTCCCGGGCTCACCCTGCCGGGCCACCCTCGGGCACCTTCCCGGGCCCCACCCTCGGAGACCCTCCCGGGCCCCACCCCCCCGGGCCACTCTCCCGGGCCACCCTCCCTCCCGGGCCACCCTATGGGCCACCCCCACCCGGACCACCCTCCAGGGCGGCAGTCATACCTCCCTCCGGGCCCACCACTCCGGTGCCCACCTCCCCAGGCCCCATCGTCCCGCGGAACCCCACCCGCACGGGCCACACCATCCGAAGCCACGTCCTGCGGCGCAACCCTCCGGGCGTCCTTCTGGACCCACCCTCCTCCAGGGCCCATCCTCCGGGCCACCCTTTCCGCGCCCGCCTCCCGGGCACACCCCTCCCGGCGCCACCTTCGGGGCCCGTACTCCCAGAGCATGGCCACCCTCCGAGCCACACCTCAGCTGGGGATCCTTCGGGGACCCTCCGGGGACACCCTCCCCGGCCCCTCCCCGGCGCACACCCACCTCCCGCGCCACCTTCCCGGGCCCACCCACCCGAGCCACCCTCGGGGACCCCCCCAAGCTTCACCCTCGGGGACCCTCCCGAGCGGCACCCTCCCGGGCCACCCTCCCGGGCCACCCTCCCGGGCTACCTCCCGGGCCACCCTCCCGGGCCACCCTCCCGGGCCACCCTCCCGGGCCCACCCTCCCGGGGTCACATTCCCGGGCACACCCTCCTGGGCGGTACTGGGCCCACGCCCCTTGGCCACCCTCCCGGGCAACCCTCCTTGAGACTCCAAGGTCGATCTATAGTGCGGGGTCGAATTATAGATCGACCTGGCACTTTCCTTGGTTCGCACTATAGTCCAACCCATGATTTTTGGCCAGGTCGTACTTTTCTTCGCTCGCGCATTGTTAAGGATCCCCTGGGTGAGGGGGCATGCGTCCCCTGAGCGAGGGGTATCGGCTGCATCACATTGCGCGCATGTTACAACATCCCGCAGCTGCGAAGGCTCGAGGGCACATAGCGCTACTCTTGCTTGCGCGCACTGGGGGTGGGCAATGGTCAAGGGCAAGACGGAGGTGAAGATACGGGCTTCTTCTGTGACAGAGGAACAGTTGAAGCCGCTCGTGAAACAGCACATTGATCTCATCGAAAAATGCCAACTGCAAGGGGGCATAGATGACTTCATGAAGAACTACATGCCGTTTCTCTTGCCGCTTGCGCAGCTCACCACACGCGTCAAATGGAAGAACCTCCAGGACGTCGTGTTGAAGCAGAAGCCGAACATGCACCAGGAAGAGTGTTGGCGTTTCTGCCAGGAGGTGGCCAACGCTTTCAGCCACGTTTGCAACAAGTTCTACATCGCCAAGACGGGGGGGAAGCTGGAGGCGCACACAAAAATGCTTGGGGTGGCAATGGGGCTGCAGCCTGGCAGGGCAAGCCCAAGCACAGGAGAGAGCAAAATACGCGCCGACAGCAGCTCCGACATAGAGATGAACCCTCCAAAATCTTCCACGGCCGCCGCGTCGTCCAGCGCAGATGGGGGCAGCAGGCGCAATGTCATCTAGAACGCCTTCGGCATCAGCCCGCCTCCGAAACCGGCAGGGAAGAAACAGAAGGTTGCCACGTGGAGCCCGATGGTGGTGTTCTCGTCGCAGGAGGACGTCGAGCTCGCCGACCCGCCCGCCGCGGCCCCGAAGGAGGATCGGAGGGGGCGGGGAGGGTGGGAGGGGGAGGGGAGCAGTTTTGATTTTTCACGGCGTAACCGAACCCCTTCGGGAGGGGAGCTCGGGAGGGGCAAGTGAGAGACCCGCCCCAGGATCCCTTGGCCACGTATTTCGATTTCAACTCCGAGCCGATGTGCATGGTGATGAAGTTCGCAGACAGGGGGGAGCGGGGAACACTGACGAAAGGAGGCGATGGTTTCTTGGATGCCGTGTTTCCCGACGGCAGGACGGAGAAGACGGAGCAGCCCAACGCCCTCCTGGCAGCAAGAGCGGCAGCCGCGCAGGCGAAGGCGAAAGCGTGCAAAAAAGGGAAGCCAGCAGGACATGTCGTGGCAAAGAAGCCTGCAATGAGAAAGCCCAGTGCAGCCGCCGCGAACACGGAGACGGACCAGGACGATGAGGGGGAGGAGGAAGAGCAGCTGGAACCCGTTGAGCCCGTGGATGCTGCAGATGAGCCCTCGGTCGGCGCTGGGCCCCCCGCTGGCCACGCCGACCGCGGGTACAGCGTGATGTACTACAAGAGGGACCACTCTATCGGGTTGAAGCGGGCGCACGGTGAGAAGAACCAGTTTGTGAGTTTCGGCGGGAAAAAGTACAAGGACACCTTGGACGAGGCCACGCTCAGGGAGATCGGCGCAGAGCTGAAGAAGGCCTTGGTCGACGGCACCGTGGCAGACACCAAGGAAGCTGCTAAGGCGGAGGCTGAGCGCTTAGTGGCACAGCGCTTGGGCGACTAATCGCATCCATCCTCATCATCGCATCCATCATCATCATCATCCTTACCGTCTTCATCGCCATAGCCATCGCCATACCCGTTGGCAGAGCGCCCTCTCCAGTGCTAGACGACACCCCCTCATCGCAGGGGCGCCCCTCCGTGAGGGGACCGCGCGATGGATTGGCGAGTGATGGAACCCCTTAGGAGGGGAACCCCTTAAGAGGGGCTTCAGCACACTCGCGATAAGACAGGGCAACGGCCCCCTCCGAGAGGGGACCCCTCGGGGAGGGGATCAAAGGTGCGGCAGTCTGCTTACTCATTATGTGTATGGCATTGCGTTTCCTCCTCGTTCCATCCCTCTCCCATTTGCTTTCATGTTCTTCATCCGCAACCGTTCGACAGAGCTGACGCCCAGCGCGCTTGGGCCAGCCCCCCGCCCCGAGCTCGCGGCCATGCGGGCGCTCATCGCGTGCCTCTCGGCGCTCCAGGCCGCGCGGAAGCAGAATGCAAGGGGGGAGTTGGGGCAGGATGAGGAGAAAAGTAAGAGTGACGGCCACTTGTTTGGCCATCTGGGCGATTAAAAATCAATCCAGCAGCCGAGTTTTAGACCCACCTTTTTTAGCAAAAAAAGGGGGGTCTAAAATTGGACGAATTCCTATGAAATTCCATTGCATTCACCCCCCCGAAGGGCCTCCCACGAGGCCCCCAGATTTAAGCCTTTTGAGTCTGACTAAAAACTTTCGGCCGCAACCGTTCTGGACCCCAGGCTTCCGGCATGATGATGTCGGGCGGCTGCGGCGGCGGGCTGCCTCCAGAAGGCGGTGGCGGCGGCAAGCGGCCTCACGAGGAGCTGGGGGTACAAGTGGTCAAGGCGCCCCGTCCTGAGGGGATCCGTTTACAGAGACCCCTGCCAGAGGGGTTTTAATGATAGAACCTCCCCTTCCTGAGGGGATTCATTCACAGGGACCCGTGACCCTTCCTGAAGGGATTGATTTACAGAGACACCCTGCAGGACGGGCACGCGCCTGTCTTTGAGGTCGACGACGACGACAGCGAGGCGGAGGAGGAATTCATGCTGGACTTCCAGGACCACAGGAAGCGGTACACCCGCTCGTCCCACCGCTTGTGGCTTCGCAAGATGAACTGCAAGAAGTGTTGGCAGTGCGGCACACACACCTTCTTCTCGGTGTGCGTTGGCAAGACGTGCCAGGGACACCACGCGACCCAGTGGTTCCACGAGCACGGCGACCGCGACCGCAACGGGAGGAGGTGGAGGGGCGGCAAGAGCGAGGTCGCCAGAGCCAGGCAACGCAAGGGTGCAAGTGGGGGGAGGGGGGAACCCTCAAACATTGAGGAATGAAGTTATGTCGGTTTGATGTTTTGATTTTCTCAATGTTTATCCTGGTCAGTTTTCTGCGCCTGCCAGGCACTGGCAGCGGAGGTGCGATACCAGGGAGGCGGTCTTGGTCGGCCTGCCGCAGGACCGCACCCCCCCCCTCTGCCCCGCGCTGCCAAGAAGGGAGGGCCCCTGTTTGAGGGGATAAACGAGGGGGGACCGAATAAACGCAAGAAGAGGCCCCTCTCACGGGGGTGAGCTTACTTCGTCGTTCCCCGACAGGAGCAGCAGAACGAAACAGCAGCGCAGCCGCCGCCCCCGCAGGGGGGGCCAACGCCACCGATCGGCCCGCCACCCGCAGCACTGTTAACAGCAGCAGCGGCTGGACACCCCGCAGCAGCAGCAGCAGCAGCACCGCCCGCAGCAGCAGCAGCAGCAGCGGCAGCACCTGCCGAAGCAATGCAGGTTGACGGATCCGACGACGGAGCCCGAGAGGGGGAGGAAGAAGAGGAGGATGAGGGCGAGGAGGAAGAGGGCATGGAGGAGGAAGCGGAGTCTGAGGAGCCTGATGAGCTGATGAGGCTAGAGGAAGAGCACGCAAGGCAGCATCGGAGGCTCTTGCGGGCATTGAATCGCACGGAGGCGGCGCTGAGGTGCGTCGAAAGGCACAAAGAGCGCCTTCGGCAGGAGCAGGAGCGCAGGGCAGAGCAGGAGATCATCCGCCTGAGGCGGGCGCAACAACAGCAGAGGGACGCCGCGCTGAGGCGGGAGGCAGAGGCCCGCCTGGAGCTGCAGAGGGCAGCAGAGGCCGCCGAAGCGCAGGCGAGGACGAGGCAGCTGGCTGCCGAAGCGGCCGCACGGAGGGCGGAAGAGGCGGCCAAGGCTGCCGAGGATGCGGAGGACGCAGCGCGGGCCAAGGAGGAAGCGGCGCAGAAACAGAAACGAGAGGCAGAGGAGCGGCAGGCGGCAGAGACGGCAGCGCCAGAAGCGGCAACACCAGAGCAGCCAGAGACGGGCGCAGCAACGGCGGACGCAGCCAGGGCGGACGCGGAGAACGCAGACAACAAAAAGAAGGACCCCAAAGCAAAAAAAAGGCCCCGCGCGGACCAGGCGGGGGGCAGACCCTCGAAAGGAGGGAGGGACGACAAAGACAAGGACAAGGACACTGAGAAGGACAAGGGCAAGCGCCCGAAGGCGACCTCTAAGAGGGGCTAGGACCGCTTCTCCATCCTCCTGGTCACTCTTCCTCCTGCTCCTGCTTGTCGCCCGCCCTCCTCCTTGTCCATATCCTTCTTGCTTCTGCTCTTCCTCCTTGTCAATCTTCCTCCTGCACCCCCATCCGCCCCAGGACGGCGCGCCCTGAGCCGCGGGGCGGCCGCGTCGGCGACGGCGCCGACATCCATATACATTTGCGCGGCCTCTCGCGCCAGAATAGAGGCGGCACGGGTTAAGGGGGCTCTGATTGACTGCGGCCCCTTCATTGCAGGGGCGCGCGCGGCTGCCCCTGGCAGAGGGGACGGGCGATCACGAAACCGATTATTTTAAGGGGAAATTCTCTTTGGAGAATTCTCTTAAGAGAATTCTCTTAAGAGAATTCTCTTAAGAGAATTCTCTTAAGAGAATTCTCTTAAGAGAATTGTGTGGATGTCTCAGGCAAAACCAACAATTCTCTTAAGAGAATCTCTCTCAAGGTCGCTTGCAGTGCACCCCCCCTCGCTGCATGGGGGCCAGACGAGTCCCGCTGGGGGCGCCAAGAGCCCCCTGGTGAGGGTTGTCCTGATGCGGATGTCGGTGTGTGTGTGTGTAGTGTGTGTGTCGTTTGCTGTGTGTGTGTGTGTCGTGTGTGTGTGTGTGGTTGTGTGTGTGTTGTGTGTGTGTAGTGTGTGTGTGTGTGTTGTGTGTGTGTGTTGTGGTGTGTGTGTGTGTGTGTGTGTGTGATGTGTGTGTGTGTGTGTGTGGTGTGTGTGTGTGGTGATCTTGGACTCATGTGTGTGCGTGTATGTGTGTGTGTGTGTGTGTGTTGTGTGCGTCGTGCGGGGGGTGGTGTGTGTGGGGGGGGGGGGCGGGGGGGGGGGGGGGCGGGGGGGGGAGGCACGTGGCGGGGCCACGGGCGGACCGTATCTGACGGGCCCCCTAGGGGGGTTGGGGGGCGCGGTGTTCCTGATTGAGGGGGGCCCTGAAACATCTTTGACGGGCCCCTTGCGGAGGGGCACCGCCGTCCTTCACTGAGGGTGAGCCCCTTTAATGAGGGGGGGCAGTGTGAGCAGGGGCAGCAGGGGGGAGCAGTAGCATTGCATCGTGGGTGAGTCGTTCGGGCCCCTGTGCTTGCCTGCCGCGCAAAGCAATCCAGAGAGGGGGGCGCCCCTTTTTGAGGGGGCGCGCACCCCTTACTGAGGGGGAGGCCCTGGCACATCCCCTCCCCCTCCCCGCCTCACCGCTGATGAGGTAGCACCCCTTCTCTTCGAGGGGGAGGAGGCGACCGCGTGGGTTGCGAGCCCCTTCGAGGGGAGAGAAACGAACCCCTGGCTGAGGGGAAGGCTCGACGATACTGAAATGTACCACCACACACGCCACACCCACAGCACCACACCACACCCACACGCACCACTGACGTGCGCGGGGAAGGCCCCCGACGATCTACTTGCCATTCGCAGGCGTTTCGGCTGCCGCAGGGCATTTCGATGTTGCTGCTGTATCCCAAATTTCAGGGGTCAGTCCCGCGGCAGCCATGCCCGCCCCAGGAGTAGTCCCTCCTCTGCTCCTGCTGGGCACTCTCCTCACACCGTTGTGCAGCATGGCGCCGAAGAAGAAGATCGAGGGCCAGGGCGCACCAGCGGCGAAGAAGTCGAAGGCGGCCCCGAAGGGGCACGGGCTCGACAAGCAGGAGGCCGACAAGATGAGGGCGTGGCTCAAGTACCAGTCGGAGAAGAAGGACGGCAGCGGGAAACCTACGAGCACAGCAGAATCCGCCAGAGCAGCCCAGGCGCTTTGGAACGGGATGAAGGACCCAGCCGATCGGAAGCGTTTCTTGCAGACCTTCGCGAGTGACAAGGATAAGACACTTGACTGGTTGGCCACCTTCGAAGAGAGATGCACGAATGAAGAGGTGCACACGCGCTCTGCCAAGAAAGGGTACCGGAATGTATCGCAGGCACTGGCCCTCAAGAACCTCACCATCAAAGACTTTGCGAACATCCAGGAAGCCACTGCCTTCGTGCAGGAATGGTGGGAGGAGAACAGCGAAGAGCATGGCACCAAAGAAGAATTCCCCATCAAGGAAGATGTCAAGGACAGGCCTCTGTGGAAGGAGTGGTACTTCGTCGAGCGCAACATGGACGATGACCAGCTGGTGACGAAGGACTCGCGCACCTTCAAGGGGACGTCCAACCTGAAGAACCTGAAGCAACTCGAAGCTGCAGGCATCAGGATGGCCGAGCTCCCGTCGTCCAGCGCTTCGGGGTCGGGTGGGGGCGGCGAGGTGAAGATCGAGAATCCGCACTGGCCAGAGATCGTGAGTAAGAAGGACGAGATCGCGCGCCGTCCTCGGCAGCCGCCCCCTGCCCTTCCATCTCTGGTGCTCTGCCAGACCCCTCCCAGAGGGGGGCCCTCTCCCCCGCCACGCCCCCGCCGCCCCTCCTGGAGGGGATGGCGATAGAAACTGGTTCGTATCCGTTCTGTCGTGCGTTGTTTGCGTTGAAAAGCATGTCGGCGCATTGCTTGTTTATGATCCCTACCAAGGCAAATGCTGGTCAAGTATCAGAAGGAGCTGAAGTTCCTAAAGCACACGAAGAATCAGTTGCTCGCGAAGGCTGGGGATCAGGATCAGAAGGACCGTCAGAGCTTCCAGAACTGGGCCGATGAGTGCAATAAGTGCGTGGACAATGCGGACCAGCACGAGACGGCGATGGAGGTTCTGATTGCGAAAATTGAGGGCGCTGATTCTGTCGGCAAGGACACGGACATGTACGATAAGCTGAAGAATGAGGTCCAGGCCGCCTACAACACACACGAGCACATGTACGAGGGCATTCAGCTCTCGGTCAAGCGCTTCAAGAAGTTCCTCAATTGAGCTGCGGCCCTACATCTACATCTACATATCAGTATTTACATGCATATATGCAGTAGGGTTTGAGATGCTCTGCCTCGCCCGACGACGCGCATGCAGCGCTGCCTTTCCGACGCCCGTGGGAAAACGAGAACTTGCCGCTTCCTCTGCCAGGGGTGCCCCTTCGTGAGGGGCCGCGTGTTTCTGGGTTTGCCAGTAAAGAAGCCCCCCTCATCGCAGGGGCGCGGGGGGAGGGGGGGGCGGGGGGGAGGGGGGCTTGGTATCATCAGGAGGGGAGTAGCAGGAGGGGAGGGGCATGAAAGGGATTGAAGGAGGGCGCGGAGGAGGGGCGCGGGAAAGGGCAAGGGCCCCTTGCCTCAGCCGCGCATGTCCGTAGCCACTGCAGTGGCTCAAGGCCGCCGCGCTCGCGCCTGTCTCCCGCGGGCCCCGCGGGATGCTTTCCAGGCGGCGGTTGCCTTATGACAGGTTGGGCTTGCCGCCGGAGAGGCGGCTGAGAGCGAACGTGCAGGACCTGATAAGCAGCAACGTGGTCAGCGGGCAGCGCGGCGCTCAGCTGATCAATGACTGCGTCTCTGCATCTGCGACAGGTCTCTCCGACCTGCACACTACGGAGTCAACGTCGGGCATGAAAAACGCTGCCAGGAAGTTCAGGCGGGATTTCTTCAGGAAAGGGTGGCCTCCGCTCTATCACTGCCAGGTGAGGGGCTGGGACCCCAAGTCTGAAACAGAACAACTGATGGACTTAGCGATGATGCTTCCTCACGAAATACTTCATCAACTTCATCATTTTGGCGAGCGGAGCGTGCTACTGGAGACGTCGAGTCTCGACGGCGTGTCTCTGCGCCACGCGCAAAGAGCCAGGGCGGAGAGTGGTTGCAACGACCTGGTGGCCCTGGGCGTGTGGCAGGACGGGGTCCCTTGCTTTTGGGACCGATCGATGAGCGCAGAGATCATCAGCCTCATGTTGCCAGGGGCTGCGGGGCGCTGGAAAAACCTGCGGGTCCCAATCACAGCGTTCCTCAAAGAGCACGTGGGCCCCAACACATTTGATGATGTTTTTGCAGTGGTGCAGTGGAGCTTTGTTCACTTGGCTGCGAAGCGCTGGCCGGCGGCACGGCACGACGGCTCTCCCTTCGGCGCGCAGGACGCCTGGAGGAAGCGCCGACAAGTGGCCGATGCAACCCTACCAATTGGCGGAGTGCTTTGCCAGATCAAAGGGGACTGGAAGATGATGAAGGAGGTGCTCAAGCTACCTGGCTGGCAAGATGACGAAGTATGCTTCCTGTGCAACATCAAGAAGGACGAGGCCATGGGAGCGCAACACATCAGGGGAGGAAGGGAGTCCCCTCTGGGAGGGGGTGCGTCGTCGTCGTTTTGCGGCCCCTTCCAGGGGGGGTGGAGGAGGAGGGGGAGGAGGGGTGGAGGAGGAGGAGGAGGAGGAGGAGGAGTGTTTTTGGCTACTCCCCGCAGGTGAAATCGCAGACTGGGAGAGACGCGCCGTGGAGAACGCACCGACGCACATGGCCAGAAGTCCTTGCGAAGATTATCGTTTCAGGCGAGCAGGTGTGCCCTCTCTTCCAAGTGCCGTATGCGAACGAAAAGTTGCTGAAGCTAGATTGGTTACACGTTGTTGATCTTGGAGTAGCGGCTGACTTCATAGGGGGTTTGCTATGGTATCTTGTAACGCACAAAAAGGTGGCTGGAACTACCAGAAAGGCCGCGTCTCCACACTACATGGTCATTTGATGGCGTTCTACGACAGGCAGCCGCCAGGTGAGAAGACCAGCCGCCTATCGAGACTGACGCGGGGCGCTGTGAAAGGAAAAAAAGCAACGACGGCTAAGATGAGGTGCGGCGCGGGGATGCTCAGGCACATGGTTCCATGGGCATTGGAGATGGCGGAGGCTTTCCTTGATAGGAGGAATGGCGTCGACGAGCGGGCAGCTGTAGAATCGTCCATTCACGCAGGGATGAAAAGCTTATGTCGGTGTTACGAGGCACTCTCTGACAATCACCCATTTGCTGTGGACATTCTTAGAGAGCATTCGAGTAAGTTTGCCACGCAGACGGCCGCTTTGCAAGACGCGCTTCCTGCCCATTTTAAAGTGAAGCCTAAAATGCACATGTTTCTGGAGCTGTGCATGGGCGGCGGTGAACCAGCGAAGCACTGGAACTATAGGGATGAGGATTTCGGTGGATCTGTAGCTGCATTTGGCCGAAGGAGGGGCCAAAGGAGGTCCATGAGAGCGTTTTCGGCGGCATGCATCTCTAAGTTCTGCGGCCAGCCGATTGTGCGCATGCTTTGAAAAGAACGCTTCTGTGTGTATCGTTGTCATTCATTGCTGTCGGCTCAAATATATGTTGGACCCCTCCCAGTGGGGTGAGCGCGAGCATGGGCGCTGAAGCCCCGTTTGCCCCAAAACGGCGGGTCGAACTATTTTCGGCGCGCCCGAACTATAGATCGACCCGCAGAAAAGTATAACCCCCGCATTATAGTTCGACCCCGCACTATAGATCGACCTTGGAGTCTCAAGGCTCGGGCGCACCCTCCCGGGCCCACCCTCCCGGGCCCACCCTCCCGAGCCACCCTCCCGGGCCACCCTCCCGGGCCACCCTCCCGGGCACACCCTCCCGGGCCCACCCCCCCGGGCCCACCCAGCCGCGCTACTTTCCCAGGCCCACCCTCCCGGGCCACCCTCCCGGACCCCACCCTCCCGCACTCGCCCTGGGGGGCCCTCCCGGGCCACCCTCCCGGGCCATCCTCCCGGGCCACTCTCCTAAGCCACCCTCCCGAGCCACCCTCCCGGGCCACCCTCCCGGGTCACTCGACGGCCCGGGCCACCCTCTCGGGCCACCCTCCCGAGCCACCCTCCCGGGCCCACCTTCCCGGGCCGCCCTCCCGGGCCCACCCTCCCGGGCCACCCTCCCGGGCCCCGCCCTCGGGGACCCTCCCAGGCCACCCTCCCGGGCCACCCTCCCGGGACCCTCCCGGGCCACCCCTGGGCCAGACCCCCGACCGCACGTTGGTGGACCGGGGCTCCCCGCGCACACTTCGGGAGCACCGAGTCGACGCCGAGGGCGCTCAGACCGCCGTCAGGACGATCCACGACGACGCCGATGCCGACGACGACCCCGACGACGACGACGCCGACGACGACGACGTCGATGCCGACGCCCAGAAAAAAAGACTCGCCCTCCACGCTTGAAACGGCTGCAGACTTCTAGAACGACTACATTCTGAAGAGGACCCGCCCTCCATCTTTGAATCCACATCGGTGCCACGAAAGTTTGACCCGTCTCGCGGTTCCACCGAGACACGTTTTAGGCGGGGGCGCCGCGGCGAATTCGAGCTGGAGAAGTGCCGACCTTTACTTTTGAGGAAGTCCTTGGCGGGGGCGCCATTCCGAAATCGAACCAAGGGGTGTCGAATTGGGCGGTGGGTAACGGCCGGATGTCTTGTCGCGCTCGCGGCCTGTGCGCGGCTTCTTCTTGACAGCCTCGTCCGGGCTGCGGTTCGCAAATTTCAAGTGATGATGCAACTGCAAATTATGTTCGGTTGTCCACGCGTGACACATTCCTGAGGGGTTTCTTTGATCTGGCCGTCGCGAACGTCAACAGGGTGAAGTGCTGGGCGTAATCCGCAGCCCTTTTCCCGGAAAAGGCCCAGGCATGCGGACGCCGCAGATTTCCGATTGAGTGCGTTCTTCCCGAAATCCAGAGCGTGGCTACTTCAAACCAAGCATTTCCTCGAGGGAAGGAGGCATGGGGGAAGAGGAGAAACTGGGAGAACGAGGAGACATGGGGAGGGGGAGGGAGGAGGATGAGGCAGGAGGAGGAGCGGGCAGGAAGAGAAGGAGGAGGCAGAAGGAGTTAAATGGGGGGCGCAGGTGATTCCCAGGCAATCAACGAGATGATCATGTGGGGCCCTACCATGGGGGCTGTATCGTTGGAGTAATTATTTGTGGCACATCAGGGATCCACATAAACGCTCAACATAGTCATGGGGCACCGACTGCATGCTGAAGGCCTGTCTAATACAAGATCTTCCCAGCGTCGAAATCGGCAGGACCGTCGCAAGATTTGATGCCGAATTGTTTCGTTGCGTCTTCTCGTTGTCGAGACACCGCGTCCGGCGATAGCGCCGCCATGATGTTTTTGTTCCAGCCGTTGCTCGTCAAATTCGTCGCCGTCGCATCTCGGGCACAGCCACATTTGCTTCCCAAACATCAGTGCCACGCAACATTCGTGTCCTTCTGTGGCAGGTGTAAAAACCATGCCCGACATATTCTTTCGGGGCCGATTGTGCATTGCTTGGGCGTCCTTACGAAACACATATCGGATGGATCTTGGGTTTGGGGGTTATTTCTGGGCCCCATTGCCATGAAGTCACTTTGGAGGTATATTGGAATCGATTTCAAATCGGGTTGGTGCCATGAGGTCGTTTGGGTTTCAGACTTATAGCATGGGGCCATTGCGGGGTGGATCATCAGGCCGGGGCGTACGGAAAATCAATGTTTGATTTGTGTATTAACTTCCATGCGACATCCCGCAATTGCTTGCAATTTTGTCAGCTGCCATGGATTTCCGCATTCATCGCGATCTCCTGCGCAGCACGGCACGGGAAGGGGAAGGCGACGAGGAAAGGGTGAGGGAGGCAAGGGGAGGCGTCCACATGTCGGAGCTCCTCTCCGTCGAGAAGGGCCGAGCCGTGGACCGCGGGCTCGCCTGCCTGCGCAGGCGCGCCGCCGCTTGCCAGATCGCCCGTGGGATCTCCTGGCGGCGGCGGCACCTGGACACGGACCGGAACCTCAGCGACGCGGGGTCCCGGAAGCCGCTCCACGGCGCGTGCCGCCCGGGGCAGCGGCGAGTGGGAGGTCGGCCTGGTCGGCCCGGCCTCGACGCCGCTCCCGCCCCGCAGCCGACCCTGGCGGAGGAGGGGCCGCCGCCGCTGGCCCCGCGCCGCCGAGGCAGGCGCCCGCGGGCTGGGCCACCCCCGCCGCCACGAGGCCCGGGAGCCATCGGGCGCTGTGGGCCGCGCGCCAGGGCCGGCGGCGCCGCTGCTGTCGCCGCGGGCGCCCGCGGCCAGGGGGGGAATCGATTCAGACCCTTGTCGTCGCACCCCCTGGCCGCCTGCCCGCGGCGACCCTTGCCGGCCGCGGCCGCGCGCGCCAGCCCCGCCGGGGCCGGCGGGCGCGCACGGCAAGCACGGGCCGCGGCTCCCCGCCCCGCGGCCCGCCTGCTGCAGGCGCCTATCGTTTGGGCGCTCGGCCTGGCCGAAAAGGACCGAGAGGTCCTCGCGGGCTGCCGGCTCCTCCGCCAGAGCCGACCTTCGCCGACGGACCTGTTCGGGCTCCTGCGCTTCGGCTTCGTGGACGTCGTCGCCTGCCCGATCGACATCAAGTTCGGGGCCTGGGGGGACATGCTTCGGCCCGCCATCGAGTCCGTCGTGCGCAGTTGGATCGTGTCTCGCCAGGTCTGGTGCGTGCACTCCGGGACCCCCTGCGCTCCGTGGTCAGTTGCCCGTCGGGGTGCCAACGATGCGTCAGCTACTCGCGCTGCTCGGCGGTTCGCTCATGTCACACTTCGCCTCCTCCGACTGTGCGTTCAACATGGCGTTCGTTGGTCTCTGGAGAACCCGCGTGGCTCGCGTCTCTTCGCTTGGGAGCCTCTCCGTAAGTTCTTGGACGGGCACGCTCGGGTCTCAGTGGTGTACGATTGTTGTCGGTTTGGAGCTCCGTACCAGAAGCCTACTCGAGTGGTGTCTGACGTTCTGGAGTTGGGATCGCTGACAGACGGTGTCTTGGGGGCTACGCTCATGAGTACCTCCAGGGCAAGGTCGCCGTCCGCGACCACCAGGGTCGGCTCAAGCAGCACTGGCGCACGACCCTTGCTGGCGCCTACCCTCTGGGTGCCTGCCACAGCGCCGCCCGCGCGCGGCGCCGGCGGCGGCCTGGCGGCGGGATGGTGACCCACTGCTGCCCGGCCACTGGGAGGCTGAGCTCCGGCGCGCCGCAGAGCTGGGCGACTTCCAGTCACCCCTTGACTGCCCCAGCTGCCCGCGGAACTGGGCCCCACTCTGGCCCCGCGACGCCGAGGGCTGGGGCCGCCAGCTCGGCCGCCCGCGGGCGAAGCCGAGTGCGAGGCCGAGGCCGGCCGCCCGCGGCGCTGGCCAGGCGCCCGCCCGCTGACACGGCGCCGGGCTTCCCGCGACGCTCTCAGGTGCGGCCTGGCACGCGGGCGCGCTACGCCGCCAGCATCCTGGCCTTCGCCACCGCCATGGGCGTCGTCACCGACTGCTGGGTGAACGAGGACCTGCCGCTCGTAGCCACCCTGCTGGAGGAGTACTTTGAGCAGCTCTTCCTGGGGGCTGGCAGCTAGGTCGCGGCCAGGTACACGTTGGCTGCGTTCGCCCGCCGCTTTGGCATCTCGCTCCGGGCTCCCAGCGTCTTCCCCAAGGCGAAGGGCGCCCTCTCTGGCTGGGGCAAGTTGGAGCCTGACATCACCTCGGAGCCGCTGCGCTGGGCGGCCGCGTGCCTCATGGCCGAGTACCTCGCCAAGCTCAAGACGGAGGACGCCTTGCAGGCCGCCCGTGGGCAGGTGCTTCAGTTTGACACCTACCTCAGCCCTGGCGAGCTGCTCGACCTCCTTGTCCCGTGCTGCCTCTTGCCGCAGCCCAGCGCCGGCTCAGGCTACAACGAGATGGGCCTGGTCGTCGGCGCCTCCGCGCTGGTCACGCGTGACAACAACCGCTCGCGCGTCACCAAGACCGGCCTGCAGGACGACACTGCGTTCGTCGACAGCCAGTCCCGGGTCGGCGTCGCGGGCGCCTTCGCGGCCTTGGTGCGCGCAGCCGACAAAGCCTGACAGGGCCGCCTCATGTTTCTGCGCACCTACGCGAGCTACGACCGCGCGCTGAAGGAGGCGGCCGCCGCAGTCGGGCTGCCGTCCAAGGTCACGGCGCACCTCCCTCGGCACGGCGGCCCGTCGGAGGACTACCTGCGCGGCGCCCGCTCGCTTGCTGACATCCAGGCCCGCGGCAGGTGGGCCACTGTCCGTTCTGTTCAGAGATGCCAGAAGAGCGGCCGTGCCCTCGCTTCCTTTCGTCGGCTCTCGACGGCCGTCAAGGCTGAGGCCAAGCGGGCTGGGGCTCGGGAGCTCTGCTTTCTTGCCTGAGCCTCGCGCTTTGCCCCCTGCGGCACCGTCACCGGCGCATGTTTCTTTTTCTTCGGCCTGTCAATAGAGTGATATGGGATTCATACTCCAGCTGCATGGGTTCTTGGATTCAGGTTTGGCCAGACGATTTGATTGATTCAGGCGCCCGCCGAAGAGAGATCGAGCGGGCGCAGGTCTTCCGTGTGCTCGGCCAACCGCCTTCGCAAGTCACCGTGGGCTGGGGGCCCGAGCTCGGCGAGAGAAAAAAGAATGAGAGTCTTCGTCACGCTAGCTACCTTTTCCTCTTCAGGCCGTTGCCGCTCCGTCTCTCCATTGGGGCCCGCACTGGCAGGGGGGCCTTTAACAACTGCGTTGCATATGCTCGCGACGCTTGTGCATTTGCCCCCCCCCCCCGCTGCCGTGACTCCTCAAGCGTTGCTGCCGCCCCGCACTGCCCGCCCTGGCATGCAGCTGGAGAGGCAGAGGCTCAGGCAAGCTTGGACTATAATGACTCGGTTCTTGAGTTCAGGTCTGGCCAGACAATTTGATTGACTCAGGCGCCCGCCGAAGAGAGATCGAGCGGGCGCAGGTCTGCCGCGTGCTCGGCCAACCGCCCCCGCACGTCAACTTGGGCTGTGGGCCCGAGCTCGGCGAGGGAAAAGGGAATGAAATTCCTCGTCACGCTAGCTACCTTTTTCTCTTCGGGCTGTCGCCGCTCCGTCTCTCCAGAGGGGCCCGCGCTGGTATCGAGGGGGCCTTTAACAACTGCGTGCTCTTGCGCGGCTCTTCGGTGGTCTTCCATGAGGCCTTTGCAGTATGGATGTAGCTCCCGGGGCCGCGTTGCCAAATGGGCAGCCATTCGGGGGGTGGCCGTTTGACAGAGAGGCTCCCTTGGCAAACGTGCAGGCCCAGCCAAGGCGGGGGGAAGGGTGTGGCTAGCGCATTTGGCAATGGGCCCCATTGTCAAATAGGTTGTTTTGGGGCCAGGTCTGGGCGGCCAAGTTAGTCCGATTATCGATTTGACAGCGGGGGCACATTGTCACATGGGCCATCGGGGAGGCAGGCCGAGGCGCGGGAGTTGAGCTCCGAATGCCCATGCGTCAGTGGGGGCCCACTGTCACTGGAGGGGGGAGGGGGGGGGGGGCAGACGCAGGAATTGTGCTCCGATTGCCCGTTTGACCGCGTGGGCCACATTCAAATGAGCAGTCAGGGGGGCGAGGCCGAGGCTGGCGAATTGAGCTCCGATCGCCCACTTGGCAAAGGGAATCCCATAGTCAAATGGGTCATCGGGGCTCCGGATTGCCCATTTTATCATGGGATCCCCACTGCCAAATAGCCAATCTGAAGGGAAGCGTGGCCGATTGCGCGCCTTGACACTGGGGGTGCCATGGTCAAACGGGGAAAGTTCGCTCTGCACTTTCCGCTGCTATTTTGCCCCCCCCCCCCCCCCCCCCCCCCACCCACCCACTCCCCCCGCGCGCACAAACACAAAACACACCAAACACACACCACGCGCGCACACAAAACACACACAAACACACACAAAAACACACCCAAACACACACAAACACACACAAACACACAAACACACACACACACAACACACACCCACGCACACGCGCACGCACACGCACACGCACCACACACACACACACACGCACACAGACACACACACACACACACACACACACACACACACACACACACACACACACACGCACACACACACACACACACACACACACACACACACACACACACACACACACACACACACACACACACACACACACACTGACACACACACACACACACTGTCCTGGGGGGGATCGCGGGGAGGGCCGAAATCTCATGCGCCTTGACGACCCCAAAGGGGTGGACGGACCCCGCCACTACCGGCGCCCGAGGTCGTCGACAAGTCCGAGGCGGAGAAGCTGCGCGGGACGGTGCCTGCGCTGCTGTCTGACGCGCGGGCTTGCCATGAAGCGGCTGGCTTGCCTGGGTCGCTGGGCAAAGACCTTCGCCGCGTGGTGCGGGCCGCGACCTTGGGTGAGCTAGTTGATGGGGTTGAAGGGGCGCGCCGCCCTCCCGCAGGATACCTCGCCGAGATGGCCAGCCTGACGATGTGGGCCCTTGGCAAGAAGCGGCCAGCATGCGGTTGATGCGCGTCCTCCTTGGCCGACGGGTGCGAGTGCACTGCTTCCGCCGCCCGCCGGCTGCGAGAATCGCCCACGCCTGGCGTTGGCTCGGCGACCCGCGCTGCGGAGGCCGCTTCAGAGTCAACTTCGTCGAGGACCTGCTGATGCGCCTCGCGCTCTCGGGCCTTTGCGCGGCTGACGTGCGGCTCGAGGTCGACCGCCTGGCGACGGCGTCGGATGCTTCGGAGGCTGCAGGCGCCGTGGTCTACAGCGCGGCCCTCGCCGGCCGCGGCTGCGCGCTGGCGGCGAGGCGCCAGCGACCTGCCGACGCTGCTGCCGAGGAGGAGACCGCCTTGATCACCGTCTTCGACGGGATCGGCGGTGGTCGCAGGGCCTTCGAGATTCTCGGCTTGGTCCCCGCGGTTCACCTGTCGTTCGAGGTGGGCCCCCAGGCGGCGCGCGTTGCGCGGCGCTGTTGCCCTGGGGCCCAGACCCAGCACCACGGGGATGTGACGGAGGCGGACGCGCCCTCTTCGGCAGGCCTGCTGCGGGCGTGAAGCCGCATCACGCACGCGTTGGTCATCGGCGGTTTCCCCTGCCAGGTGTGCGCGAGCCTCAACGTGGACCGCCGGGGCTCGTCGGACCCTCGAGTCTCCCTCGTCGACTGCATGGTCGAGCTCATCACGGGTTTGCGGGCGGCCATGCCTGAGGCGACGGTTGACTTCCTGTGCCAGAACGTTGCTTCGATGGCTGAGTCCGACGTTATCCACCTCAACCGGCTCTTCGAGCGCGTCCATCTGGAGATCGAGGCCGGTGGCGTCGGCTGGGTCAAGCGGCCCCGCTTGTACTGGGCATCTTGGGACCTCCTGCCGTCGTACGAGGCCGAGGCTATCATGGTGGTGGCCAAGGACTCGTCAGCGCGCCGCGCGTGCCGCGTGGCGCTGAAAGCTGCGCGGCCGCCGCTGGAGGAGCGGCTGCCGGCTGGCGCGAGCTGCCCTGGCGCTGCCGAGGGCGAGCCGCTGCCGACCTTCGTCCGCTGGACGCTGCGCTCGCAGCCGCGCCCTAGGCCTGCGGGCATCGGCGAGTGCTCAGCTGCGGAGCTGGCGCGCTGGGAGGAGGCGGGCTTCGCGGCCCCGCCTTATCAGTTTCGTGACAAGTGGTGCACTCACTGGCCTGATGGGCGGATCACGCCCCCCGATGCGGGCGCGCGCGAGAAGCTGATGGGCTTCGCCGAGGGTCACGCGGCCCCCTGCATGACGAGCAGCGAGGCGAAGGCCGACCCTGGGAAGTACGAGGCCTTGCGCCGCTCTTTGCTCGGGAACCCCTTGTGGCCTGGGTGGTGAGCCACTGGGCCGTTGCTGTCGGGCTGCTGGTAGCGGCGCCGTCGCTCGCGGAGCTGCACGAGAGCGCGCGGGCCTGGGCTGGCGGTCGCAAGCTGTGGGCAGGCGACGTCACCTCCTTGCGCTGCGGGCGCGTGAATGTCGACGAGAAGGTCTGCCGTGAGCTGCAGGTGGCAGGCGCCTCGCAAGAGCCCGTGAGCCCCCCCGGCGTCGTTTACGTCGGCCGCGGGTCGCAGCGCTGGCGCCCGGGCCCGGCAGGAGATCGATGCAGGCATCTGGCAATGGTGCAAGGCAAGGCAGTTGATTTGGGACGTCTCCGAGCATGTCAATGTGCTGGAATGTCAAGGTGCTTTGATGGTGATTCGATGGCGAGCTCGATCGTTGGCTCGGCAGCCAGTTCTCGTCGTCGAAGCCGCAAGATGGTCCGGATGGCAGACTCATTGCCGGATCGTTTGGGAATGGATTCCAAGGTAATGCAGAGGCCTCCCAGTCCCCTGAAATACCTTGCAATACCTTGCAACACTACCCTGCAATACCATGCGCATGACCCAAGATCGCCCCAAGAGCGTCCCAAGCCTTCGTCGCCGTCGCCGTCGCCGTCGTCGTCGTCGTCGTCGTTATCGTCGTCGTCGCCGTAGTCGTCGCCGTAGTCGTCGTCTTTGTCGTCGTTGTCGTCGTCTTCGTCTTCGTCGTCTTTGTCGCCGTCTTTGTCGTCGTTGTCGTCTTTGTCGCCTTTGTCGAGCTCGATCGTTGGTGGTGCGCAGCTTCTCTGCCTGGGAGCTTGCGATGGGCGCGTGGGCGGTTTTCGGGGTTACTTCTTCAGCTCGCAACCCCGCGGATGCCCCGTCGCGCCTGAAGGATGGGGAGGCGGAGTCGCCCATCCGATCGTCGCACCGCCAGAGCTGGACTGGGGAAGCTGAGAGATGCTCGCATTGCGACTGCCACTCTTGCGAGATATCGTCGTGCCGCTCAGCAGTTTGTTGACTATCTCAATGCCACGGGCCTGCCGTTGCCTTTCGGTTGGGAAGATATGGATATTACCCTTCAGGATTATCTTGAGCACCTCTGGGCGGAGGGTGCTACAGGAGGTCAAGCTAACGATGCGCTGAGTGGAGTGCAGCACTTGTTGAGGACGCGCCAGCAGTGTCCTGGTGCGCGGCGGCTGCTGTCGGTCTGGGGCCGTTTGGAGCTAGCTCAGCGCGCGCCGCCGACGCCGCCGCTGGTCTGCAGCGCGCTTGCTGGCTGGGCGCTAGGACGCGGTGAGATCGCGTTCGCTGCGACAGCGCTGGCAGGCCCCCACCTCTGCCTTCGGACAGGCGAGGCCCTCGGCCTCTCCAGCGGCGTCATCCAGCTGAAGCCTTGCGGCCGTGGCGCGATGTCGTTGCCATGGACAATGGCGGCCTGTCAGAAGGGGGCGCGGGAGACGGCGACGCTCGATTGCCCGGTCGTCGGAGCTGTTGTCACGCAGCTGCAACGGCACAGCCGTTTGCGGCCGCGCGCTTCCCATGCCTTGTTTCGCACTGGCCTGCAGCAGATCGGCTGTGAAGATTTGGCCCCCGTCCCTTACAGTCCTCGCACAGGAGGTGCCACTCACGAATATGTGCTTTCATGTGACTTGTCTAAAGTCATGCTTCGAGGGCGCTGGAGTTCCACGAGGGCGGCAAAAATTTACATCCAAGATGGAGCTGCAAGTATTGCTGAGATGCGGTTCCAGCAGGGTACCCGTTCTCTCCAGACGTTTCCAGACATTTTAGTAGCCCGCGTCAGGGCGCGCTGCAATACTTGAGGCCAGTTGCGAGCTTCTTGGGATTAAGAGGCGGCTTTCAGCCATGTCTAGAACACAGTGGAAAGCTTTATCGGGAGCTTTCTCGAGGCTCGGGTGTTCGATGTTTCTCGGTCTCTCGGGTGCGAGTCTCCTCCCCTCTAGCCCGCAGCGTTCTGACCCCGGTCTCGAGACGGTGGTGCACGTGCGGTTGCTGAGAATCCTGCTGCGGCTTCGGGGTGAGTCTCAAGGCTCGCACAGAGGCGCGCCGATCTTGGGAGGAGTAGAAGCTCTGTCAACAGATTTGGCCGATAAATGAGGGAGTAAAACGGGGACAACAGCAGAAATCCCCGGCATACTCTTCGATCTCCTCCTATGTCAATCCCGCTCGATCCCGCCCGCACACATATATACATCTCTCTCTCTCTCTCTCTGTCGCCTCCCGCGTCCGTTCGCTTGCCGTTTCGTTTGCCTCCCGCGTTCGCTCGCTTCCCGCCTGGGCTCGCCCCCCGCTTTCGCTCGCACTGGAGCGCGAAAGTGGGGGGCGAGCGAACGTACTTCGGGAGCTAGTTGGGCAGGGAGATAGCAGGACTACGAATATGCTGACGCTGACGGTAAAGATGACAGTGATTATCATGCGGATGACGACGACGACGATGATGATGATTATGCCGATGATGATTGACATGTTCACGATGATGACGGGGATGGCGATTACGATCATGGTGGTGATGCTGATGTTGAAGATGCTGGTCATGCTGATGATGTTGATGCTGGTGATGATAATGGCGATGGTGGTTGTGATACTGATGATGACCATGCTGGTGATGATGCTTGGAAGTGGAGGTGACGTAACACATTCTTACCACCACGGTTCCCCAGGGCCGGGTAACGTAAACAAACTTTGAATAACAAGAGCGAGCGGCAACGTAAAAGTCTCTGGGCACCACGGTTCCCAACAGAGAGCGGTGAAGTAACAAGCTCTGAACACGAAGGCTCCCAGGAACGAAAGTTGCCATGAGCCATGTCGGGCATGTTCCTGAAGCGATCTTTCCGTTCCCGTGCCGACCCAGGTAAAGGAAGAATCTATGTGCGAACGATGGCGTTCCGCATATACCGATACATGTATTTGCCGAGTTGCTTCGTGTCAAGAGTGCTTATTCTCGCGCTTGCAGCTTGACTAATTACTAACGTTTTTTTCCATTGGACAAGTCGCCTGTTCATAGTCCGAACTGTTGCAGTAACGTTTCTCGCTGTCTCGATTTATTTATATTCGTGATTGGTGGAATTGCGCTCGGTGCAAACAGACATTGAATATGTTGCCGATGCGCCCGCAAGGCAGCTCGAGTCCGTTCTGCACATCGATCAGCGACGTATCCCCGTAGGCGTAGCCGTAGTCGTTGGCGTAGAAGTTGGATTGTCGTTGCACAGTAGCTGCTCGGTACTTGTAATTATATTGGCACCAGCACCAGCAGTGGTAGTAGTAGTAGTAGTAGTAGTAGTAGTAGTAGTAGTAGTAGTAGTAGTAGTACTAGTACTAGTACTAGTACTAGTACTAGTACTAGGTAGTACTAGTAGTAGTAGTAGTAGTAGTAGTAGTAGTAGTAGTAGTAGTAGTAGTAGTAGTAGTAGTAGCAGTAGTAGTAGTAGTAGTAGTAGTAGTAGTAGTCGTCGTCGTAGTAGCAGTCGTCGTAGTAGTGGTTCGTAGTAGTAGTAGTAGTAGTAGTAGTAGTAGTAGTAGTAGTAGTAGTAGTAGTAGTAGTAGTCGTAGTAGTAGTAGTCGTCATTGTCGTAGTAATCGTGGCATACGGACGAGGAGCGAGGAGCCGCGGACGACAGGCGGAAGAGCGGGCACAGCAGGCCCCTGACGGTACAGAAACAACGTTGGA
Source organism: Prorocentrum cordatum (assembly GCA_963575745.1). NCBI lineage: Eukaryota > Dinophyceae > Prorocentrales > Prorocentraceae > Prorocentrum > Prorocentrum cordatum. The sequence goes on from CAUYUJ010000565.1 coordinate 85,781, forward strand.
AACCGCGGGGAAGGGCAGAAGAAACCACAGTTGGAAAACGCAGCAGAAACCGCAGGGAGGGGGGCAGAGAAAGAGGTCGATATGGAGTCGCAGCAAAGTGAAGAGAACATCGGCGGTCCATGTCGGTCGATTCTAATACAAATTCCATTACCAATCATTTTGTAAACATATTGTAATATGAAATTTGAGAGATCGACAAGGAAGAAAAATCCAAATGCAAGCATATTAGAAAAATAATGTTGATGGAATGTCGCATGAATTCTCAACCGTTTTCTGCAACATCGTTGTTCTGTGTTGCCACTCCCCACGCCCCTTGTTGTGTTTGCATAGTTTCAATATTGCATTTTTGGTAGCCTCGATTGGTGCCAATTTTGCTTCATGTCAAGCTTTTTTGTTTGCGTACCCCGGCTTGCATCGACATGTTATGTATTTTCCGAGCGCTCGAATTGACAATAGATGTTTGAAATTTTGATCGATTCATCTGGTTGTCGTTTGCATTCTTGTTCTCAAACATCCTATGTATCAGCATTTTTCATGCGTCTGACATGAAGTTGGTTGTGTTTGCCTTGCCCTGGCTACCATTTTCGCGTCATCTAAGTTTGTGATGGTATTTCTGCTTCATTTCATTTTTAAATTTAGAAGACTTATTTCTCTCTATTACCGTGGCCTGGCTGTCGGCTTGCGCCGGAGATGTTTGAGAATGCCTTTCCCGCTATATTTCAGAGTTCAGGTCGGAATGGTTATTTTTTGGGGTTCGCGAGCGCGTCTGCCGAAAAATTAGTTTTGCAGTTGAGAAAGTTATATTTTGTTGTGTGTCCTGTACGTGTTTTCGCGTGTTTGTTTCAGGGTTTCGGTGTATTCGTATTATTCTTTTGGGGTGGGTTTGCATCAGCTACCGCAGCTTCGTCGTAAGATTTAGGTGTAATGATTTGTTTCAATTGGTTGGTCGATAAGAGGGGTGATCAAAGCAAGAAGCATGGTGGGAGTTGTTGAATCAGTGATCCTAAGTTTCATTTACAAATTGGAGTTGTTTTGAAGTATTGTGCGTGAAATTCCCGCAATATTGCAGGCAGAAGTTTGTTGCCCCAATTTAGCGGCCATGTGCTTTGTTTCCACATGTTTGAGGGGGGATTTTTAAAGGGTAAAACTCCCGCAAACATTGCCAGAGCCGCATTTGTGGCTTGCCTTCAGACGCATGCCGGATTCTGAATTTCATCACCAGAGGCGAACATGACCAGATTACCATGGGACAATGCATCGCCGAGGTCAGTGTGCGACAATGTCTCCAGCGAAAATGGCCTGGACACTCCTGCTCCAGGGTCACACCGAAATTCAGAGTTGCAAGGATGTCTCGAGCGAAAACGGCTTGAACACTTCAGTTGAGGACAGACGGGAACTCAGCGACGCGAGGACGAAAATAATAGGCATCTCGAAACCCAGAGCTACAATAACGTTTCTAGCGAAAGTGGCCCGAACAGCTCGGCTAAAGCAGCTCTGGAACGTAGAGTTGCGAAAGTCTCAAAGCGGAAGTGGCTGGACCACCTTGGGGCAGGAGTTCTCCGAGGTCTGACTTCGGAGGAGGTCTTGGCTCAAGAGCAATCGCGGCTCAAGAGCAATCCTGGTAGCTCTAGCATTGGGCTCACTGGCGCTTTCCCGTGAGTTGCGCTTGTTATTTGTGTGAGCTCTTGTTGGAGTAGACTGCGCGCGCATCGCCGTACCTCAGACCACGATATCCGCAGCTTCTGCAGCGGCTCTTCCAGGCGAGCCCACTGATCCTTCGCAAAAGTGGGTTGATGAAAAAGGGCGTTGGTAAGTCCAGTGTCCATATTCGTCAGCGTCAAACTGTTATCAGGGAAGTAAAATATGCTTTATCGAAGTCGCCTGATCAGAAATTTCCATTTACGAAAAAAGAAGAAGGTGGAGAATGATGAGTTCATGCAAGAAGACGAGATTCCACCAGGATTCGGAGCGGCACCTCCCTTCCCGGGCGTCGGAGCGGGCGCCTCCTCGGCGGAGCCGAGTCGAGGTGCCCTTGCTTCCCCGGTCGAAGCGGCAGCGTTGCAAGCCCAGATGTCCGATTCTGACAAGTTAACATTTATTATGAAGAATATGGTCATGAAGAAAGAAATGGAGAATGTGGCAAAAAAGACAGATTTGAAGCAGGCCGATATCAACCTGATGAAAAGTTGTAAAGTTGCAATTTCTGAATCAATCGGTCCCATTCAGAACGACATGCACGACGTCAAAGTTCGTTGATCGGCAGTTGGAAAGCGGGGAATTCCGTGCGCAGCAGTCAGTCAGAGTTCAAAACGGCAGCTATCAGTTTTACATGCCCTTGACATTGCGCACCGCCGCGTTGCATTTATCGGATTCGGAACAGACGACATTAAGCAACGCATTCGTGAGATAGAATCATTCGCTCAGAGTATTCCTAACGTGCCTGCCTTCGAAGTTGGACATTTCTATTCAGGGCCTCGAAACAATCGTAGATTGACGAAGGCGTCGTATGTGGAGTTCCGGAATCCAGAGGCTGCCTCAACATTTCTCCAGCTGGCAAAAGACAAATCTTTCAAGGGCCAGTCGAATTTTGTAAAAAATCAAAGCAGCGAAAACGCATATTAATGCACAGAGAGATTGGTGCTTCAGAAAAGCATTGGAGTTGATCAAGTCACATCGAAACGTGCAGACTGAGACCGCCAGTGCCGATTTCAAGACCCGCACCGTTTTAATTGGTGATAAGGTCGGTCTCATCCAGCACGCTGGGGATTTAGAAGGAGAGTTCCGTGATCCCGTTCAGGACCTTCGTTTCCCTTCGGGATTCGGGGGGACTTCGCACTTTGCATATTCTACCCTCGCCCGCAGCGAAGCTGCTTGTGTGCGGTCCCCGGGTTTTAGTATGCCAGATTTTAATTTCTCGCGCAGGGCAAGGTGCGCCTGGTCCGCGATCTGTCGCTTCAATTGAGCGCCGCTTTGGTCGCAAATCTTCCCGTCTTAATTCAGATTTTACGAGTTGCCTCAACCCGGAGTTTTCGAACCAGCTTAACTCGGATTTTTCGAGTTGCCTTAGTCCGGAGTTTTCGAACCAGCTTAACTCGGATTTTTCGAGTTGCCTCGATCCGGAGATCCCGGAATGTTCGGAGAGCCTTATTCCGGAGAGGCTGTCTGCAACCGTTTTGGAGCGCAAAATTGCGAGTAATTTTCGGCAGACGTCGCTTCGCGAGTGCTTCTTTAAGTCTGATGAAGACGAGCAGTCTTTACCTGAAGGAGGAGACCTAGGTGAAGCCAGGGTAAATATTCCTTTTGCTTGTTCGAATTTTACCATTTTGCATTTGAGCATCCAGGGCTTTTTCTCTTCGCAGGCTGAGCTGGAAGCTCGCATTTCTCTTTTGCCTTCCCGTCCGGGTCTCATTTTCGTCAACGAAACTCGATTCGATCGAGCTTCAAGTCCCCGTTTGCATGAGTGCACTTGCATGTGTAGGAAAGACAGAAACAGCAGTGGTGGCGGCGTAGCAATTTTTGTTTTAGATCAGTACGTTTCTCTTGTCTCACCTCTGCCTCCTTCTTCCAGTGCGGCATGTTGTTGGTTATTGATTCATTTCGATTGTGGCCCCGTGCTTTTTCGCGAATTGTTATCGCCCTCCTTGTTGCGGCGAGGTCTTCTCGATGCAATCTGTGTTTAACAAGCTGGAAGATTTAATTTCTCAAGCGATTGGAGTTTTCATAATTGGCGATTTTAACGTTCATAATCCGTCCTAGCTTCGACATTCTATCCGTAATGCGCCAGAGGGCACCGAAGCTGCACGCCTGTGTTCGTTCCATGGTTTAAGACAGATTGTCCGAGGTCCGACTCGGGAACGGTATCTAGTAGATCTGATTCTCACGGATTTGTGCGAGTTCGCAGATGTAGCTGTTTTAACGAAAGTTGCTGACCATCCCTTTCTGCGTGCATTTCGTCTCGCATGTGCTGGCAGTTTAATGCTTCGAATTTGAGGCGCGTGAGTGCTGACATAGACGCTGTTGATTGGAATCCTCTCTCTGGTCATCCCGATCGCGGTGCAGAGTTCCTTACTTCAGTAGTTTTCAACAGCATGCGCAAGCATGTCTCGCGAGTTTCAATCCCAGTTCAGTCGTGTCATCCCTGGCTAGCTGGTGAATGCATTGAAGCCGTCTCTGCAAAAGCGGAGGCAGCCGGCAGCGACGAGTTCCCATCCGCCGTTCGGCATTGCAGCGCTGTATTATTGAAGTCTTTCAAGCAGCATTGCGATCGCATGCGTTCGAAGCTTCGCTCTCTGCCTCGGGGCTCGCAAGCTCGGCGGCGATTGTCGAATGAATTATTTGGTAAATTGGTTAAGTCTTCGTCGCCCGCCCTTCGCCGTGTGAATGGCGCTTGGGTGATTCGTGCTGACGAAAAGACTGACGTTTAAGGGCCCCTGGCATGCCCCGACGCTGCAGGACAATTGTTTTTCTGCGGTGGTGCAGCGAGCCGCTGTGGAGCAGACTCCTTTCATCGCCGTGCGGATTAGGCATGCAAGATTTGTTTTAAATCATTTAAAAAGTGACTCTGCCACTGGTCCAGACGGCATTCCCGTCCGCGTTTTAAAGTCTTGCTCGTCTTCTCTCGCCTTTCCCCTTGCACTGCTCGCCCGGTCTGTTCTCGGGTTCGGAGTCTGGCTTTCTTGCTGGCGATTGCATCACATTTGTTCTCTATACAAGAAGGAGGCGATGCATGATCCGAAAAATTGCAGAGGGATTCATTTAACTTCACAACTGTCTAAGTGTGCAGAACGTATTTTCCCCCCTTTTCTCCTCCCTCGCGTCTCTCGGTCGCTTCTGTTCGGCCCATTTCAATTCGCGTGCAATCCAGGCCATGGCGCCCGAGATGCGATATCTTATTTTCTTCTTACCTGGCCCCTTCTCCTCTCTAGCGGCTGCCGCGTAGGTTTGCGCCGTTCAGATGTGGCCGGCGCCTTCGACAGGGTGAAATCCGAACGACTTGTGTCGAAGTTGCGTGCTATCGGTCTTCCGACTCGCTTGTGCGATGTTTTTTTGCCAGCTGGCTGGAGGCCCGCTCCGCTCGCGTCACTGTCGCAGGTGCCTGTTCTAGAACCATTGAAATGACAGATATAGTCTTTCAGGGCACTGTGCTCGGCCCACCTTTTTGGAATTCATTGTTCAGTGACGCTCGGGAGGCCATCATCAGAATGTCGTTTCAAGAAATTATTTATGCTGATGATCTGAATGCTTTTCGTCCCTGTCCTCTCTCCACCTCCGATGCTGATGCGTTTGCGTCGGTGCAGCAGTGTCGGAGCTGCCTGCGTGAATGGGGCCGTGCAAACGCAGTTGTTTCTGAGCCTTCTAAAGAAAGTTTGCACATAGTCCCACGGATCCGGCCAGCAGGGAGCAATTTCAAAGTTTTAAGTGTTGACTTCGATTGAAAACTTACAATGACAGATGCGGTGCAGAGTTGCGTGCGCGAGCGCGGCTGGAGGCTGCAATCATTAATGCGAACGCGGCGTTTTCACATGGACGCCGAGCTCGTCTTGTTATATAAAGCACATATTTTATCATTCATCGAGTACAGAACTTGTGCTTTCACGCATGCCTCTAACTCCGTCTCGGCCTCTTTGGATCGTGTTCAGAGTTCGTTTCTCCGCAGTGTGGGCACTTCTGATTTAGATGCTCTCCGCCACTTTAAGTTCGCTCCTTTGTGTTCTCGGAGAGACATAGCTAACCTGGGTCTCATTCACAGGACTCTTCTTGGAGCCGGCCCGGCATGTTTTAAAGAATTCTTCCAATTTGATTCGTCTCCTGTTCCCCTCCGCGCTCCTCCCAGGCATTTCCGTCATGTGGTCGATCCCTGCCCTGCTCGAGCTCCAGATTATGTAATTCGTTCCACGTTGGGCGGCGCTCGCACGTGCAATCTCGTCCCCGAGAGCGTTGTTAGCGCCCGTGACGTGAAAGAGTTCCAACGTCTACTGTCTGAACTTCCGTGTCATGCCTCAGGTCAGGTTTCGTCCTGGCCACAGATGTTTTCGCGGCGTCTGCCGCTCGCTTTCCACGAAATGCGCCGCTTTCGGATCTGGCCCCCGGCGGCCTGATGGCTCCTGCGTTGCGCCCAGGCGGTTTTTTCTTGAGATAGCCACGACAATGTTATTGATTTGTTTTCTGCGTCTTTTCTTCTTCCTTCCCTTCGTCTTCGTTCTTCCTCGTTCCCGTCCTCGTTTTTTTCCTTTGTTTTTTCTTGTCGCTTTCGTTCGTTATCCTTCCTTGTTCTCGTCTTCGTTTTCTTTTTTATTTTCTTCGTTTCTTGCTTGGTTCGTTGCCTGCTGCTGCCGTCTCTCGTCGTTATTCTGCCTCCTGCCCCTCCTCTTTCCGCTTCCTCTGGCCGCCTGCGTGGAGCGCAGGGCGCGCGCGCTGCGCGGTCGCCGTGCACGTGGGCTGGTGCCTTTCTCTCCCTTTTCTCCCTTCTCCTCCCTCCCTCTCTCTTTCTTCGCGTTGCTTCTCGTTGCCGCCTGCTTTCTCTGCTCTTGTTCTCTTATTTCCTTTCTTCTTCTGTTTTTTTTGTGTTATTCCCTCTCTCTCTATATATATATATCTTCTTGTATTTCTCTTGCTCTTCTTTTCTTTTTTCTCTTCCTTGTCCTCCTGCGGCTTCCCCGCCGGCCTGTCGAGCAGGCTTCGGTGGCCCCGTTGGAGACAGGCTTTTTTTCCCACCCTGGATGCAACTTTTTGTTTCTATGTGGCTTGGTGAATATAACTGCGCTGCAGAGGTCCTGTATAATATGTTTCTTTCTTTGTCAATGATATCCTTCACCTGTGCCATTCCGTATTACTGCGCCAAATTCAGCCTTGCAGTAAAAGCGCGTTTGCATTTGCTAGAGCTTGCTAGTCATTCTATTCTCACTCAGGGTAGTCAACTTCCCATTGCGGCTTGCAGCTGTGGACCCTGGGCGCATTTTCCTGAATGTCGATTTTCGGAACCCTCTCGGAAATAATTTCCGAAAGGTTTTCCGAATCTGCTAACGCGTCTCGCCGCCGACTCCGCGGGGCCAGGGGGCCGATTCCCCCCGAACTCTGCATTGTAAGGAGCGCCGCTGCGTCCTGTCTTAATCTCAGGCCGCTAGGGTCACAGAAGCAGATTTTCGAACGCCCCCGACCCATAGCGACGCATGCGTCGCTATGGCTCGGCCGCCGAGCGTCTGGCAGCATACAGGTTGCGCAGCGCTCTCTGGGTCCCGAGGCCACCAGTGTCGAACGCAGCAGGTTGCACAGTTGAGATTCGCATGATTTTCAGCCCGCTAGCAGTACTATAGCACGAGAACGGGTCAGCAGTGCATTTGCGCATGCACGAGCGTAGGGCGCAGCAGGTGCACGAGGGGACTGTGGACTGTAACCACTTTGGCTCAAGACCGAGACAAAATACAGAATCGTCATCGAATCGTTTGTCGATTCGTCAGTGTCAGATTTGTTCTAATACCCTTCCACACCAGTATTGCTTATAATATTGGGCAAATTTGGTGGACACACTGGGGGGCATTTCATCAGTCGAGGTGCTCTCCAGAGGAATGAATCCAGACAGGAACGCCCCTGCCGGAGCAGCGGGATCAGGGCCTGCGCGAGTGGGATCGGCGCCCAGGCGCCGAGAGCGTACCGAGTGGGCTCGCCGGCGCGGCTGGCCCTGCCAAGTCCCGCGCGGCCGATGGACGTCGCCAGCCTGGCCGTCGCGGCTCAGGGTGGCCCAGGTTCGCGTGACCCGTCGGCCCGAGGCGAGGGAAGCGCTGGGCCGGCAGCGCCGCCGGTCTTCGGTGGCGAGCCAGCAGAGAGGTGGCGTTTCGCCGAGATCCAGACCGTGGAGCGCCGAATCGTGCAGGTTGGCGTCGAGCGCCGCAACGACGTGGAGCTCCAGCAGCAGATCAGCACCTATGTGGCCGGCATCGTTGACCTCCAGCAGGGCAGGCACGAGTTGGAGACCGTAGGTATGCGCTTGAGGGTCACTGAGGCAGAGCTCGAGACGGCGAGGGACGGCCTCAGGGTCGAGTACGACGAGGCCAAGCAGTACTTGAACCACGGGAAGCGCGAGTACGAGCAGCAGATCCGTCGTGCTCGGCATGCGGCTACCACCCACATCCAGCAAGAGTTGCAGCGGTGCGTCGAGGAGCGCGACGCTGCGATGGTGCGGTCCAGGGATGTCCACAATGCCGAGATGCGGGTCTTGGGTGCCGAGGCCAATCACGTCTTGGTTGCAGGTCGTGCTGAGAACGAGCTGCGGTCTGAAGTCGGAGCGATTAAGAGGGCGCGAGACACGCTTCAGGCCGAGTGGACCGAGGCGACCGAGCAGGTCCAGAGCGCCGAGGCGAAGGTGCAGCAGAGAGGCACTGCAAAGGACCAGGACTTCGAGCGTCTCAAGGCGGAGGCGAGCGACCTGAATTTCAAGTTGCAGGAGGAGTCCGAGATCGCGCAGCTGGCGCGTCGGCAGTTGACTACACGTGCCCAGTCGTCGGACGCCCAGCTGCGCGGGGAGCTCAACGACGCGGCCATGAAGCGCGAGATGGTGGAGGCCGAGGCGTCCATGCAGATCGCGGCTGCGTGGGCCGAGTGCGACATGAAGGTCGAATCAGCTCAGCACGAGGAGCGGGAACGCAAGCGAGGCGCAGATTCGGCCAGGGTAAACTTCTACGCAAGCCAGGCTTTGCACAACACCGAGAAGGAATATTACGAGCACGAGGTCGACGAGTTGCGCGCCGAGTCCCGCGAGCTGAGGGACGAGAAGGCGGCCTTGGCGAGGGCGGCCCAGGAGCTGATGGACATCCAAGCTCCAGGATCGCATGGGCATGAGTACGCCGAAGGGCATTGGGAGCAGCAGGACGATATGGATTTCGGCAGTCGGACTGGACCAGTCGATCCAGGACCTGCGGTCCCACCAGGACTCCCGAGGCAGTCGGCGGCAACGCCGGGTGCATCGTCCCAGGGCGCTGGCATCGCCGCAGCCATGATGGAGCTCATGCGCCAGATGGCCGACCAGCAGCGTGCTGGGGCCGAGAAGCAGAGCGCGCTGCTGAAGGGGCTTACGCGCGCCCAGAAGAGCTTGGCCGAGGCGCAGCGCGAATCCCAGTCGAAGCTGAAGCCAGCGAAGCCTTCGCTCACGGGCAAGGATGCGAGCACCTTGAAAGTCGAGCTTGAGAAGTTCCGCACCTACCAGAACGAAGCGCGCCAGAACAGCAAGGCGATCTGGTTCGAGGGCGCGACGGCCATTGCTGAGGGCACCGCGAAGATCGAGCTCGAAGACATGATCGTTACCGAGATGGGTGGCGAGGAGGCTTTCCAGAAGCTGGTTCGTGTTCGGGACGATCCGCGATGGGACCTCTACTGGTCTCGCTACGAGCGCAGGCTGAAGAGGGCCGCCCACCTCGACGACGAACACGAGTCCAACGAGGTGGTCCGGCGCTACAGCATAGTGTCCTTGCCCAAGGACGCGAACCCAGAGGGCGTTGCCAAGTTCTTGAACGAGTACACGGGCGTCAGGACCGACAAGCTGAAGTACGGTCTCCTGACCGATGACGCGGAGAGCCCAATGTTGATGAGGGAGATCGAAGAATTCAAGACGAAGATCGAAGGCAGCGCTCTGTTGATCTACTTGATGGACCTCCCTACCTTCCCGAGGCGCATGGCCAGGACAGCAGCGTGACCATCCTGGGCCGGTGCCGCCAGTACGTCGGGGCACGAGCTCGAGTGGGGCTCCAGTCGTCCGAGACGAAGCCTGGGCAGCTGCTGAACACTTCGACCGAGCCGAACGCGAAGCAGTCGGCCGCGGCCCAGAAGGAGGCCAAGAAGCAGGAGGAGGCGAAGGTGGCGAAGGCCAAGCAGATCATCGAGAGCCTGCATGGTGCTTCGGCGACATCGTCAGGTTTCCCGCTCCCGCCGACTCCGACGGCGCAGCAGCTGGACAGCCGGTGGAGGGCGGCCCGCGAGCCAGACAAGGGCAGGTCGAAGGCCGAGGCCGCGCCGCGGGCGGGCATTGGCGACTGCCCGCGCTGCAAGGGCTCGCACCCCGAGTGCTCGGTCTGCCCGAATCAGAAAGCCAGCGAGGAGCAGGGCTGGGACGTCACCAAGGCGGTGAAGGACGCCATCCCATACTGGTACAAGCATTTGAACAAGGGCCAGGCTTGCGGAGGCATGGGTCACCTCAGTCGCCACCACGCCCTCTGCTACACCGAGAAAGGCGCCAAGGAGGCGGAGGAGTACCTCAAGCAGAAGGCCGACAAGGGTGGTGGCAAAGGACGAGGTAGAGGTGGCGAGCAGGGCGGTGGCAAAGCGAAGTCCAAGGGCAGAGGCGGCAATGCCCGCTTGCTCACGTTTGAGGGCTCGCACGCCACGGACCAACAAGAGCGGGCGGACCGTGCCGCGAGGCTCCTGGCGTCGTTGATGACGATGGAGACCGACAGCGACATCGACAGCAACGGGGGCGAGGCCAAGTCCAAGAAGCTGTTTGATATGAGCCTTAATTCGAGCGAGACCTTCGACTCGGACTTGTGAGCCCAGCTCGCCCGCGCAGCTGGCTTAGGCGTACTTTGTCTCGGGTGCGCTATTTGGCGGGGAAGGCCGTAATGATTCTCCTTGGGTTCGCAGCCCTCATGATGGTGATCGGGGTCATCGCTTGCGGCGTCGAGAGCCGAGTTGCCAATTCGACCTCTCCGCTGATGGCAGTAGCGGCGAAGAACGAGCTCGTTCGCAAGGTCGGTCATCTTTCAAGCGGTGGCGCCAAGCATATGGTCTTGCAGGTGTCGGGCGGATACAATTGTCAAGCCTTCACCTGCCGCTCTTGCGAGCGCGGCCAGACGGTGGTGGTGAACCGACTCGCTACATTGAAGGTCTCTTTTCGCGAGAACGGTGCTGTCGCCTGCGAGACGGTCAGCATGGGGTTCCTTGTCGTGCCGAATTGCACCGAGGACTTGCTCATCGGGAAGCCATCCTTGGACAGGTGCGGGTTCGTCTCCGACCGTGACTCCATCGAGCTCAGGTCGCTCGGGGTTCGCTTCCCGACCGTGCTGCCAGGCGAGCAGGACGACCCGAATACGCATACCTTCCTGCGGTGCTCGGACCACATTGTCGTGGAGTCGCCGCCTGGCCAGATGATCGTGAAGACGATCTCGATGCGCGCGCCGCCGGAGGCTCGCTCGAGCAGCCTTTGGATCGAGGCAGGTCCTGATTTACCCGACCATTGCGAGGTCATCGAGGGGCCGCTGATAGTCCAGAACGGCACTTACAACGTGGACCTGATCGTGCACGATGGCGTGCATCTTGGCCCTGGTCAACGACTACTTCGCGCCCGTGATGCCACCCAGCGCGACTTGGACGTCCTCAACGCCCTCGGCAGCGAGGAGTCCAGACGGGCGGCGGAGATTTACTTATTGTGGCAGGCTCGAAGCGAGGCTTATTGCGACTCAGAGGTCGAGACAACTGCCAATGCTGCTACGTCGGCAAGTACTTCGACAGAGGCCCAGATGCTGAAGACGCCCTACAAGACTCGTGGCAAGAAGGAGCGCCACGAGGTCCTCTTCCCCGACCTGGTGAAAGAGATCGAGGAGGACAAGAAGAAGCGCGCGTCGGAGGTCAGCCGGCCGAGCCAGGAGGACGAGGCCTACAAGGACGAGGCTGAGAGGCAGGCAGGCCCTCTCCTGGGGCCGCAGCTCACGGGGAAGCAGAAGCGCCGCTTCCTCACCAAGGTCGTGCGTGCATTTTCGTGCTGTCTGTGGCTGCCTGGCTGCAACCCGCCGAGGGTCAAAGACTTCGTGGCCGACATCAAGGTCAGGCCAGATGCGGTGCCGAAGGTCACGCAGCCGTCCCCCCTCAGCAAGTTCGACGAGCTCCGTTTGCGCTACCACGAGGACGTCGAGGTCGAGGAGGGCAAGGCACGTTGGCTACTTCCAGGTGAGCGTTCAAAGTGGGGATCTCCTTCGTTCGTAGTGGACCAATACAGCAAGGGCCTTCTCGGGCGCCCTGTCAGGGACTACCGATACCCCAACAGCTGCACCGAGGAGGAGGCGTGGCCGAGCTCGCGCGCCGACGAGTGCCTCGCACGAGCTCAACAAGGAGCTTTACATACGCAGCTGTACTGCATCTGGGGCTTCACGCAGATCGAGCTTGCCCCCGAGGCGCAGAGGGCTTTTACGTTGCTTACCAAGCGCGGAATGCTCCGACCTTTGGTTTTGTTTTCGGCGCCAAGCAGGGGCCCGCGATTTTCCAGAAGCTGATGGACTGGACGTTCGGGGACCTTCGCGGTAAGGACGACGAGGAGTTCCACTCGGTGTTCATGGACGACTGCACCTTGTCTACCGAGGCGTACGAGCACGACGCCGACGACGACGTGGTGGACCGCCACATCGACCATTGCATTCGTTTCTTGCAGGCGGCCAAGGGCAGGAACATTCAGTTCAAACTCACGAAGTCCAAGTTCGCGCACGAGTTCATCCATCTCTTGGGTTTCAAGCTTGGGCGTGGCCTTCGCTACGTGGACCCAGGCAAGGCTGAGAATATCGAGAAATGGCCGGAGCCCAAAAGCATCGACGATCTGGTCAGCTTCAGGGCTTACTGCATCTTCGTGCGCGAGTTTATCCCGAACTTCAGCCCGTGAGAGACGCCGCTCAAGAAGTTTATGAAGAAAGGGGCGAAGTTCGTGGATTACCAGAAGGACGCAGAGCCACAGAAGGCTTCCAACGTGCTCAAGCACTCGCTCGCCCGTGGGGTGGGTCTTGCCACGCTGGATTACTCCGCGGCAGCCGACCCGAGTTCTGGTCGCCCCATCGAGCTGTACGTCGACGCCTCGGACATCGCATGGGCGGCTACCCTAGCTCAGCGGCGCGAGAAGGACGGCCCCTTGCGCCCAGTGGCCGTAGTCGGCCGCGGCTTCAACGCCACCGAGCAGGGCTGGAGTACGTTCGAGCGAGAGCTCTGTGGCCTCAGGGAGGCTCTGTCTGCAACCCATCATTTGACAAAAGGGTTTGTTGTAATTGTCTACGCGGACCATCGGAATAATATCTTCGCCGACTCGTTGTTCGCCAACAAGCGTATCTCCAAGAAGCTGTTGCGCTGGGCCCTCGACCTGGAGGACTTGGGCTCGCGGGTCGTTTGAGTTTGGCTGCGAGGTGAAGACAACGTTCTGGGCGACGCCCCTAGTCGCAACCCCGAGGACAGGGACATATTGCATACTCTCCGAGTTCCTGGTGGACCTGTTCGTCGAGTCATAGAACAGATGTTCACGGCGCCCACGAGCGCAGAGGAGCAGGCGCAGATGGATCGGTTTCTCGAGGAGATCGATGGCGCCCCAGTGAAGCCGAAGTCCGGCAAGGTCGACGACGAGACGAAGGCGAAGTCCGCCAAGGTAACGCCTGCCGAGACCGATGACGCGGTCCCAGCCACAGAACGGATGGCTGCTCCCTCTACTTCCTCTTCTACCAGGTCGAAGTACCATGTCGGTACAGCGGGCCCGATGTCGCGTGGCACCGCTCCAAAGCATCCTGATCGAGCTGCAGACGTCGCTGATGATCGAGCATGGGGGATGCCGAGGCTGATGATCAAGTCACGTGGCCTTCCTCACTCGATCAGATTGGCACCGACGGCGCGAACTTGGAGTACTCTGACTCTGAGCCGGAGGCTTACGCCGGCCTTCGGCAGTCCGTGCGCGCCTACGCGGAGGGCGACCCCCAGGTCGAGGCGAATTTTTGCAAATTGGTGGCCAGCGTCGTGGACCCCGAGCGCGACCCGCTCGAGGTTCGCCTTGTCTTTGTCGACACGCACTCGTGGGACGGGTCTTATCCGCGTCACCCCCTGATGACATTCCTGCCAGCGGCCTCGTCCGCCGCGGCGGGGCCTGAGGAGGATCCTCGACTCCCACGAAACCCGCGAGTTCCACCTTACCGCATCACCTAATGTCAAGAGCGCGGCGAGAATTTCACCGTCCAGTACCGGACGCCGCAGGTCTGCAATGACGGAGTGTGCAGGAAGACCATCTGGCACAGGTGCAAGCCGAACGGGGTCGCCGACGGCTCCGAAGAGGCGCTTGCCGGGCGGAAGAAGGCAGAGAACCAAGCATGGGCTCATGTCGAGGCTGTGCTTGCGCGTCCCACCGAGTCCGTGGAGGTGGAGCCCGCTGTCGGTTCAGGGCCGTTGTCCGGGACGGGTTTCTTCCAGCGGCGCGGCGATCCTTTCGAGGGCTTCCAGTTCCACGTCCACCCGCGCAGGCCGGATTTCCTGACTCGCACCGTCTGGAGGCCGCTGCGCGACACTTGAAGGCCGTCTCACGAGTCCTGCCATGCCGCCGAGTTCGTGAGGCGCTTACCCAACGGCACCGAGGTCTACAGGTGCAAGGGCCACGAGGTTCTCGGGGGCGGAGGTGAGGTGCTACCTGCCGAGCTCCGCGACCGCCCTCTGAAGGACAGAGGTTGTGCGAGGTGTTCAGCGGCGTGGAGTCCGAGAAGTTGGCCTGTGCGATGCTATCCAGAGTTTGGGGGGCAGCTGGGGGATCTGCGGAGCGCTGCGACAAGCGGCTTGACGAGCGGATGGACTTCCGCGGCCCTCACACACGCCAGTGGATGCAGGGCCACCTGGACGACCCTTGCGACGTCTACCACCTCGCAATCCCGCGCACGAGCTTCAGCATCGCCAAGACAACCCCGGTCAAGACCCGCAGCTTGGACAACCCGTACGGCGACGACACCGACGAGGAGGTCGTGTACTTCAACAAGTTGGCGCTGTCTGTCTTTATCTTCGCATTGGGGCTGATGCAGAGAAGCGTGGTGGTCATGTTCGAGAGCCCCCTGATGAGTTACCTTTTCTTCCTGATGGAGTGCTCCTGCATTCTGGGCTTCGACGGTTTCCACGCGGCCAGGAGCGATCACGGCAAGGGCGGGTGCCTTATCAGAAGCCGCAGGTCTTCGCAGGGAACACCGACGCGCTGAAGGACATCGGGAGGTTGTGCAACCACGTCAAGCACCAGGTGATGCTGACCGGCGCAGCGACGCGACGTTCAGCTCCGTACCCGAGGGCGTTGCGCGAGAGGATTGTCGCAGGCTTCGCGACTGTCTTGAAAGCCACTGGCAGGCTGGGCAACGGCTGCTCGAAGCAGGCTGGCGACTGCTTGGACAGGAACGCCATAAAGGTCAGCGTCGACACCTTCCCTTCAGGGCCGAGCTTTACCTCGCGCGTTGCGGAGGGCATCCGAAGAATCACTCAGCTGCGACATGGGGCTGCTCGGGCGACGCCAGCGTCGTCGGACCCTCCAGCACCGGCCCCAGTACCCGAAGGTCGCGAGCAGGCGCCGCATCTTCGAGTGGAGGGTAAGCGCGCCGAGGAGTTCTTCGTTCCAGACAACAAGCGGCTCATGAAGAAGCGTCGCACCAGGGACGCCAGGACCGGCGAGATCTTGGAGGATATAGATATCGACCAGGACACTACTACCAAGTACCTGCAGCGCGGCCTTGACAAGCGCCGCGACCTCGTGGTGGAGGTGTGGTTTGATGACACGGAGGTGTCTGCCGAGGAGCCAGCGGCTGCCCCGCGAGTACCGAAGGCGTTCGACGAGTTGACTGAGCTGATCCCGTCAAGTCCTTCATCGATCCACAGGGCACAGGTCGTCAACCTCCTGCAGCAGGACGAGGACTTCTCCGACATCTACGCGGCACATGTACGCCTACGGCGGTTTGAGGACACGAACCAGAGCATCCAGAACGAGCAGATGTACAAGGGCTTGAAGACCGACGCCAGGCTTCGCGACCTGCTTCGGTGGCGTTGAGGATGATGGGAGGCTACAGCTATCGTGAGGGACTGCTCTAAAAGGACGAAGGGGACCCGATCGCATTGAGTTTCGCGCCGAAGGTGGTGGTCCCGAAGGGCGGCCTTCGCGCGTTTCGGTACAATGGTCGCATGTACCGGCTGCCTCTCAGGCGCCAGCTGCTCCTGTACTACCACGACTCCGAGTCGATGGGCATGCACAGCAGCGCCGAGGACACTTTGAGCAAGTTGAGCAAGCAGTTCTTCTGGCCGGGCATGGAGCACGATGTCCAGAAGTGGGTCAGTTCATGCAGTGTCTGCAGGTTGGTCAAGCCGGCCCGCGGCCTCACGGCCGACGCCCGCATGGAGCTTTACGATCGACCATGTCGAGTTCTGGGCATCGACGATCTCGGACCTACCTCGCCTGAGAGTGCGGGCTGCTCCTACATCTTGCACGCCGAGTGCGCGTTCTCCCACTACGCGTGGCTCAAGGCTGCTCCAGACAATTCTGCGGCTACCTGGGCCAAGTTCCTGCTCGAGGACGTGATGTTCGACTTTGGTTTTCCTCCAGTACTTCGCAGTGATCGAGGTGCGGCTTTCACCAGCGAGATCGTGGCGCAGATCAACCAGCTCCTGGATGTCACCCACAGCCTCGGCTCCGCCTACCATCCGGAGTCGCAGGGCTTCGTGGAGGCGAGGCACCAGAAGGTGAACAGGATCTTGGCGAGCTACTGCAGCGCGCACCCGGAGAACTGGGCGTGCTGGGTGCCTTTGTGCCAGTGGTGCCTGCGAGCGACTCCGATGCCATATCGTTCGGGTCGCAGTGCTTTCGAGATCGTGACGGGCATGCTGCCGCAGGGCCCGATCGAAGAGGTCTTCAGGCGTCTCGAGCCCGGGAAGATGCTGGACCCCGGGCACTACGTCAAGGACTAGTCGAGCACCTGGAGGCGACGCACAAGACCGTGGCGAACGAGCTCAAGGCGCAGCACGACGCGGAGGCGCACGCCAGGGCTTTGCAGGAGCCTGGCGAGCGGGCATTTCAGGCAGGAGACGTTGTCTTTCTTCGTGCTCCTCCTCAGCAGGTCGCTCGTGCAGTCGGCGCCGTAGACGGCACCAGCACGAGGCTCTTGCCACGCTTTCGCCCAAAAATTTCAAGATCCACAAGATGGCGAGGCCCCAGTCGGCGATCCTCGCCGACCCTGACAGCGGCTCGACTACTTTGGGCTTCAGCCAGCCAGTGCACGTGAGCCAGCTTCGCCTTTTCGACCTGGCCGAGCTCGACGTGCCGATCAAGGACGAGTCCTTGCAGCTGGAGCTGACGCGCGGCTCGTCGTGGGTCAAGGCGGACATCGTCAGCCAGCCTGCGACAGGCAGGGTGGAGGTCGTTTTCGCCGACGCGCCGAACGAGAGCACGTGGCTGGACTTGGCCAGCGAGGAGTACCGCTGGCTCTACCCTTTGAGCGGAGCGGCAGCAGGCCAGGCACGCCGGCGCGCGCGACTTGCTTGATCGGTCGCAGGATGAAGGCTACGGGGATGCTGGGCGCGAAACTTACCCCAGGCGTGTTCCCCTCACTTCTGTAAATGATATCCTGCACCTGTGTCATTCCGTACTACAGCCTTACAATAAAAGCGCGTTTGCATATGCTAGAGCTTGCTAGTCATTGTGTTCTCATTCAGGGTAGTCAACTTCCTATTGTGGCTTGCAGCTGTGGGCCCTGGGTGCATTTTCCTGAATGTCGATTTTCGGAAACCCTTTTGGAAATAATGTCCGAAAGGTTTCCCGAATCTGCTAACACGTCTGGCTGCCGACTCCGCGGGGCCAGGGGGCCGATTTCCCCCGAACTCTGCATTGTGAGGTGTGCCGCTGCGTCCTGTCTTAATCTCAGGCCGCTAGGGTCACAGCAGCAGATTTTCGAATACCCCCGACCCATAGCGACGCATGCGTCGCTATGGCTCGGCCGCCGAGCGTCTGGCAGCATACAGGTTGTGCAGCGCTCTCTGGGTCCCGAGGCCACCAGCGTCGAACGCGGCAGGTTGCGCGGTTGAGATTCGCATGATTTTCAGCCCGCTGGCATTACTATAGCACGAGAGCGGGTCAGCAGTGCATTTGCGCACGCACGAGCGCAAGGCGCAGCAGGTGCACGAGAGGACTGTGGACTGTAACCATTTTGACTCAAGACCGAGACAAAATACATAATCGTCATCGAATCGTCTGTCGATTCGTCAGTGTCAGATTTGTTCCAGTACCTTCCCATGCCAGTATTGCTTAGAATATTGGGCAGTCTCAGGCCACAGTGGTCTGATTTCCTCGGCTCAGAAAGTTGCGAGGACCCTAGCAAACGTGATCGGGACACAGGAGTTTAGGACATCCCGGACGACCACCTTGGGGTAGGGCACTTCCGAGATCAGAGTTGCGAGAATGTTTTGGGCGTAACTGGCCCGAACATTATCGGGCGGGGCATCTCCGAAGTTAGCAGGCGAAATTCATGGTGCAGGCTCCGAAGTTCGATTTGCGAGATTGTCTCCGGCGAAATCGGCTGAACACCTCGAGGCTTTGAAACCGTCTTGCAAGCTCATGAAATCCGAAAGGCGAACATGCTAAACGAGTAAGTTTTACAAAGGGAATGGGCCGATTTGGGGGTCTTGAAGTTTCTTGGGATGCCTTGGGGGTCTTTCGGGTCGTCCTGACGCAATTGGAGTGCCTCTTGGACCGCTCTTGTGCTGTCTGGGGTTTATATATACATATATATATATATATGTATCCATATATATATATATATGTATATATATATATATACATACATATTCTTTTTATATTTTTATAAGCCCCGGGCGGGGGGGAAATCCCCACCCGGACCACGGACGCACGCGGATCCAAGTACTGTTTGCTCCACCATCCCTTAAACATTTTGGGCCAGGCAGGCTTGAGTGGAGGAGGAGGAGGAAAATGAGGATGAACATGAGGATGGCAAGAAGGATAAAAATGAGGATGATGATGAAGATGATGATGACGATGATGGTGCTGATGATGATGATGATGGTGATGATGGTGATGATGATGGTGTCCCGATGATGATGATGATGATGTTGGCGATGATGTTGTTGGTGATGTTGATGATGGTGATGAGGTGATGATGATGGTGGTGTCCCGTTGATGATGATGGGGATGATGATGAGGTCGTTGATGATGATGGTGTCCCGATGATGATGATGCTGATGATCCTGATGATGTTGGTGATGATGAGATGATGATGATGATGGTGGTGTCCCGACGATGATGATGATGATGATGAGGTTGATGATGTTGTTGAAGATGATGGTGATGATGATGGTGGTGTCCCGATGATGATGATGACGATCATGGTGTCCCGATGATGATGATGATGATGTTGATGATGAGGATGAGGATGATGATTTTAATGATGGCGACCCGATGATGGTGATTATGATGATGATGATGATGGTGTCCCGATGATGATGATGGTGATGGTGACGATGATGATGGTGACCCGATGTAATGATGACGTTGGTGATGATGTTGCTGATGATGATGGTGTCCCGTTGCTGGTGATGTTGATGATGTTGTTCATGATGGTGATGAGACGATGATGACGGTGATGGTGGTGTTCCGATGATGATGATGATTATGATGGCGTCCCGATGATGATGATGTTGATGATGTTGGTGGCGATGATGGTGTCCCGATGATGATAAGAATGTTTGTAGAATGAAGGATAATGCAGGTGAAAAAGTGATCAAGTATGAATGATGATGAAGTCCCGATGAATGAGGATGAGGAGGAGAGGAGGTAAGGAGGAGTTAGGAGAGAGGAGGATGAGGAGGAAGAGGGAGGAGGAGGAGACGGAGGAGGAGGAGGAGGAAGAGAAGGCAGAGCTACGAACCATGTCGCGCCCTCCAGACAGTGCGCCTGCGCAGCCATTTTGGCTCCGCTAGGTACCGCAAAACCTTCGCTCCCCCTCCCGGCTCGCCCGTGCCTTCCACCTCCCGCCCCCTTTCCCCCTCCACCTCCCCAGCCGGCAGAGGAATCACTATTCAGGGGCAACACTAGAGGAGGAGGGGCGGATCGGATCGACGTTCGAGGTTCGAGGTTTTCGCGCGTTCTCGTCGACTCTCAGCGGTTTCTTCCAGCCCAACGGGTGCTCTCCAGCAGCCGCGCCTCGCCGAGAGCGCTCTGGGAGTGCCCGCAGCGTCCGGAACGACCGCCGAAGAGCGGGGCTATGACCCGAGAGCCAGGGGACGGGATCGGGGGGGTGAGAGGGGCTCAAGGGTTAGGTCGGGCCTGTCCCCCCCACAGGGGGACTTTGGACGAACCATAAAACATATCAAAATTATCCCAGCGCGACCCTACCTAGGAGTTGGAGCATCTAGGAAAGCAACATCTACATCTACACCGACAGCTACGTTAACATCTGCACCTGCATCTGCATCTACATTAACATCAACAGCGAGACTCACATCTACATCTACACATCTACATCTACACCTACACCTACATCTACACCTACATCTAGGCCTCCCAGATGGGGTCGGAGGATCGCGCCGCATCGCCGATGCATCGGCGGTGCATCGGCGATGCGGCTCGATGTGGGGCCCAATTTTCTCCACGCCGACGACGTCGTCGATGCATCGCCCATGCATCGCCGATGCGGCGGGATCCTCCGACCCCGTCTACTCGCACCCCATTTTGGAGGCCTCGAATCATGACGGAAGGTTCTTCGCCATTTTCGAACTCTGGAGGCCCTCGCTGGGCCTTTGGACCGTCAAAAAACGGTTCGAGATGAGAAGCCGGTCCTGGGGACTGGGGTCAGACCTCTGGGGGTCAATGTCTTGGAAAAAGATTACACCCATGTTCTGACATGCGATGCTGCGCTATGCTATGCTACGCTATGCTATGCTGTGCTATGCTATGCTAAAGCTCAGCGAAGCTAAGATGAAGGTAAGCTAGGCTAGCATAAAACTGCGGTGATGTGAAGCTAAGCTAAGGTAAGATGAAATAAGCTAAGCTAAGATGAGATAAGCAACGCGAAACTAAGGGAACGTCACTGGGGGAACCGCGGGGCGGATGCCCGGGGAACCGCCCGGGGCGCATTCCACTGCCCGGCCCTTGAAGCCTCAGAGTAGGAACCCCTTTAGGCAGAGCCTAGGTGGGGAAAAACATGCTCCAAAGATGCCCCAACAAAAAAAGAAAAAAACAAAATGTCCCCGGACCATTTTGGGGGACTATCTTTGAGCATCCCCCTGTACCCAGACCCCCGACGTAATGATTTTTTTGCATTACGTCGACCCCCAGAGGTCCCGACCCTTTCCCCATGACCGGCTTTGCGTCCTGAGTCGTTTTTTGACGCTCCCGAGGCCCAGTGAGGGCCGCCGGAGGCCGAAAATTAGGAAAAACCTCCCGTCATGATTTTTTCATTACTCGAGGGGGTCTGGGGAGGGACAGGCCCGACTTCACTCCCGCGGGAGCGGGCGGGGTGTGCTCGTCCGCCGTGGGCCTCCGGGGGCCCTCGCCCAAGGGCCGGGAGCGTCGCAGCACGGCTCGGGTCGTCCTCCTCCTCCTCCTCACCCCCCTCCTACCTCCTCCCCTCCTCCTCCCCTCCCTCCTCCCCCCCCCCCTCGTCTCCTACCTCCTCCTCCTCCTCCTCCTCCTCCACCTCCTCCTCCTACACCCTTCCTCCCCCTCCTCCACCTCCTCCTCACTCCTCCTCCTCCTCCTCCTCCTCCTCCTCCTCCTCCTCCTCCTCCCCAGAGATCCAACGCATTGAACAAAAAAACGAGGCGGAGGTTTTTCCTATGTTTCGGCCCCGGGGGGCCCTCGCCGGGCCCCGGGACCGTCAAAAAACGACTCAGGACGAGAAACCGGTCCTGGGGAGCGGGTCGGGACTTCCGGGGACGCCGTCGTCAGAAAATCTCACGACGTCGGATCTCTGGGGTTATGATGTTCGAACCTACTTTCTAGCCCTGATCACCAGAGAGAGTTCCGAGCGCCAGGAGAGGAGTGCTGAAAAGCTCGAGGGTGCTTTCACGTGCCGGGCCCTGGGGGACACTCGTCCGGCACTGTCTCGACGCTTTTTCGACACTTTTTCGACCCTCTTCCAGGTGTCGGAGTCCTAGAGATGGACACCAACGCCAAGATCGGCGGTGTTCCTCCACCGAGGGAAGACGATCCCGATCTCGGCGATGGTGGTAATACTCTGGCTTCCAAGGCGACCGAAATATTACCACCAACACCGAAATCTAAGATCATCATCTCCCTGTGGAGGCAAACCCCTGTGCTGGTGTTGGTGCGAATTTCCAGGCCTCCAAAGGTGCTCGAGATCCTTCCTGGGATGCGGTCCTCAAGTAGGATGGGAGCGACCGACGACTCGGTGTGGAGACGCTCTTGTTTTATCGGTATAGGTTTAGCATAATGTTCTTTCCCGTGAAGCCCAACATTCCAGCTCACGGGAGGCCAGGATTGTTCGTACGTGTTTCAGGGAAGGATGTACTGTCGTTGTCACATTGTGGCTCAAGGCCAAAATGCATCTGCTTATCCTGCTGCTGCCACAGTTGGTAGCGGAGCAGTGTTCGGCGCGGCATGCATGGGCGCCTCCAGGCACCGCTGATCAGCGGTGGTGCCGGGTGCAGCTCGGGCGGCTGCGCGGGCGCTGCTCTCACCGGACTGGACAGAGCGCGGATCCACGGCAGGCATTGATGCCAGGGCCAGATGACACTGGCCCAGGAGACGAGAAGAACGAGACGTACGCCGTCATTGGCGGAGGGCGCTCAGCCCAATCAGAGGGGGCTGGGGAGGGGACGGCGCCACCGCCACCCGTCGGAGGCGCAGCGAGCTCGAGCCCACAGGTCACGGAGCAGCTGAAGCAGCTGATCCAGCAGGCCGTGAAGGACGCAGTGAAGAACCTCGGCCCAGGGCTCAGCCATAGCGCCGCCGGCGCAGACGACGACTACGGCGGCACCAAGAGCGGCCGGCAGGAGAGCTCGAGGGGTCAGGATCCCTGGAGCGACGGCCGCGATCCATGGAAGAATGGACAGCCGGAGCCAGACGAGAGCAAGTGGGGCCCCGGGGGCCGACAGCAGCAGGACACCAAGCGAGACGGCGTCAGGGACTCCGACTGGAAGGACGACGACAAGGGCGGCTGGAGGACCCACAACTGGAACGAGGGCGGATGGTCAAAAGGTGACTACTCAGACCCACCTACCTGGCCAGGATGGGGCCACTACCGCCTGTGGAAGAAGGCGATCCAGCGGTGGAACCGCAACACTGACGTGCAGCTGTGGAGGCGGTCGGAGCGCTTCTTGAAGCTGTTCGACTGGACGATGCAGGCGAAGTTCGAGGACATCAGCGAGAACGTGCTGTGCGGACCCCGCTGGCTGGACACTCTCCTCGAGAGAATGGACCTCATGAGCGGCCAGCGAGAGGGCGACGACATGCGCCGAACGGGTCGCAGGGTACTGTTCGAGTGCACGAAGGGCCAGAAGGAGAGCCTCACGCAGTTCGTAGCTAGGCGCGATCAGCAGATGACCGACGCCGAGAGCCACGACATATGGATGTCGGATAAGATGAAGGGTCTCATGCTCGAGGAGGGTGCGGGACTGAGCGCGCAAGGTCAACAGAACCTGCGCGCCCTCACCAAGGGCAGCCTAGACTACAGGGACGTGGCCTGGGCTCTCAGGCAGCTCGACTACGGTAGCGGCGAGAATCTGCTGCCTGGCAGCAGCGCCTCGCACCCAGTCCTGGCCGCAGAAGACGGCGAGGACGGGCGAGGCCACAGCTCTCTCCCTCTTCCTCACTCGTCCTCCCAGGCTTACCAGGTCTCGGGCCCCGGGACCGCTCGACAGGACGAAGAATCGTATTACGACGAGTCGGGGGAGGATCCAGACGAAGACGAGGAGCTATCCGAGACAGACCTCATGGCCATTTTGGCGGAGATTGAGGATCTGGATCTCGACGAGGACGATGCCACCGAGGCCTTCGTGCAGATGACAGGCAAGGTGCAGCGCAGGTCCTCCTGGAAGCAGAACAAGGACCTGAAGCGCGCGGCGAAGCAGGACCGCGAGTTCTACGGTGCACGACCTCGCCGGGGCGACGACGACGGACGCCGCGGCGGGGGCGGCCGAGGCGGCGCAGGCGGCCGAGGCCGCGCGCGCGGGCGAGGCCGAGGAGACAGGCCGAAGGATACCGGCGCCACGAGTCAGAGAATCCTCAGGCTCATGAAGGCCACCCGCTGCAGGAACTGCAACGAGAAGGGCCGCTGGTCACGGGAGTGTCCCCAGCCGCGGAAGGGGGGCAGCGGCAAGGGCCCCGATCGGTCAAAGCGAGGCCTGGCCGGGTGCACGTTCGACGGCTGCAGCTACCCGATCATGAACAACGACGAGCTCGAGAAGCTGAATGGCATCCGGAAGGAGGCGCAGGCCATCGAGGTCTACCTCAACGCCTCCGCGACGCAGGGCCTCGTGGACCCAGGGGCCGGCAGTGACATAGTGGGACTGCCGTCGCTGAACCGAGAGGCCGAGGCGCTGGCTCGTCACGGTCTTCGCTACGTAGTAGTACCAGGAGAGTTCAAGGCGCCCAAGAAGGCGCATGGCATCGGAGGCGAGGCAAAGGTGATCTGTACCATCCTTTATCCGACGTGCCTCGGCGGAGCGATGGGAGTTGTGGAGACCACGGTGCTGAACAAAGACGTTCCGCATATACTGAGTGTCAACCTGCTGGATTTCCTAGGCTGCGTGCTCGACCTTCCTCGAAATCTTTTGATATCGCAGTTTTTAGCTCAGGACATTCCTGTCGCCGAGCTGGGCTCCGGTCACCGCATGGCCGATATCGTGCGGGAGACTAAGGGGAGCCACACTACCCCAGACAGTGCGCTTCGGAAGTATCCTTTTCTGACAGCGTCCTCCCTTGTACTGGCCACTGGGCAACCGCCACCTGTGATGAGCGCCAGCGGAGAGATGAGCGCTTGCAGGATTGTCCTCTACCTCCTTCCCCTCAGCTTCAATCAAATCGAGTACAGTACTGTGCGCCGGGGCCAAGCCCGGGGACAGCACTTATCGATCGGGCTCGAGTTTAGCGACCAGCACCAGCCGCGAGCTCAGCGGAGCAGCCTAGCGACGGTCCGGGCCTCGGGATCCCGCGGAGAAGCTAAGGACGAGGAGTACCACCAGAGCCAGGCCAGTGAGACGACCAGAGCCCTCGACCTCATATCAGTGGGTAGGGCCATTTACGACCTCGGGGCTCTCGGTCTCTCGGCGATAACCATGTGGGTTCAGATTGTCCTGGTGATTTCCGTGGCCAGTCTGGGCTCAAATTCGCTTCGGCGATCCCAAGCTTCCAATCTCGATCGCCTTCGGAGTCACATCCTGGGTGATTCACTCCATGTTCATGTTTCGTGCAGCGATGGTGCTGGCTCTCGGCATGCGCCCCGCCGTCGGAGGCAAGAAGAAGGAGCCCGTTGCCAAGCAGCTTGCCGAGGAGTTGCTGGCGCAGCGCCACGCCGAAAGAGAGGAGGACTCCGAGGTGTCCTCGGAGGTGTTCGAGCCATCAGCCGGAGCAGCCGGCTCGGCGGCACACAGCGAGGCGACGGCGGCGGCGGGCAGCGACGCGCCCATGCCCCAGCAGTCGCACGGAGTCAGCAGCGCCTCGGGCGACCAGCAGCACCAGGCGCTCGCGGCGTTGCAAGGGCTGCCGACACCGACGAGCCTCGGACCCGCCCAGGCCGCGGCGAGCCCCCTGGTGGTGAAGGCACCTCCTCCGCACCTTCAGCAGCACCAACCCGCATCGAGGCCGCAGCCTGCGCTGTGGGGGGCGGCAGCAGCGGCTTCTCAGTGGCCCCCAGCTCCACCGATCGAGGGGACCATCCAGCCGACGATGCACCAGGCGCTGCGTGCCCTAGCCCAGGCGGGTGTCGAGCACCGCGACCAGCCACCTCTGCCATCAGGGCCGCCTCCGGCGGCCGCAGCAGCGGAGGGGGCGGCGGCTGCCACGGCAGTTGGAGGAGGAGCGACGGCGCCGACACCAGGGGTGATGTTCGGGCCAGCTGCGGGGAAGCCACCCCCCAAGGCATCACCCCACTGCAGTCATCCAGCCTCGGCTATCAAGTACTACGGGAACCAGCACGGCTCGGGATCGAGGTGCACTCTCTGCGGAGCGCGCATTGCATGGATTCCCGGAGGCCGCGCTGGTCAAGGAGGTGCCCCGGCAGTGCCAACGGCGGCCGAGGCCGCGCGGGCAGCGGCGTCATCCGCTCAGAGGGCGGTGGACCTCCTGACCAGCGACCCGCAGTTCAAGGCAGGTGGTGCAGCGCTGACGACGGTGAATCAGCTGTACGGTTTGCTCCAGGGTCTCCAGTGGCAGCTCCAGGCGATTCCAGAAGGAGTTCGAGCGCTGGGCCAGGTACAGTCGGCGGTGGGCCAGATGATCCAGGTCGCGACGCAGACACAGCAGTTTCTCACGCAGATGGAGGAAGGGCTCCAGCAGATCTTCCAGGGCATCACCGCCATCAAGACGCAGCTCACTGGGATGGCGGACTTCGCGATAGCCATCGACACGCTCCAGGAGTCGGTCAATGCCATCGCGG
>CAUYUJ010000566.1:0-77500 GCA_963575745.1 Prorocentrum cordatum
CAAGACTGCCCAAGACGGCCCCAAAAATAATGCGAAGACGGCTCCGACACGGTCCCACAGACCTCCAAGACGGCCCAAAAGCGCCCAGGGACCCACGACTGCCCACAGAGGCTTACGAGACGGCCCCCGAAGGCCAAGAAGAAATCCCTTGGAGGCCCCCAGAGGCTCCCGAGAGGCCCCCAAGAGGATCCAGGAGGCCCACGACGACGGCGGCAAGACAGCCGCCAGACCGACCGTCAGGCCCAGACGACGGGCGGCGACGAGGCGGCGACGGGGCGGCGACGGCGGCAACATAGCCGCCAGACAGCCACTGAGGCCCAGACGACGGGCGGCGACGAGGCGGCGACGGAGAGCCCACGGCGGCAACATAGCCGCTGGACCGGCCGTCAGGCCCAGACGACGGGCGGCGACGAGGCGGCGACGGCGACAGCGGCCGGACCGACCGTCAGGGCCAATTCAATGAAACGGAAGCGAGAAACCTTCAGCGCAAGCACTGCCTGGAGAATGGCGCACGAGGAAAGAGCAGAAGAACGAAAGGAGAACAGAAGATCCCCTCCCTCCCTCCCTCCCTCCAGGGTAAAACACGGACAGGTGCACCCCGTGCCTCCGGAACTCCTCGTAGGCCCCAGCCAGGAAGCCGCGGTGCCTCGCCACCCCCCCCCCGGCCCGAGGGCAGGCGACGCGGGGGACAGGACGCTATCGTCGTTGTCGTCGTTGCCCCTCATCCAGCTCCATCCCTCCTCACTCCTCCCTCCTCCTGGCCCTCCTGCCCCTCACCCTCACCCTCCTCCTCCCCCTCATCCCCCTCCTCCCCCCCCCTCCTCCCCCTCATCCACGTCCTCCTCCTCCTCATCATCATCATCCTCCTTCTCCGCCTCCTCCTCCTCCTCCTCCTCCTCCTCCTCCTCCTCACCCGCCCCGCCTACTCATCGTCTTTCTCCGAATACTCCTTTTCAAAGTCATCATTGTCGCCACCACCGTCTCCAATCACAGTACTCAGCATCCTAACAATCAGCAGCAAAGGCTTCAGCCCCCTCATCATCATGATCAACGTGGTCATACAGGTGTTCGTTCTGATCGTAGCCGTCCCATGATACGAATGGCCTGCATCGTCAGGACTTGATGTGCACCCCTTCGGTTTGCACGACCAGCAAGATGAAAGTGATGGCTCCGTCGAAAATATGGCTTACAACAAGAAAGCGCTCACACACAGAGAGCGCGCTCGCACGAGCGAGCGCCAGCATGACGCTCAAATCCTCGCTGGAGGTCAAGAATTCCTTACAGATATGCTGGACTGCATCTCCCCTCACGCCAGCCCTGGCCGCCCTCCCGCACACCCGAACTTGGTCGCAGAGTAGATGGCGTAGCCCGGGCACGTGGCCAACCCGGCGACTGAGGAGACGATGCTGACTCGGCCACCCTCCCCTTCCAGCCGCAAGAGCGGTATGAAAAAAAGCATAGAAGAAACATGCTCGGATAGAAGGAATGAGAAGGACGAAGAAGAGCAGGACAGGAGGAGGGAGACAGAGAGAGAGAGAGGAAGAAACAGGGAGAGACGGGGAGCCAGAGACAGAGAGAGCGACAGACATACAGAGAGAGAGGGAGACACAACAAATGGCCTGGCGAAGAACCCAACCCTGTCTCTACGCGAGGCAACTATCAACAGCACCGCTCAACGCACGAGAACAAACTGAGGGGTGTGCCAAATGGGCACGGCCGCGCCGTGCGGACGCACCCACCACCAGCAGCCGAGGTGGAGCTCCCTGCAGGGGCAGGAGACGACAGAGGGGCGTGCCGAAGTGGGCGCGGTGGCGCCATGCGAACTGGGACCCTAGGTTTAGGTCGGGCCTGTCCCCCTACAGGGGGATTTTCGACGAAAAATTAAAAATACCCGAAAAATGTCCCCAAAAGGTATAAAAAATAGTCCCCAGACTATGCTTGGAGTATGTTTGGATTGTTTTGGGGGTATTCTTTATTTTTCGTCGAAAATCCCCCTGTAGGGGGACAGGCCCGACATAACCCTAGGTGGAGCTACCTGGGGTGCAAGAAAAACTGATGAAGTCTGTGCCGAAATGGGCGCGGCGGCACCATGCGAGGCACGATCCTCGTGAGGGTATGCCGCAGTCGGCGCGGCGGCGCCATGCGAACGCACCCACTGGGACTCTGAGTGGAGCTCCCTGGGAGGGGGGGGGCAGGGAATGTGGAACAATAGGCCGCCGAAATGGGCGCGGCAGCGCCATGCGAACGCACCCACTGAGGCCTGCTGTGGAACTCCTTGAGAGGGGCAGGAAACATGTGAGGGATGCACCGAATGGGCGCGGCGGCGCCATGCGAAACGGAGCCCCAGGTGGAGCTCAATGCGGGGGCACGATCTTCGTGAGGGGTGTGACGAAATGGGCGCGGCGAGGCCATGCGAACGCACTCGCTGAGGCCTTGGGTAAAGCTTCTTAGGATGGGCAGGAAACGCGTGAGGGATGTGCCGAAATGAGCTCGACGGCGCCATGCAAACGCAACAGTGGGGCCCAGGTGGAGCTCTCTGCGGTGCACGTTCCTTGCGAGGGGTGTACCAAAAATTTGCGCGGCGGCGCCATGCGAACGCACCCACTGGGACCCTCGGTGGAGCTCTCTGGGAAGCAGGGAGCGCGTGAAGGGTGTGCTAGGATGGGCGCGGCAGCGCCATGCAAGCGCACCCAAATGAGGCCCTGGGTGTAGCCCCCTGGGGGGACAGGAAACTTGCATGGGGTGTACCGCATGGGCGCAGCGGCGCCATGCGAACGCACCCATTAGGACCCCAGGTGGATTTCCCTGGGGGAGGGGGAGGGAAGGGGGGGGGAGGGGGGGGGAGGGGCCGAAACGTGTGAGGGAGGGGTGTGTCGATATGGGCGCGGTTCCATGCGAACGTACCCAGCGGGGTCCTAGATGAAGCTTCCTGGGGGGCAGGAAACGTATGAAGGATTGGCCAAATTGGGCGCGACGGCGCCATGCGAACGCACCCACTGAAGCCCTTGGTGAAGTTCCCTGGAGGAAACGTGCGAAAGGGGAGTGCCACAATGGCCGCGGCGGCGCCATGCGGCCGCGCCCACTGGCGGCGTAGGTGGAGCTCCCTGGGAAGAAGGAAACGCGCGAGGGGTGTGCTGGAATGGGCGCGGCGGCGCCATGCGAACGCACATGCTTAGGCCCTGGTGGAGCCCCCTGGAGGAGCAGGACACGTGAGGGGTGCGCCGATATGGCCGCGACGGCGCCATGCGACCGCACCCACTGGAACAGTAGGTGAAGCTCCCTTGGGGGCAGGAGACATATGAGGGGTGTGCCGAATATGCCGCGGCGGCGCCATGCGAATGCACCAACTGGAAGCCGTGGTGGAGCTTTCTGGGGGCCAAGAAACTTGCGAAGTGGGTGCTGACATGGAGAGGTCGGATAAGGGAAAAGGAGACGATGAGGAGCATGAGGCGAAGGAGGAGGAGGTGGGAGCAGGAGGAGGAGGAGGAGGAGGAGGAGGAGGTGGAGGAGGAGACGCGAGGACCCTTAAGTTTTGAGGAGGAAGATTCAAAACGAGGGCGCAGCGCACAAGAGCTTTGGGAAATGAGACGAAGAGGCGCCGGAAGCCACATTGAGTTGGGCATTCAGTCTGGGCACAGACGCCACCCTCACAACGATGCGTAATCTAGCACCAAATACCGCATACCGGGCGGGTGACGCAAAGGGAAAAAAGGTTCCAATAACGCACGCCCTTTTGTCAGCAATACGTGGAGTAGTACCGTACCTGCTGCGCATGCGCGCACGTCCGATGTACGAGGGAACGCGTTTCACGGGCACCCGCCTTCAGAACATCACGCGACACGTCGGATCCTGGGGGGGTCCTCCCACCCAGACATCCCGCGCGCCGTCGGAAAACCATGGAGTGGGGGGGGATTCCCGCCCCCCGTCTCACCAAACACACGCAATTGATTATTTGATTCAAGCCGGGGGCGTCGACCCGAAAATGGTGGAAATTACAACCAACTGGGACGGATTCCAACAATGTTTGTACCAATCCCAACCAACCGGTTCGAATCACAACCGTTTTGGCAACTTCTGGGGCTCTTTAGAGGTTCCTGACAGGTTCCGCGGAAACTCCTCCAGAGGCTCCATAGAAGATCCTTACCAGTTCCCTAAGAGGTTCCTAGCTAGGAACTTCAAAGATGTCTGCCGGATTATTTGGGATTTCTGCTGGTTCCTGAAGAATTCCTTGGGGCTCCGTAGAAGTCCTGAAGGTTCCTGAAGAATTCCTGAGAATTCCTGAAAGATCGCCAATGATTCCTGAAGGATTTCTAAAGTTTCCTGAAGGTTCCTGGATGATTGGTTGAAGGTTCCTGATGGATTTCTGAAAGACCGCTGCGAACTTCTGAAGATTCGAAGAAGATTCTTGGGGATTTCTCAAGATTCCTGAAATATGCCTGAAGGATTCCTGAAGGATTCCTGAGGAGTCCTGGGGAGGTCCTGGGGATTCCTGAAGGAATCCTGGAGGATGTCTTACGGTTTCTAAACGAGGCTGAACGGTTCCTCTGGACTCTGTGAAGCATGTCTGTTGGTTCCTGAAGGATTCCTGAAAAATTATTGAAGGATTTCTACCTGATTCCCGAATGTGTTCTGAAGAGTCCTGAGGAAGTCCTGAGGAGTCCTGACGGAATCCTCCAGATATCCTCTAGGTCTGTGAACGACGTTAAGGGTTCCTGTGGATTCCGCTAAGCATTGCTGTAGATTCCTGAAGGATTTCTGAAGGGTTCTTACAAAATATGCACGCCGAATTGCTGAAGGATTCCTGCGGTTTCCTTGGGAGTCCTGTTCCTGAGGGTTCCTGAAGGTCTCGTTCCCTCCGGGGTTCGGGGAGCCCCCCCTACCCGCGGAGAGGGAAAGCGCGGCCGAACGAGTTGCCTTGCCCCCCGCCGCCGCCGCCGCGTCGTTCGGCCCCCGCCCCCTCCCCCGCGGGCGTGAGGTTTCGCCGGGCCCCGAGGGCAGCGCTTCCAATGGAAGCATTTCGTGCCCTCGGGGCCTCCGTGCGCCCCCGAAGCCGTGGGGAGGGAGAAGGGGGGGCGAACGGGTCGCTTTGCCCCGCGCCGCCGCCGCCGCCGAATCGCTCGGTTCCTGCCGCTTTTCTTGCGGACGTGGGATTCCCCAAACCCCAGAGAGGGGCGCCTCCAATGGAAGCGTTTCGCGCCCTCGGGGGTTCGGGGGGCTCCCGCACCCACGAGGAGGGACAGCGTGGCCGAACGAGTCGCCTTGCCCCCCGCCGCCGCCGAGTCGTTCGGCCCCCGCCTCCTTTGTTGTGGGCCCGGTTTCTCCAGGCCCCGAGGGCGACGCTTCCAAGAAGCGTTTTCGCGCCCTCGGGGCCCCGCTGAACTTCCAAACCCACGGGGAAGGAGAAAGGGGGCGAACGGCTCGCGTTGCCCGCCGCCGCCGCCGAGTCGTTCAGCCCCCGCCTCTTTCCTTGCGGGCGCGGGATTCCCCAAACCCCGAGGGCGACGCTTCCAATGAAAACGTTTCGTGCCCTCGTGGTTTCGGGGAGCTCCCGAACCCACGGGGAGGGAGAGCGTAGCCGAAGGAGTCGCCTTGCCAACCGCCGCCGAAGCCGAGTCATTCGGCCCCCGCCTAATTTTTTGCGGGCGCGGGATCCCCCAAACCCCCGAACCCGACGCTTCCACTGGAAGCGTTTCGTGCCCTCGGGATTTCGGAGAAACTCCGAAGCCATGGGGGGACGAGGGTGACTGAACAAGCCACCTTTTCCTCCGCCGCCGCCACCTTCCCCGCTTCTCTATCGAATGCATGTTCAATCAAGCACACACACACACAACGTGTGACGTTTCGCGTATCCCCACCAGCCCGCCCAGTCAGGATGGGAGGCTTTCTTCAAGCCTCTCGGAAGCTATATTGAGCCCTGGTCGGCTAGAGGCTGTCGGAGGCTACCGGGGGCCATGCTCAACTATCTTGGATACGTTTGAAGTTGTGCTTGGAGATCTGCCAGGGGCTATCTTGGGCCATGCTCGACATCCTGGGACCAGTTTGGGGGTAGGAGGAAAAAACAAATGAGGGAGAGGAGGAACAATATAAAAGGAGGCGGAAGAGGGGGAATAATAATAATCACAAGAAGAGGAAAAAGAAGAGGAGGAAGATGAGGAATGACGCACGACGAAGATCAGGAGGAGGAGGTGTAAGAAGAGGAGGAGGAGGAACGGGACGGAGG
This sequence comes from Prorocentrum cordatum, assembly GCA_963575745.1. NCBI lineage: Eukaryota > Dinophyceae > Prorocentrales > Prorocentraceae > Prorocentrum > Prorocentrum cordatum. Next base: position 6,221 of record CAUYUJ010000566.1, read on the forward strand.
AAGCAGGAAAGGACGGAAAAAAACTCACGATGGCAAGGAGGATGAGATGTCGGTATTTGGATATGCGTTGTTGTGAAAAACGTGGGTCTGTGTTGTGAATATATGTGTTGTTGTGCTGGATCTATGTTGTTGCATTAGGGTGATGTGTGTTGACTGGAGTTGCTCCTGCAGCGCAGCTCCCAAATGAAAGAAAGCAAGCTAATACCAAGTCCAGACGGGGCTCCCATATTGCCTCCCAGAAATAAGATATACTCTTAAGACGTTCATTTGACGTCTGAATCGTCGTCAAACGCTGTACACTTAGAATCCTACCGTCGGCTCAAGATGGCTGGTTGTAATTAGTACCGATTGGTTCTTTGACCTGTTGAAGAGCGGGCAGGTCGGTTGCAATTGGTACCCGTCGATTGGGATTGGTCTGACATGCGGGTTCATCACCCCCCAAAACTCGCCGCTGGCGGGCGGGCAAACGACGACGGCGGGCACCGACAAACGACGACCGACGACGACGAGGACGAGGAAGAAAACGTCGTCCGTCGTCGTCGCCGCCGTCGCTGTTCGCCGACCTCGGGGCGACAGCGACCGCCGTCGTCGTTTGCCGGCGGCCCCTGCTTTGGCACCCATTGGGAGCGGAGGGGAGCTCCAAACCGCTAGGGGGACTAATCCTAGCGACGCGGTGACAATCCTAGCGACGTGCGGCCAGTCCTGGCGAGGTATGTTTTACACGGGGTCCAACCCCGGTTGCTCTTACAATAATAAATACAAACTCAAGAAGCTCCAGGATTCAATGGATGTCCTGAAGTGTGTGCATTTATGCGTTGTCTCCTGGCAAACCGAGATCAGACACATCTTGGAAAATCAAGCGGGATTGTTCTCTGCAATGGCTTTCGCAATAGCAAACAGTAGCATTTGCAGTACGAGTGAAGGTATTAGCAGCAGCAGTAGCACTAGCAGCAACAGTACTACAATAATGGTAGTAACATCAGTAGTAGTACCAGTAGTAGTCGTCGTCGTAGTAGTAGTAGTGATAGAAATAGTAGTAGCAATAATAATAATACTCGTGTACCAGCAGTAGCAGCAATAGTAGTAGTAGTAGTAGTAGTAGTAGTAGTAGTAGTAGTAGTAGTAGTAGTAGTAGTAGTAGTAGTAGTAGTGATAGTAATTGTAGTGGTAGTAGTAGTATTAGTAATAATACTAGTAGTGTCAATAGTAGTAGCACACTACGAGTACTACAGCCAGTGGTGGTAGCCGTACTAACGCTGGTACTAGAAACCGTATGTGTAGTAACAATAATTATAATAATAATAGTAGTAGCAGAAAAGAATCGCAATAGTAAAAGTAGTAGTTCTAACAGTGTTGGTAGTTGGTAGTAGCCGAAATTATAATAGAGGTTGGAATACGCATTGTGTTAATACTACGCATACAATGGAATATTAATACGACGAATGGTACGAATTTTACGACGATGGCTCGTCGCACTCGTAGTACGACTACACTAGTGCTCGTGACAAGGAACGACTACAATAGTAGCCGTAGTCGTGATATTGGTGGTAGTAATAGCAGTGGTCCTTGTAATAATGTTAGTAACGATGGTCATTGTCTTAAAATTATAGTATGATAAATGACTATGGAATAATATTAGCACTACCGGTTGTAGTAATGAAAACAGAGGTAGTAGTAGAAGAAATAATAGTAGTGATAGTAGTAGTGATAGACATATTACCATCGTCGCACTCTAAAATAATAGTGGTGATAACGAAAATAATGGGAGGAGTAATCACAGCCCAAAAAAAAAATCGCAGCTCAAATAGTAGCAGCAGACGAAGTAGTGGCAGCAGACATAGGAGAATAACACGTAGTGGTAATTCGAAGAATAAAAATGGCGGTAGCAGTAAAAGTCACAAGTTTGGCAGTAGTTGTATGTAGTTGTGATAAGAGTCGTTTTAAGACTCGTGTGACCAATTTAAAAAAAATGGTACTCACAGTAGTGGTAGTGGACTCGTAATAGTGAAATGAGTAGTACGAGTGATGGTAGTAGTCTGAAATAACCCTCACCGCCGTCCTCGTGATAATGGAAGCCATCTTCGCGTCTCCCCCTCGCCGTCTTCCCCATCGTTCTGGCGGAGGTTTTCCTCCCGCCCCCTGTTCGGCATCCTCCTCCTGTTCCTCGTCGTCCTCCTCCTCCTCCTCCTCCCCATCCTCCTCCCCTTGTTTCCCCTTTTGGCTCCTCCTCAGCATCATAGCAACCAGCATCATCGCGATCATCAGCATCCTCATCTTTACCATCACCGTCATCGTCATCACCACCATCATCATGATCAGCATCGACATTGTCACCTTCGTCATAATATCATCAGCACCATTATCATCACCATTGTCACCGTCATCATCATCATCATCATCATCATCATCAGCATCATCATCATCATCATCATCATCATCATCATCATCATCATCATCATCATCATCACCCCCTACCCCATCCTTCTCCTCCTCCTCCTCCTTTTCCCCCCCTGTTGCTGCCAACTCTCCCCGTGCACCTCCTCCCCCGCCCCCCTTTGCACGGGAACGCATGTCAATTTTCTTCGGCGCCGTCGCCGCCGCGGTCGGCTGGGGCGCGTCCTCCGACAGCCAGATCGCGAAGCCATTTGGGCAACCCCGCGGGCCACGTCACTGAAACAATTCCCGCCTGCAGCTGGGGCGCAAGATCAAGCCGCCGGGACAAGCTTAACACATACAGGATTTAGATGACAAATACATGATTCAGATGACCCGCTCGGATTACTAACATGATCTGGTGGCCCCATAGGGAGGGGGGTCCCGCCCTGACATCTCTTCACAATTCACTCACAGACGGGGCTCCCGCCGGGGAGTTCCTCCAGATCCACGACTCAGGAGCCCAAAAATGACGAGAGCTACACGTTTTGGCTGACCCACTTGGATTACTAACATGATCTGGCGGCCCCATAGGGAGAGGGCTCCCGGCTGAGACTTCCTCACGAGTCACTCAGAGACGGGGCTCCCGCTCGAGATTTCCTCCAGAACCACTCCTCAGGAGCCCCAAAAAAGCAACAACCACAAACATGAAGTGTGGGCCACAGGGAAGGGACTCCCGCCTGAAACTCCCTCGCAATTCGCTCACAAACGAGGCCCCCGTACGAGACATGTTCACGATTTGCCCCATTGGGGTGCTCAAGAGGCACTACGCCTACTAGAATATTCTGACGACCCACTCGAATTAAGAGCATGAAATGGGGGCCCCAAAGGAAGTGCACTCTGCCTGAGACATCCTCGCGTTTCACTAACAGAATAGGCTCCCGCTCGAGACATCCTGACGACTTGCACCCTTGGGGCGCTTAAGTGTTATGCCTGGTCGATTGTTCCGATGGCCCGCTCCAATTACAAATATGAAACACAGGCCCCATAAGGACGGGGTCCCCGCCTGAGACGTCCTCGCAATTCGCTCACAGACGGGGCCCCCGCTCGAGACATCCTCACGATTGCCCCCCTTGGGGTGCTCAAATGCTACGCCTAACCGGATATCCCAATGACCCGCTCGGATTGGTAACATGAAGCGTGGGCCCGATAGAGAGGGGGCTCCCGCCCAAGACTTCCTCACACTCCTCTCTCGGATATCTAAATTACATGAAAACCCAATTAGGGAAGGGAGGGGGAGCTCCCGCTCGAGACTCCCTATCGCTTCACTCACGGACGAGGCCCCCGCTCGAGACAGGCTCACAATTTGCCGCCCTGGGGCGCTCAAGTTCTATGCCTGGTAAGGTGGGCCGACGACCCGCTCAGATTCATATAACACAATGAACAGCGGGCATCACAGGGAGGGGGCTCCCGCTTTAGACTTCCTATTCTTTCACAGACACGGCCCCCGCCCGAGACATCCTCACGAATAGCCCTCTTGGGGTGGTCAAGTGTTACGACAAGGACAATATCATGATGACCCGCCCGAGGTACCGACATGAAGTGCGGGCCACATAAGGAGGTGGCTCCCGCCTGAGAACTCCTTGCAATTCACTCACAAACGAGGCCCCCGCTCGAGACATCCTCACGATTCGCCGTCTTGGGGTGCTCAAGTGCTATGCCAGGCAGAATTTGCCGATGACCCGCTCGGATTAGCAACATGAAGCGCGGACCTCATACGGAGGGGGCTCCAGCTCGAGATTTCTTCGCTCAGACGATGCCCCCACTCGGATCGGATGGCCCGATCGGGTTGGTGACATGAGGTGGGGGCCCCACATGGAGGACAGGTCGTGCTAATAATGACAATAACGATGACGGAGAGGGAGGAAGGAAGCATGAGGATAAGGGAAGAAGGAGGAGTGCGTGAGTGCGTTAGTGTGTGAGTGATGATGATGATGATGATGATGATGATGATGATGATGATGAGAATGGTAGTGGTGCTGGTGATGACGATGGTGATAGTAAGTGTGCGTGTGAAAACACGGCGTGGTGATAGTGATGGTATGATGCTGATGATGTGGGAGGGTGTTATAATTCCTGCGCCGGGTGCCCAGAGAAAGCAAAAGCTCTACTCAGGATACGGAATTAACAATAGTAGTAACAGTCGAAGGAGTAGTATTAGTAGTGGTACTAGTAGTACTAGTACTAGTACTAGTAGTAGTACTAGTAGTAGTAGTAGTAGTAGTAGTAGTAGTAGTAGTAGTAGTAGTAGGAGTAGAATTAGTAGAATAATTAGTAGAATTAGTAGAATTAGTAACAGTAGTGACAGTAGACATAGTCGTAGTAGTAGTAGCAACAGCAGTAGTAGGAGGGGGAACAGCAGCAGTAGTAATCGTAATAATAAAAAAGTATAAGAAATCATAATACAGGTAGTAGTAGGACTAGTAAGAGTAGGACGAATAGAAGAAGTAATAGTAGCGGAAACAATAGTAGTAGTAGTAGTAGTAGTAGTAGTAGTAGTAGTAGTAGTAGTAGTATTGGCAGTCGTAGTAGTAGTAGTAGTAGTAGTAGTAGTAGTAGTCGTAGTAGTAGTAGTAGTAGTAGTAGCAGTAGTAGTAGTGATGGTAGTGGTAGTAGTGGTAGTGGTAGTGGTAGTGGTAGTAGGTAGTAGTAGTAGTAGTAGTAGTAGTAGTAGTAGTAGTAGTAGTAGTAGTAGTAGTATAGTAGTAGTAGTAGTAGTAGTAGTAGTAGTAGTAGTCGTAGTAGTAGTAGTAGTAAGTCGTAGTCGTAGTCGTAGTCGTAGTAGTAGTAGTAGTAGTAGTAGTAGTAGTAGTAGTAGTAGTAGTCGTAGTAGTAGTAGTAGTAGTAGTAGTAAGTAGTAGTGGTAGTAGTAGTAGTAGTAGTAGTAGTAGTAGTAGTAGTGTAGTAGTAGTAGTAGTCGTAGTAGTAGTAGTAGTAGTAGTAGTAGTAGTAGTAGTAGTAGTAGTAGTAGTAGTAGTCGTAGTCGTAGTCGTAGTCGTAGTCGTAAGTCGTATCGTCGTAGTCTAGTAGTAGTAGGTAGTAGTAGTAGTAGTAGTAGTCGTAGTAGTAGTAGTAGTAGTAGTAGTAGTAGTAGTAGTAGTAGAGTAGTAGTAGTAGTAGTACGTAGTAGTAGTAGTAGTAGTAGTAGTAGTAGTAGTAGTAGTAGTAGTAGTAGTTAGTAGTAAAGCAGCAGCAGTAGTAGTAGTAGTAGTAGTAGTAGTAGTAGTAGTAGTACTAGTAGTAGTAGTAGTAGTAGTAGTAGTAGTAGTAATAGTAGTAATAGTAGTAGTAGTAGTCATCGACGTCGTCGTCGCAGAAGAAACAAAAGTAGAAGCTCTAAGAAGCTTCAAAGAAGTCTTTAGGAAGCTGAACAAAAACCCTCGAACAAAATTCAAAATAAGGCTCTAAGAAGCTTTAAATCATCCTCTAGGAAGCTTCAGAAAAAAGGCTCTAATAAGCTTGAAAGACGGCTCTGAGAAGCTTCAAAAAAGCCTCGAAAAAGCTGATCACAATCTTCAAAGAAACGTATAACAAGTTTCTAAGACTATTAGTAGAAGTTTCTTCACGTCTTGAGATTTCCAGCCGGGATTGGAACAGAATTGGCAAGGATTGACTCCTATTAGCCAAGGCTGGTTCTATTTCGCCGGACTTGGTCATAATAACGGTTCCCACCGCCCAACCTCCGAGCGGCCACAGACAGCGGCCTTTGTCAAATGCAGCACGGCAGTCGCATATCCGCCGACCCCCGCTTGACTGGGTGAAAAGGCGTGTGTCGGGGATGGACAGACCCCCCTTTAGCAAAACGTGGTTTAGTGAAAACGACCTGAGGCCCAAACCTGGCGGGCGCAACCCCAGGGCGCGCCAAGACGGCCCAAGGCGTCCCAAACGAAGCGCCAAGAGACTGTCCAAGAGAGCGTCGATATGACACCCGGGAGCACCCCCGCGATCCAAGCTGGCTTCGAGACAGCCCACGACGCGCCCGAAACAGCTCAAGACTGCTCCCAAAGGACAGCCGAGAGGGCCCCAAGAAGCGAAAATCGCCCCATTCCCCTCGGAACATCATGTTCAGCATCCAAGACGGCGTAAAGGCTACCAAGATCGTCCCAGCTTCGCCCGAACGTGGCCCAAGAGAGCTCTAAGACAACCCCAGATTCAGCCCCAGCGGACCCCACGACGGCCCCAGGAACCCTCGAGACGGGCCAAGAGAACCCCCAAGAGAGGCACAAGAGGGAAGGACGAACTGACACTGCGAGTCGCTCCCCCCAAGATGGCCTCAAGAGCACCCGAGAAGCCCCCGAGGCGCCCCCCCAGAGGCGCCAGGAGCCCTCCGCGACGCCCTCAAGCGGCCCCCCAGAGGCATCCCCCCCAACCAAAAAGAGCTCCCCAGATGCCACAAAGAGCCCTCCAACGTGCCTTCGAGAAGCTTCCCGAGAGCCCGTCATATGCATCCATGAGGCTCCCGACTCACCACATGCCCTTCACGATCGCCGCAAGCTCTCACTCCCTCTGGAGGCCGGCGGAACGGCGCAGGCCACCTCAACGAACACATATGTGAACGCTTGTGAAGGGTGTCAACTGTACAGTCGGGGCCTTGACCTGAGGAACCCAAAATAAGGAACGAGGCCCCTTTTTTCCATAAGTTGAACTTCGATTTCCTATCGAAAACATAAGGAAAACCTGAGGCAAGCTGTGAAACACTTAAGGACTTAAGGAACGCGGAGCCCCTCCCCAACCAAAAGGGTTCCTTCTTCAGGGCCCCGACTGTATAGTGCGTCACTCGATTGCATGTCTGCATGCCCTTTCGCTCCCCACATGGTACCTCTGTTATCAGCCTCGGCGTCATCAATTACTCCGACGGAAGGACCCCACATGATAATCTGTTTAGCTTTCCCTTATCCCTTTCCTCCCGGCCATGGCAAACACCCTCGTATCGCCCTCTCCTCTGCCATCTTTTCCTCTTCTTCTATTTCCCCCCCCCTCCTTCTCCTCCTCCTCCTCCTCCTCCTCTCCACCTCCTCCTCATCATCGCCCTCCCCATACCCCTTCCGTCCTCATCCTCCTCCTGCCTCTTTTCCACGTGCACGTCCCTTTCCCCCCGGTCGGGGGAAGCAAGTCGATTTTCCTCGGCGCCGTCGCCGCCTCGGTCAGAACGCGCGCGTTTGCCGACGGCCAGATCGCGAAGCCGTCGGGTCAACCCTTCGGGCCAGCCACGCCTGCGGGGCACTCCCGCGGGCCGCCGGAGCGCGAGGGCAGGCCGTCGGGACAACCCCGCGGGCCAGGCCGTCGGGACAACCCCGCGGGCCTCCTCGCGCGCGCCGCGGCGCTCAGGCGGGCGGCAGCACGAAGCCCAGCTCTGCCGCGAGCTGCTCCGCTTCAGCCCTGGAGTCCACCGCTCTCTCGTCGAACTCCTGGAGCGCCTTCCGCAGCGACGCCGGCGGCCCGCGCTCCAGGAACTCTCGCGCGGGCGGCCGCAGGATCAGCATGTTCCGCATGCACGTGGCGCGGGAGAACATGACGTAGAGGTGCAGCCACCACATATCGTCCGACATGCCCGTGCGGCCAGCGTCCTCATCCCTGGCGCAGTCGATGGTGACGCCCTTGCGCAGCGTCTGGCCCTGCGACAGCGTGGAGGTCAGGTAGGACGCGTGCGTCAGCGTGAATCCCGAGCGGCGCACAGTGTGCGCCCCCGAGCTCTGCCACGTGAACTCCTGCTCGCTGGGCCTGAACATGAGCAAGCTCCTCGCCCGCGCCTGGGCCTCGCCGTCGTCGTCAGCGCCCTCGGTGCCCTGCAGCAGCACCTCGGCGACCTCCTTGTAGATCGGGGACTCCTGGAAGCCGTGCACATGCAGCCAGATTCCCTGCGGTAGGAAGCGGGGGCGGAAGAGCTGGCCCGGCGCGCACTCCTCGTAGTCCCGCTCGTCGTCTGCGTGAAACTCGAAGGACACGACGGTGGCCCGTTGCTCCTGTACGAGCCCCAACTTCTTCTTCAGCTCCTCCTGCACGGCCGTGAACCGGACCTCCATGCCGACGTGCGCCGGTAAGACGCCGTGGATGTCCCCCGTCTTGTGCATGTTCGGGACGTTCAGGAGGCGCCGGCCTGCGTCTGCGCCAGGCTCAGCTCCGTTTCCGGCCAACGCGATTCCTCCCCCGACGCCCGAGAAAAAAAATTGCGTTAGTGACCCCTTAGTCCATTGAAACATCGGTGTTTGGAAAAGGGGGGGTCAGAAAAAAACTGGAGAGGGGACCTTTTCAAGTTCCCTCTCCAGTTGGAACGCGCGGGAAAGTGAACCTTTGCAAGTTCCCTTTCCCGCTGCTGGAGAGGGAACCTTTTCAAGTTCCCTCTCCAGTTGGAACGCGCGGGGAAGTGAACCTCTGCAAGTTCCCTTTCCCGCTGCTGGAGAGTGAACCTTTGCAAGTTCCCTCTCCAAGGGAAAGTGAACCTTTTCAAGTTCCCTTTCCCGCGAATGAAGGGTGAACCTTTTCAAATTCCCCCTTCACGCCGACGACAAGGGGGGACAGGGAACCTTGCAAGTTCCCTCTCCCGCAGCTAGAGACGTCGAACCTTTTCAAGTTCCCTCTCCAGCCCAATCCTGCCACGAACGGGAAAGTGAACCTTTTCAAGTTCCCTCTCCCGCAGCTAGAGAGTGAACCTTTTCAAGTTCCCTCCCCAGCCCAAACGAACGCGGGAGAGTGAACCTTTTCAAGTTCCCTCTCCCGCCGACGACGACAAGGTTGGCCAGCAATTGGACGTGGGCAAGTCGAAAGAGAATATTCAGGCCGCAGGAGCGAGTTCCCCTTCGATCCTCCAAGTGACGACAAGAGACGGTCCTCAGACGGGACTACCCGCACCGCCCACAGACAAAGTTCCCGCTTGATACTTCCCCCTTGTTCAGGCCGCAGGAACTGAGGAGCCCAAAAAGCTCGCTCGGATGACCCGCTCGGGTTCGAACATGAAGTGCGTGCCCCACAGGGATGGAGCGCCCGCCTGATACTTCTCCCATATTCAGGCCTCAGGAGCCCAAAAGCGACGACAGTTACAGGATTCCGATGGCCCGCCTCGGATTAGTAACATGATCTGGGGGCCCCATAGGGAGGAGACCCCCGCCTGAGACTTCCTCGCAATTCACTCACAGACGAGGCTCCCGCCTGATACTTCCTCCAAATTCACGCCCCAGGAGCCCAAAAGTGACGACAGTTACAGGATCCCGATGACCCGCCTCGGATTGGTAAGATGATCTGCGGGCCCCATAGAGAGAGGCTCCCGCCTGAGACTTCCTCGCAATTCACTCACAGACAACGCTCCCGCCTGATACTTCCTCCAAATTCACGCCCCAGGAGCCCAAAAGTGACGACAGTTACAGGATCCCAATGACCCGCCTCGGATTAGTAAGATGATCTGCGGGCCCCATAGGGAGAGGCTCCCGCCTGAGACTTCCTCGCAATTCACTCACAGACGAGGCTCCCGCTGATACTTCCTCCAAATTCACGCCCCGGGAGCCCAAAAGTCACGACAGTTACAGGATCCCGATGACCCGCCTCGGATTAGTAAGATGATCTGCGGGCCCCATAGGGAGAAGCTCCCGCCTGAGACTTCCTCGCAATTCACTCACAGACGAGGCTCCCGCTAGATACTTCCTCCAGATTCACGCCCCAGGAGCCCAAAAGTGACGACAGTTACAGGATCCCGATGACCCGCCTCGGATTAGTAAGATGATCTGCGGGCCCCATAGGGAGAGGCTCCCGCCTGAGACTTCCTCGCAATTCACTCACAGACGACGCTCCCGCCTGATACTTCCTCCAACTTCACGCCCCAGGAGCCCAAAAGTGACGACAGTTACAGGATCCCGATGACCCGCCTCGGATTAGTAAGATGATCTGCGGGCCCCATAGGGAGAGGCTCCCGCCTGAGACTTCCTCGCAATTCACTCACAGACGACGCTCCCGCTTGATACTCGAGTGAGTGACGGACTGACTGAGTGATGTGTGACGCCAACGGATGATATCCTCATGTGATGATCATGATGAGTGAGTGAGTGAGTGAGTGAGTGAGCGATCGAGTGGTGTATGGGTAAGTGTGATGGTGCTGAGGAGGAGAGGCGTGGGTCATGATGATCATGACTGATGATGATGATGGCGAGAAAGAGGAAGAGAGAGAGAGAGAGGGTGTGAGATCCTGCGCGGGGGGTGTGCAGAGAAAACAAGAACCCCACTTTGGATGTGGGGAAAAATCACTCCTGAATCCACCCATGCAATCCGGCACTGCGGATACCTCATGAACCGGCCCACCTGACAAAAATGGGCACCCCTCTCCGTCGCGACCTATTTTTCCGGACCCCTCTCCACAACGGGCGCCTTAATGTTCTGGACACCCCCGCAGGATTGCAGGCGTGAGCATTCATGACGGTGGTCGCGTTGGTGAACACGGTGAAAGTGAGTACATGACGACTTTGCGAACATGGAGATTGGACAACCCACCCTTCAAAAAATTTCTATTGCGTAGGGATTCTTGCCACTACGGCAATACATGGGTTAAGTACGCAAAAAATGGCACGCGAGGGAAACGGGGATGCGCAGCCAGTGGCGGATAAAGCTGTGAAGTATGAGGGGAGCACAGATGATGACAATGAGGGTGATGTTACTTGCGAAGTGGACATAATAGAGAACATTACGGCATCGACGGCGACGGCCATAGGAACGACAATCGCGATAATAGTGGCAAAAATGATGGTGGCAGAGAGGGCAACTGTGATGACGATAGTCATGTAAATTTCGATGGGGAAGATGATGACGATTACGATGGTGCTGATGACGATGATAATGACGGTGGTGGTGGTGATGATGATGCTGATGATGATGATGCTGCTGATGATGATGATGGTGGTGGTGATGATGATGATGACGACGACGACGACGACGATGATGATGATGATGATGATGGTGGTGGTGGTGGTGGCGCTGATGATGATGATGATGATGATGACGACGATGATGATGATGATGATGATGATGATGATGAAAGTGCCGGTCATGCTCTGCAGGCTGGTGGTCACGAGCGCGAGCTTCGAGAACATCGCGTGCGTATGACATGCAATCGCATGCGCGAAAAGGCACACGAATAAACCAGATCCCCCTGAACGTCGGTTTCAAAGAAACACTTTCATAAACAGGAATCCTGCCTGCCCAAAAGGCACCTGCAAAAACCGGACCAGGGGGACGACTCATGGGGGACCCGAGCACCTCACACGCGAGATTTTCCGAACCCCATCTCTTGAATTCCTCCGATCAGTCTCTCCCTCACCATCGAAGACCCCGTCGAAGCGCACGACGCCTGGCCCGAAGTGCGCAGTGCCCGTGGGCGGGAGCACGGGAAGCCTGCGAGCCTGCGTTCAGATGGGCCTACATGCTCCCTCCCGTCGGCGGCGAGGCAGAATTGGCTGCACCAGCGCCGGGGCTATACGGGGGCAGCAATCCGCGTCTCCTGACTCCTCGCTGTCCCCGCGGTCGTCCGCGTCGAGGAGGAGGAGGACGAGGAGGAGGAGGAGGACGACGAGGAGGAGAAGGAGAAGGACGAGGACGAGGACGAGTTTTTTTTTTCCACCGCAAGCGCGCACACCGAATGTCATCGAGCACTGGGTACCGCGCTATCTAGCATGCAAAGGACGGGGGCGGAGCAGCGGCAGGGGCAGGGCGAAGAGAAGCGGCGGCGGGCACTCTGCTCCGAGCGTTCTGGACCCCTGGCGGGCGCGCGCCCCCCCGCGGCACACCGTCCAAAAGGGGATCACACACTCGAGCATCCTTCCCTTGCCACGCTCACTCCACGGCTGACCGAGGGCCCAACCCACAGCGCAGCAGGCAGAAGCAGACAAAAGGGGGCACGCCCCAAAAACGAGGCCCCAACACAGCGAACAAGGGAAACAAGACAGTTGGCCTCCAAAGTGCCTCGAACTTCGTCGGGAACCTAAGGGCGAGAGGGGACCGCTCTCTCGCGCGGAGCGGCTGCGGGGGTGCCTCGAACTTCGTCGGGAACCTGAGGGCGACGGCGGGGCGCGGCAGAGGGGGGTGACCTCCTCCGCGCCAGACGCAACGGGTGTCTGGAGGCGCCACGGCCTGGCGTCGCGGGAAGGCCTGCCTACCCTACAGGAGCGACGTTCCATCGACGCCCGAGCGAACCAGACCGTTCCGCCGTTCCGCCCGTCCGAGAACCTGTAGTTCAGGGACCGCAAGAGAGGCGGGGCAGGCAAGAGAGGCGGGGCGGCCGCGGGGCGGGCGGCGGAGAGAGGCGGGGGGGCAGCGGCGCGGCAAGAGAGGCACCCTCCCGAGGCAGGGGGGCGGCGGCGCGGCGAGAGAGGCACTCTCTCAAGCTGCACCTCACCATCTTCACCTGCAGGCGGAGACAACACGGGGCCCTGAATTAACCATGAAACGTAACAGAACGCAGAGAAAGCACAAAAACCGGAAAAAAAAAACACCTCGGAAAACCAGCCAGCCAACCAGAGAGACCCACCAGGGTCACATCAAACTCTGACAGCATCATGCATGGACCAATACCTAGGGGGCCACAAGGAAAAGGGGGGACCAACAAGGGGGGGACACGGCAACTCAGGAGAGGAGGGGCACGGCAGGAGGAGCAGGAGGAGCAGGGGGGGGGGCGGCAGCAGCAGCAGCCAGACGCAGCGCTCGCAGCGCCTCATTAAGCTCGGGGTGCCGACGAGACAGCTGTCGAAGCCTTGCTTTAATAAGAAACTCCCCCGGCTGGACCGAGCCAGTCCTGCGAGCATTATGCGCGGCCAGAAAGCAATCAACAAGGGCACGCCCCACTAGGTCACGTGACCGCCCCCACTGTGGCCTCAGACAACAGAGAGCGAGGAGCCAATCCTCACCCGTTAGAGCCTCGGTCCAAGACCTCAGAAGTCCTCCGCGGGGGAATATGTCAATCAACCCTGCCTTCAACTTGGGGCACACGCGATAATGCCTCAGGTCGTCGTCAGCCGCTTCCAGAGGACACCCAAACGCACATCCCTCCACCGTGGTATGCAGCCGACTGGAGGTACAGACCCCACGGCAGAGCACTCTAAGTACCCCCGTGACGAGGTGCATCGTGCTGTCCTTCTCAACTTTACGCATCCTCTGGGCAAGCACCTGAAAGTCAGCTACGGTAAAACGGTCGGGACCACCCACTTGGACACCCTCTGCACCATGGTGCGAAGGGGAACAGTGGGGTCACGGAGCCCTCTGAGATTGCGCATGGCTTTCTTATGAAGGGATTTCTTGGGGATGGGTTCCAGGGACGGGACCGTGAAGTTGCCTACTTCAGTCACCATAGTCCTGATCCAGGAAGACTTCCACCAGGGCCATGATAGTCGAGCGGGAATGAAGTTATCGTCATCCAGGGAAACCGTCAACGACTCCATCTCATACTGGATAGCATCTATACTGGAGCAAGACATCACCACCCGAAACTTGATAGCTTTAGAAAAACAATCGATATCCAAGCATTCTAAAGAGGCTCCCAACGCTCGCATGCCCGTCAGCATCTCCCTCGGGAAGGCATGGCGGGGACCAGCAGCAATCACCTGCAAGGCCTCATTATACGCTTTCCGAAGAGCCTTGGTCACTGGACAGAGTTGTAACTGGCACGCCAGAATCGACATGCAGTGCGAGTGGAAGAGGCGAATGGTCTGTGGAAGCCCAAGCCCAAGCCCACGGAGCCCCCGAACCGTCATCCAGAACTTGGGGATGGTGTTGCTCCATACTTTGTCCAGAGCCCCAAGCACAAGCCAGAATCCCAAGTATAGAACCACACGAACAAACCCAATGCGGTAGTACTCACTCCCCTTGGCTCGAAGGTGGGCAACTAATCTATCAGGATCAAGCGAGCCAATCACCAGTACCTTACATTTGGGAATGTTCAGTCCAAGTCCCACAGCCTGCTCCAACTTACGAAGGAGCGAGAGCGTCGGCTGGAGGTCAGTCAGGATGTTGGGAAGGCAGAAGGAGAGATCATCAGCGCACGCTCTAATCCGAGGGACATGGTCCGTGAGCTTGGCCCTCATCCAACGCAATACTGGGTCTAACGCATAAGCGAAGAGGAGCATCGAAGCAGGATCACCTTGCCGCACCCCACGCTCCACCGAAAACGTAATACCAGTAGTCCCAGGGAAATGGATTACAGCCACATTGCCACGGTACAACTCGCGATAGAAACCACAAACTTCACCAGGAACACCCATGGACTCCAAGACCGCCAATACCCAGGAGACGATCAGAGAGGGGAACGCAGCCTTAAAGTCCGTGAAAAGGATGCCCGAGCGATCCCCACCAGTGAGCATCTGACGAAGACCCCACCATTCAATCTCGACCACGTTGTCAAGGAGCCCACGCCGCGGAACCCCCCCCCCCCCCGCTGGATCGGGTCGATCACTGACGGTGCAGCCCGCTGGAGGCCAATGGAGAAGGCGTCACTCAGGAGCTCCGCATCGGCATTCGCAAGCGTGAGTGGGCGAGTCTTATCAGGCGACCGAACAAGGACAGCGGGGTTCTCGTCGCCCTTCAGGTCTTTGGGCAGGAAACACATCCTTCCACGACGCATGCACGCCGAAACAGTACCCCCCGACGCTTGGTACATCTCATCCTATACAGCAAATAAAACATCAGCGGCCCCCTCGGCTTTCCAGCATCCATACGGAATGCCATCCCCCCAGGGGCAGAGCGATGCCTAAATCGGGCTCGTTCCATAAAACCACCAACTTCCAACTTCCAATGTACTGGGTCCAACTGGATCGGCTGGGCATGAGCGAGGATTTCGGGCCAGAGGGTCCGATCAGGTTCCTTGGCGGCAAAAACCGCCTGCCAATGGTCACGAAGGGCCTCAGCAGAGGCCGCTGGAGAAGGGCACACCTGTCCAGAACTGTCCAGGACCCCAGAGAGCCCGCATCGCCGTCGCATCTTTGACCAAGCACGACGAAGGTGTTGCAAGCGTGCCATTGCCTTAGCCTTAGACTTCTCGTCATCCTCCCACCCGTCCATCGCCCGTTCCTCCGGCTCATGCCAAGCATCCTTCAGAGACTGCACCAATGCACCTAAGCCAACTATATCCAAGCATCTCTCACGGTCAGGATCAAAGTACTGAAGTAGCCGAGGATGCGCACGTATCGCACGCACACACTGGTCGAACCTGCCCATACGCCACCCACGGAAGGCCATCATAGCAAAGTGGAGCTTCTCACAATTCTCTCTCGGGGGCCTCGACCGAAGCCGAGCCTTGAACAGAGGGGCCATCTGCCAGAAAATCTCCTTCACCCGAGCCAGTTTCTCCCGAGGGTTCAGATCTTGGTCGATTTGCATAATAGCGCTGGTGCATAATTCATGGTAAGCTCCATGTCGGGAAATCCACTTAGGAATCTGGGTGGGCAATGCTGATGGTAGTCTCAGAGCGACAGTGGCCACGACGGGGATGTGGTCAGAAGAGGCGAAGGTCTTCACGGCATGCCCCAGGGTATTTACCGTCACCGCCAAATCATTCAAGACAGGGGCCGAGAGAGAGGCGTAGATGCGGTCCAGGCGGGCAACCCCACGGACTTCTCCCTGGAACACAGCACGCCGTGTTGGATCTGATTGGAAAAGCTCAGCCGAAGACCCACAAATAGACTGAAGGGCATCATTGTGTTCCCTATCCCCTGCTAACCACGTGCCGTCAGTCCGAAACCGCCCCTCCTCAACCTTCATAAAGTTCCAATCCCCAGCAATCAAGCACATGGCGTGCGCAGCCAATGGGAGGAAAGCCTGAATCACACACAGGTACCTGCGATACATCGCAACTGGATCAGAAGTATTCGGCATGTGCACATTGACAATCACTAAGTCCCCACTACGTCCCTTCAGGTGCGAGGCGAGAACACGGCCAGCAATCAACGGAAACGGAGTGATCGATTCGAACTGCGAAGCCAGCTTACTCGATATGACAGTAACCACACCGCCCCCAGCCCTCGGATCGATCATCGAATGGTGAACAATTGCACTACGACAACGATCATCACGCTGTAACATCTCCACATCAGACACCGTGCCATGAGTCTCCTGTAAGCACACAGCGTCAAACTTGCCAACAAGACCATACATCTGCTTGTAACGCCGAGCTGCCAGCGGAGACGAAGTAGAGTACGAAGAGAAGAGAGCACGTGTATTCCAAGAGCACAAGGCAAGCGCAGAAGAAAGAACAAACACCCCGTTCGCTCCAGAGGACGGGTCACCAGGGGTAAAAGGTCCTCCTGAATTCAGATTAAAACACTGGTTGGCTGGCTGAGCACTATCCTGGCTGGTCGGCACACGGGTCCGATGGTTTCCCCCGACAGGCCTACCATCCCAGGGAGGGCCCGAACCACCAGGGACCCGACAAAAAAGACCAGGCAGCGCACTGGGAATCCCGAGGCGAGGAGCTCCAGGACAACTGGGGCCATCACACAAAGGGCCGAATCTGATCAAAAAGGGTGACAATGCATGCAGCGTGCTCACCTACTCCGAACGTTCCGAGGGCCTCAGGGATCAGAACGAGTTCGGGGCGACCGCACTCCAGGACCGTGACCTTCGCAAGAATCACAGGGTGGGTAGCCGTAATGAGACCGTACATCTGGCCGCCAAGACCGTTGCTGCCCACCTGGAAACCTTTATCCCCCAAGACCTTCCCGATGATCGCTCGAGTCTGTCCCAGGTAGTAGAACAATTTACGGCTAGCTGGGGGCAAGTCACGACGCACGCGGAGTTCCCAGCCCTGGTTATCAATCGGGTTCTTGTATACAGTCTTACCTATGGTCTGGCTCTCACCGAAGAACGCCTTGCACGACAGGGTACTGGGGAAGTCAAGGATCACCTTCCGCGCGAGGGAGCATGCTCGAACGATCGGTCCTTCACCAGCTGGACTACACGCGGCGACAATCGGGGCCACCGCTTCCTTGAGCGACGCTTCCAGCAGGGGCTTCTCGAAACCTAGAACAATGAGACGAGTAGCACTGGCTTGGTCGGGGCCCGACGTCCTCAACCTCGTCCGACGCCCTCCTTCCCCATCACCTCCCACGAGCTCGAACTCCGAATCGGCACGAGTCGACGAGCCTGCTGAGAGCTTCTGCTGTAACTCTTGCATCTGAACGTCGATATTTGCCACTACTGCCGCCAACTTCGCATCTGTGTCAATCGAGACCTGGTGGATCGCTGCATCCTGGGATTTCTTTATCTCTGCCCAACGAGCCTCCGAGCGACGATTCATCTCCGCGAACTCCTCCTGCATACGATCGAAGTTGGACCCCATCACTGTCATCTGCTGGCGAAACAACTCAAACTCTGCTTTGTGCGAGGTGAAACCCTCTTTCACAATCACCGTCAAGGCGCTGAGCTGCTCAGCCACCGCGGTTTGTACCTGGGGCGCGGGCGGTGGCGCGGGCGGCAGCACACCCCCCCCAGGAGGGGGAGTCGGCACAGGCAGTGCTGGCAGGCCGTTCACAGCGGCTGTGCCAGGAGCGACTTCCGCCATGGCTGGAGAGCGAGGGGCACAGGGCGGGCGGCCGCCGGCCGAGGCGCGCCCGGCCCGAGGGAGAGGGAGCAGGAAGGCCCGAGGAGCGGGTCGGGGGGAGCCAGGCCGAGCGGGTCGCGCAGACCACCCTGAGCCGATACGGCTTGAGCCAAAATGGCTTGAGCCAAAATGGCTACGGAAGGACGAGGACGAGGACGAGGACGAGGAGGAGGAGGAGGAGGAGGAGGAGGTCGAGCGTGCCCAGAGGAGGAGGAGGAGGAGGAGGAGGAGGAGGAGGAGGAGGAAAAAGAGGGGGGGGAAGAAGAGGCCACCCAGAGGAAGGAGAGTTCTCACCCGAGTGTGCTGGCGCGGCCGGCCCCGCAGGCGGGATCCGTGGCAGCTGAGATGGGCTGGCACACACACACACACATACAGGGAGGACCGATGAAGAAGCAGAGGAGGGCGGGCCGCGGCGCGTGGAGAAAGTTGGCATCGGAGACTCCCAGAGGCTCAAAACAGCGCAAGGATCTCCAGGCTAGGAAAACTTCGGATTGGGGAGACAGGCCTTTAGAATTGGCATCGATGATCAATGAGGTGTTGAGCCTGTTGGCCATCCGCTGAAGAGAAGGTTAGACATGGAGACTGGCGCAGCGCCCCGAGGGGTAATGCTCCTCTCGTGCGCAAGCCCCCTGATTATTCCCGCCCCCTCCTCGCCGTCAGACACCATGAGCTGAGCTGCAGCAATAACACAGCGAAGGCCGCCGACCAGATTGACTTCCGGGGGGGGGAGCTCGCAACACACCAACAGAAGCGCTGCACTCGTTCCAGAACTGCTGCATCATGCTGCTGTGTCGCACCCTTTGTCCATGCCCTGCGCCATGGCCACTGCACTGCGATTCTCTGTCCCAGTTCCAATGCTAGAAAAAAACGATATCATTGCCTCGGTCACCGCATGCCGCTACCGTCTCAGGTCGGACCTGCCCTGACTGTCACACGGCGGCAGCGTCGAAATCACTGGCCCGTCTGCTCACGTCCCGACGAACCGCGCGGGCGCGTTCGTCAGAAATGTGCCCGTTGCAAAAAAAGCAGTGGTGGTGATGGCATTTGCTGATTTTCAAGACGCGTTGCTTTCGAGTACGCTAGTGTACCAATTCATGCTTGACTTGTCATGCGTTGTAACGCCGAACTTCCGGAGGAAAGAGGGAGCAGGCTGGAGGAGAAAGGAGAGGATGAGGGGGAGGAGCGTGAGGAGAAGAAGGAGGAGGCCAACAAGCAGAAAGACAAGGAGGGGGTGCAGATAAGAAGGAAGAACACAAGACGAGTCTTAGGAAGAGGAAGATGAGGAGAGAAATTGACATCTCGCTGTCCCCATCAAAGCTCTAAGCTTGGCCTGCGACTTGGGTCTCCAAGGTTTGCTGCACCTTCCCTGACCGTCCCATGTGAGATCATTGCCGCAAACAGTCCTGCGCACGTTAGCGTCAAGTGCGACCCCCGCCACTGACAGCAATGAAAGCGTGTGTAATCATATCTGAATGATGGTTCGTCCTCACTCGTCACCATCCCTCACCCCGTATCACCCCGCACACCCCGCCCATGCCTCAATGCCGCTCGCAGGCGCACATCTTCAACCCTCGTGATGACACGCAGCACTGCCTGCTGCTGGAAGCGATCCCGCGTGGCACGCACACATCTCCCTCCCCGGGCCTCCGCGGTGGGTGAACCAATAATCAGCATTCCATTTCCGGTCCCAGCGTTGGCCACGAATACGTCAACCCGGCCAAAGGTGCGCGCAGCCTGGCACCACCGCATGCGTCACTGCTGTGATCCACTCCCGCCGCATGCACTGTGCCTGCAGCCCTCCTCCTCTGCGCCTCTAGGACCACATCTGTCTGTCGCAGAGGCTCGGAAGAGACTGTGCCTGCATTTGTTCGGTCGCTCGGGGCCGCCTCCAACATGCATGAATCTTGTAGCCGCCCCCCCCCCATCTCCTTCCCCCTCCCCCTCCTTCTCCTCCTCCTCCTACCACCACCACCACCATAATCATCATAATCAGCATCATCGTCATGATCATCATCACCATCATCACCATCGTCGTCATCATCAGCATCATCAGCATCATCATCAGTTGCATCATCATCGCCCCGCCCGTCCTCCTTGCCTTCCTCCTCATCATTGTCCGTCCTCCACCTCCGCCTCCCCAACGTGGCCCCCCATAATCCATAATGGTTCCCCTCAACGTCTGTCCCCCCTCTTTCTCAGTCCTTCTCAATTCATTCCTCCTCCCTTTTCCTTGTTTCCTCCTCCTTCTCTTCCTCCTCCCACTGCTCGTCCTCGTCGTCCTCGTCCTCGTCCTGCTCCTCTGGTTCCTCCCTCTTTATCCTCCATCCCCATTTCCTCCCATCTCTTGACGTGGTTACCCCAGCTCTGCCACCCGGCTTGCAGACATCGAGATACAGCCTAAAAGAAGATTGGGAGCATTATCGTTTAAGAAGCCTAGGCCAGCTAATTGTAAAGACAACAAAACTGGGCCAATATCTGCTATCAACGTTGGAGGGGCGAACGTGCTCAAGAAGCTGGGTCAGTTTTCCGGCAGGTTGGTTGAGAAATGCTGGCCCAGCTTTGCGGGAGGAGATTTCTTCATCGGATGCTCGACTGTATATAGCTTGGTCGACGGGGCGAAGATGTTTCGGTGGCAACTCATGGGAGCCTCCCATACCATCTTGTCCGCTCTTGCGGATCGACGCTGGTCGGCGCTGAATCGACGCTAATCGACGCTTAATCGACGCTAACCGATGCTAAGTCGGCGCTATCTCATCGACTCCCAGACGCTAATGGACGCTAATCGACACAAGTCGACGCTGAAGACGGATGTAAGAGGGTATACCAGGTTCCCATGATTTGCGACCGAGAAGAGATGAAGACCCACACATCTGGACGCAGCGGCGACAGAACAGCGAGGGGAGGCAACCGTGAAGCAGTGAGAATGCACTAGGGTTAGATAGCTTACTTTAAAAATCGTCCCCCGACTATTTTTTGACTATTTTTGGAGGCCTGGAAATAGGCACCAACACCAAGACAGGGGGCTGCCTCCACAGGGGAGAGATGATCCTAGATGTCGGTGTTGGTGGTAATATTTCGGTCACCTTGAAGCCAGAATATTACCTCCATCACCGAGATCGGGATCTTCTTTCCTCGGTGGAGGAGCACCGCCGATATTGGTGTTGGTGTCAGCCTCTAGGCCTGCGATGTTTTGGAATAGTCCTCCTGTCGAGGGACATGCCCGACGTAACACTAGGGAACCGAAAAGCAGCCGGGTCGGCGCTGGGCTCAAAGGAGATATGCCCGAGTGCCGGCAGAGCCATGTAAACACTGCAGCAGGGGCCCGACCACTCCTTCCTCTTCCTCTCCCTCCTCCTCCTCCGCCTCCTCCTCCTCCTCCTCCTCCTCCTCCTCCTCCTCCTCCCTCCTCCTCCTCCTCCTCTCCTCCTCCCTCTCCTCCCTCCTCCTCCTCCTCCTCCTCCTCCCTCCCTCCTCCCCCTCCTCCTCCTCCCTCCTCCCTCCTCCTCCTCCTCCTCCTCCTCCCTCCTCCTCCTCCTCCTCCTCCTCCTCCTCCTCCTCCTCTCCTCCTCCTCCTCCCTCCTCCTCCTCCTCCCTCCTCCCTCCTCCTCCCTCCTCCTCCTCCTCCTCCTCCCTCCCTCCTCCTCCTCCTCCTCCTCCTCCTCCTCCCTCCTCCCCCCCTCCTCCTCCTCCTCCTTCCTCCTCCTCCTCCTCCCCCTCCTCCTCCTGAGAAACCTTCCACAAGAAACCCAACCCTGAGACCCCAGGACGTCCGTTGTTTTTTGGTGTGAGAACGTTGCGCTTTCCACGGCAAAGCCATCGCAACCCAAGAAGCCCAGGGCATCCTGGAGGCAAGCAGGGTGTTTCTTGGCATGGGCCCCCACTATAACCTGACCAATCAGCCGTGGAACTGCCGCTTCAGGGACACAAGGAGTCAGGTCAGCGCTCGGGCCTCCCAGGCATCACCCGAAGGGACTCGACCGACCCGATCGCTGACCAGACCCATTCTTGATCCCGAAGGCATCCACGAGGTCGCCAAACTTCGCGAATGGCACCATCGCGCTGCGTGAAACGCAAGGCGTGATCATCTTCGCGTTTTCGCACGATCACACTGGAGAAAAGCAACCCTCCGCCTCAGACGGCGAAGCGCAGAGCGCCCCTGCGGAAGACTCAACATCTCAAACGTGCAGCCGAAGAGTCAGCACGAGGGAAAGGCGTCCTGGACCTCTGGGGCTCTCCCGAGATGGGCTGCTCTCTCCCCGGGTCACTTGTCGAGACGGCCCTCTGGCCCTGGGAGCAGGCAACCGCGCGTGAACCCGAATGACCCATGCAAGTCTTAGGTCGAGCATGTCCCCCTACAGGCCACTTTTCGCCCCAAAAAAAATGTTGACAAAAAAACAACAAACTCAAAAATTGCCCAACAACTACTAGAAAAATCGTCTCCTGACTATTCTTGACTATTTTTGAATATTCCTCCTGTGGAGGGACGTGCCCGACTTAATGCAAGTCTGATCCATGCAACAGCGGCCGGGGCTCAGAACTTGAATGGTGCCTGCGGCCGAGGGAACCCCTGCGGGGGCGTCCGATACCCACGCACATTGGTGTAAGCTGCGCACGCGCGCGCGCGCGCCAGCCGAAACGAAACCATGGTCCGAAACCAAATTTCGAGCGCGATGCTGGCCAACGCTACGGTATGGCCAACGGCCAAGATCATGCTTCCGCTACGTTAACGCGTCGCAGCGTGAAAAACGATGAGATCCAGGATGCGGAACCGGACCACCTGCACAACATTTCGCGAAGCGTGCGCAAAAACTACCGTGGTAATTCTTCGAGCCGGTACGCGTGCCGAAGCCAACGTGCAGGAGGGACGCCGTGCTATCCACAGCTGTTCCTGCTCCGCGGCGGCGCAGCACCGCCCAGTCCACGAGGTGCGAAACGCGCAGACTTTGCTGTGGTCCACACACTACGGTCGGATTGGCTCGGACAGGACACGCGAGAGGGCACGGGACCCTTCCGAGGGCCACATGGCCAGCCAGGAGTGTTGGAGGCATGGGCCGCGAGACGCAGGGCACAACGGTATAACCGGGGCCGACTGCATTGCCTCCCACGCGCGAGTGACAGCAATCAGCGGATGACGAAACTCGAGGGTTGGTTGCGATCAACGTAGTTTGCCAACCTTGTGTGGGAGCGTGAACACAGTGGCTAGTTGTGTTCCACACGCGCAACCACGTGATGAAGTGCTCGGCCCGCGCGCCTCCCTAATCCGCCCCTGCACTCCGCGCCCAATGCGAATCTTTCCTGCGAGGCTCTGGGGATGTTTCCTGCGGGCTCATCCTGCACCGCCGCATTCCCCTCCTCGCACTCACCGTCGCCACCCCCTCTTATGAAGTAATCCGTCTCGCCCCCCCCGCTTGCGACCCCGCTTGCGCCCCCGCAGCTTGAGGAGTCCACCCCACTTGCGACCCCGAACCTTGCATGTCCCAACTGCACAGATGGACGGCGGGTAGTTTTCGATATAGCTCTCGCCCCAGTGCCGCGCACATTCGTCATGAAAGCGTCAAACATACGGATGGACGGCGAATGGTTCTAAAGATGTGATTCTCGCCTCGGCGCCGCGCACAGTCGTAGTAAAAACTTTCGTCTGTTACAACCGTCGAAGGCGGCTCCACTGTTCAACTACATGTCTCGCCTCAGTGCTGCGCACACTCGCCTGCAAAGCCCACAGCAACCACGAGGATGGAGGGCAGGTCCCTTTTCAGTACGCAGCGTTCCTGCGCAAGCTGCTCTAACCGTATGACCAGACCTCTACAATCGAGCGCCACGCCCACGGACGGCAGGCGGCCCATGGCCAACATGGAACCCTCGCTTGAGACGCGCTCACAAGCCATGGCCAGGCACGACAACTCGCACAGCAGCTACACCGAAGGAAGGCCGCGCCTTTCAGACCAGAGCCCTCACTGGATTGTCTGTCAGCAGCGCGAAAGCGGACGCCAACGCGGTCGATCAGCCAGCGGGCCGCGCTGGGCAACGGCACACTGGACGATTGGAAAAAGGGAGGGCAGCCGCGAAGGGGGAACGTGGGGGGATGCCTCAGGCGTAGGGAACCTTCGCGACGATGAGCGCGCAGACGGCCTTGTGCACCGAAAACAAGTGTGGCTCTCACTGCACACCTCCTTGAGCTCCCTGCGCGGAACTTACAGCTCGAAACATGCAGGGGAGCTTCGGTTCGAAACTCGGCTCCCGCCTGAAGGGCAGGCCTAGCAGACCCTCGAAGTTTGAGGGAGCGCACCTGGTAGTGAGAAAGAAACGAAGGTTTATTGCAGTTGTGCAGATGCACCGCAGGTTCACACTGCTCATCCTCGTCCTATTCCTCGCCGTTGTCCTTCCCATCATCGCTCCTCATCCTCCTCCGCGCCTTTTCGACGTCGCCACGATTGTTTGATCGGGCGTCGACTAGATCATCCTCCCAGCTCTGCATCTCTACGAAAACTCTACACGATCCTCGTGGCTCCATCGCGTGTTCTCCCTCGTTTCCTGTCCCAACTCCTCGTCAGATCCATCAGTATCCTCATTCTCACCCTCAACAGTCTTAACCCCTTCTTACCCCTTCGAATCCCCAGGCGCACGCCCATCCTGCTGCAGAGTTGCGGTTACCTGCTCGCACGAAGCAGCGCCAACATCCAGAACTGCGTGCTGAATGCGGTTGGAGAAGCCTTCGCCAGCCTCAATGCTGGAGGAGATTTATCGGCATTGGCGCGTGGGCGGTCAACGGAAGCAAACCTCATAATAGTCAACTATTTTTACGCCGTGTGGTCAGCCGTCAACTATCTAGTTCTCAGCTTGAGGGAGAGTAAGATGTGAATACGTTTGGGGCCCTGTCGCCACTAGTACACTTAGACTCGAAGGCAAAGCTCGTGCCTGACCGCATCAGAGAATATGTTCATACCCTCACGAGAAATGCCACCATGCACGTTGTCGCTGCATGTGAGTGTCGTCGGCACTGCTTCCACATCCACCAGCTACCACAATGACAACATGACAGAGGCGCAATAGCATACAAGGCGTATAGCACGCTTGCAATGTTTGTGACATTGGCGTTCTCTTCCAGCGTCCGCAACGACAGAAGGTCTGCAAGACTGAGCGACGCGCTGCCGCCCTTGGCAATCGCATCCCGCACGCAGGATCTCCCACCAGCACTCTTTGGAGGGCGCGTGGTTTAGGGCGCTTCCTCTACCAACCCCCTTCTTCCCCTTCGGGGAAGGGGCTACCACTGTCCCCTCTGAGTGAACACCACCGCCCCCACCCGACCAGCATCCAACCCAGACCCACGAAAGCACCCGTGCGCCCCCCCACCACCACAAGCCCGATCGAAAACAACACAGCATACACGCTGCCTCCAAATTTGGTGCATGCGCGGGCGCCCCGCGACCACTTTGCAGTGGTTGTTGACAAAGACGGCGTGGGTGCTGGCATATTGTGTTCTCCGCGCTGGCCAACACACCCCAGCATTTTCGGCAAAAACAATACAATGCGCAACTTGCACGAAAAAAAACGCGATCATGTGCGGACGCCCCGCGATCACTGTGCAGCGGGTTTGAACCGGGACGGGCGGGGGAGGCAGCATGTCGTCTACAGTGTGCAACGCCAACACCCCCCAACAATATTTTGCAAAACACGATGTAAAATGAATGTTGCACCACAATCTGGATCATGCACGGAGACCTCTTGCTCACATTGCATTGGTCTTGACAGGGATGGCGGGGGCGCCGGCACACTGCCTGCTGCGCACAGGCGCACAAGCTCATTTTGCCAAGGACGGCGGGGGGACGGCATACTGCCTGCTGTGCGCAAACCCACCGTCCTTGTCAAGAAGATAAATTCACAGCAACCGTGGGCACACCCGCACACACACACAGACACACGCAACTACACACACACACTTACACACACACACACATACACACACACACATTTACACACACACAGACACACACAGACACACTCTCACTTTTTCACACACACACACACACACACACATACACACACACACACTCACACACACACACACACACAGACGCACATGTGTATATATATACATATCGAGTCGGCGGCGCAGAGGAACCTCAGGCGAAGTGGGCAGAGCGAACTTGACTGAAGGCAGAATGAATCGCGAACACTCTGGTGCAAATTAACGCCAATAATCACCGACAGAAAATGGCCCAAAGAGCGTCAGCGTCCAGAACCCGAGGAGCACGATAGCTCGACTCGAGGCAGCCTGTACGCCTGCCAGACCAGCCAATTGGTGGGGTAATGCTGAGAGCTAATGGCCTGGCAGGACGGAAATCGGGTCTCCCCTACGAACCGGTGACGCACAATATAGCATTGGTGGCGTGCTAGACCTACAGGCCCCGGCAGCATCACAACAGCGGACCCGACGCTAGGACAGGATTGTCGATCCTGTCTACCACCAGTCTATCCTGGATAGACTGGTGGTGACGGAACGCAGTACAAGTAAAAACGCGCACAAACAATGCCGGAACGAACCACAATCGCCATGCCGTAAAACCCTCGGTAGATAGCCAAGCCACCGAAAGAGGCCAATGTCAATGACACATCCAGGCTGGCAGGCTGGCCGAAAACAGGCTGCAATAGAGGCGCCAACCGAAATTGATTGGCAGGGCGCCATTCGAGCAGCAAGGTGCACTCACTGCACGCACCGACGGCAAGATCGCCATCAAATCGACCCAGGACGCCCCGTAGAGAAGGCAGAAAAAAGGTGGGAAGAACAAGGGCGCAATAAAAGCGCACCACGCCAGCAAAGACCGCCAAGCGCGGACGCAGAAGCAAGGCACCCCCGCTGCGGGAGCGACCCGAAGGAGAGGGAGAGGGGGAGACAAAGCAAGCAAGGGCAGAGGCAGGCGGGGAGCCCAGAGAGACGACGGCGGGAGACCCCGCGACGCGGCCGAGCCCGCAACCGACCGGCGACGGCGATGACCGAGCGAACCCCGCGACCCCCGCGGAGGCAGAAGGGGCCGACGGACCAGCGGAGGAGAACGCCGCCGGAAAGCGGCGAGAACGCCACGCCACCTCCGACAGACAAAAAAACGGCACAGGGCCTAAGGCCAGGAGTGGCGAAGAAAGGACGAGTGAAACGCGGGTGGAACACGGCAAAATCAGGAGGCGGGCGACAATGAAGCGGCGAGCAACAGGCCACAACGGGCGCCTGATCGGCGCGACTGGAGCGACTGATCGGCGCGTCCAAGGGCAAACAACGACAAATCGGCGCTTGCACGGCGCTTGACAGCCCGACACAAGAGACTGCACCGCGGTGCCCCACTCGCACGCTGCGAGGAAATAACGCAGGAAGCTCGCGCCAGGACACCATGGGCCCAGCGCGCAGCCGTCGAACTGCGCGCAGCGAGCTCTCCAAGTCATCTTGCCCTGGCCCCCCCCAGCCGCTCGACACGGGCCGCGAGCTCTCTCGGGGGCGCCCGCCAGGCCAGCCGGGCGCCCGACCGAGGGGCCAAAGCCCTCGGCTGCCCCGGGCTGGCCAGCCGGGCCCGCCGAGGCTGGCGGGGCACAAGTGCCAGCAAGCTGCCGCCCACGCACAAGCATTGCAGAGTGCAGGAAGTCGACCACGACCTGCCGTGGGGCCATTTCTGGGCGACCTCGCCCCATCCCTTCTTTGTTTTTCTGAAGTCCCAGGTGAAGCGGCCCCAGTGTTCGCGAGTCCACGGGCAGTCAGCACACGCCTCCATGACCCTCATCCAGAGGTCGCCCTGCGCTTACCGGACGAGGCGAGGCCTGTCTCCTGACGGCGCCTCCGCAGCAGGCGCGCGCGCCATGATCGGCGGGGGGCTTGCGGGAGGCACGCGCCCGTCGCGCGCCGCTGCCTCAGCCGCCCGCAGCGACGGCTGCCAGTCTGCAGTCCGCGACGCAGACGCCAACACAGCCGGCACGGGAGGGCCCTCTTTTCGCGCGCCAGAGTCGCCCGCAGCAACGCTGTCCGAGCTACGCGCGCGGTCGTTCAGTTCGTCTGCTTCCGCGGCCTGGGCCGGCGGCCCCATGGTCTCACTGGCTGGCGCGGGCCAGGAAGGCGCTGGGGAGCTTGTCGGGGCGTCTGCGCCCGCTGGGGGGTCGACGGCGTTTTCCTCGTGGTCCGCCCAACGGGGAGGTTGGACCAATTCGCTCGCGGGGCTCTCTCCGCCCTCGCGCGCCCGCCCGCCGCCGCGGCGCTCGACTGGGCCCCGACTGTCGCGGCCGGGCGACGCGGGCCGCAGCGGCGCAAAGCGGCCGTCAACAACAAGGCAGCGCAGGGCAGGGTCTGGGGCGCCGTCGCCAAGCGGAGACTGGTCAAAGCAATATGGATCGAGGTGCCCATCCTCCTCGCCCCTCCCAGACTTCTGAGCGCCATCCGTCGTTTCCCTATCCGCTCGTGGGCGCGCGGAGACTCCACTTGGACGGGAAGGGGGCGTCGGCGGGTCTACGGCCCGCCGCCCCGGCGCCCCGGGGGCCCCACCTGCGCCCCGCGCGACCCAGGGATCGGCGGGCATGTCTCGCGCAAGATCGACAGGATTGGCGGCGTAGCGTCGGCAAGATTGGCGGCGTCGCACCGACCGGATTGGCGCGCGCAAGATTGGCCTGGGAAGGCTCGCAGACGGCGTCCTACGCCACGATCGGCGGCCACCCCCGTGGAGCCCAGGCCACAAAGGGTTTGTTCGGCGCCAACATCTAGGACCACCTCCTCGAACCCCCCGTCGACGCCCACCTCCGCGACCGCGTCGACGCCCCCCCTCATCTCGACGCCCCCCCCCCCCCTTCCATGGCCACCCCCTTGTCGCCGCCCTCGCCATCCTCATCGCACGCGTCGTCGAAATGGCCCCTGACCTCCCCCGCCCATTCCCCGAACTCCGCGGCGACCTCCCCTGCCCCCCTCGCGCCGCCCCCGCCCCCGACCACCACCCCCAACTCCCCGAACTCCTCCGCCGCCTCGTCGACCCATCCGATGCCCACCTCCACGACCTCCTCCGCCTCGTCGTCGCCGTCGTCGGCAGCCACTGCCCCTTCTCGCACGCGCTGATCAAGGTGCTGTAGCAGATGATGGCGGGCTCCAGCTTTACACCCACCGTCTCGCTGAACAGCGCCAGGGCCGGCAGCCACTGACCCTGCCCGCCCTTCTCGCACGCGCTGATCGGGGCGCTGGAGCAGAAGATGGCGGGCCCCAGCTCCACTCCCACCATCTCTTGGAGCGGCGCCAGGGCCAGCTGCCACTACCCCTGCCGGTCCGCCCTGCGAGCACTGGTCGGGTCGCTGCAGCAGATAACACGCAGTGGGCCCCGGCTTCACAGCCAGCATCTCGCTGCGCACGTTCGTCTCGCACGTGCTGATCGGGGCGTTGTAGCAGACAATGGTGGACTCCACCTTCGCTCCCAGCGTCTCGCTGGGCAGCGCCAGGGCTGGCCGCCACTGCCCGCGCCTGTCCTGCCCAAAATCCAGCGTCAAAATGTTCAAAAAAATTGACGCTCTGCTTTTGGCCTCGATGACGGTGGGCTCTGGATTCACTCCCAGCATCTCTCGGAACAGCGCCGGGGCAGTCTGCCGCTGCCCCTGCCAGTCCCTCTCGCGCGCGCTGATCGGGACGCTGTTGAGCAGCGTCAGGACCGGCTGCCACTGCCCCTGCCAATCCTCATCGCGCGCGCTGGTCGGGGCGCTGGAGCAGCTGAAGGTGGGCTTCGACACCACTCCCAACATATCTCGGAGCAGCGCAAGGGCTGTCTGCTGCTGCCCCTGCCAGTCCCTCTCGCGCGCATCGGTCGGGGTGCTGCAGCATCTGATGGTTGGCTCCGGCATCACTCCCAACATATCCCGGAGCAACGCACAAGGCCGGCTGCCACTGCTCCTGCCAAACGTTCTCGCACGCATTGGTCGGCGTGGTGTTGCTGGTAGACGCCTTCTGTCTGCGGCATTTTCCGAGCTGGCTCGATCTGCGATGGTCCCAGGCCCGGGCCCGAAACAAGGCAGAAAGTTCGTCGCGTTGCTGAAGTCCATCGTGTTGCTCATGATCGTGCTGCTGTGATCCGCCATGCTGCACACGATCCGGTGGTGGAGTCCATCATGATGCTGTAATACAAGTCCCAGGCCAAGTGGCGCCCTCGGCCGGGCCGCCGCGCGGGCCGCAGCTGCCGCCACCTGGGCGAGGGCGGCCGCCGCCGGCCAGAGCCTGGCAGCGGCCGCCGCCGCAGCGGCGTCCGCGGCGGCCGAGGCGGCGCCAGCCGCGCTCGCGGTGCCCACATCGTCAGCGGCGCCCGCAGCGCCAGAAACGCCAGCGGCGCACGCGGCGCCAGCAACGCCAGCGACACCCGCGGCGCCCGCAGCGCCCGCGGCGCCCGCGGCGCCCTCGGCGCCAGCGGCGAACGCGGCGCCCGCAGCGCGCGAGACACCCGCGTCGCCCGCGGAGCCGGCAGCGCGGGCAGCGCCGGCGACACACGCGGCGACAGTAGCCCCGGCGGCACCCGCGGCGCCAACGAGGCCTGGGGCGCCCGGGCGCCGCGGCGCCCGCGGCGGCGCCCGCAACGCCGGCGCCGGCAGCGCCCGCGGCGCCCGCGACGCCCGCGACGCCCGCAGCGCCCACGACGCCTGCGGCGCCCGCGCAGCGCCGGCAGCGCGGGCGGAGGTAGCCGCCCGCTGCCGCCGTCGCCGCGCCGCCGCGCCGCCGCCGCGGTCTCTGCACCTGAGCGCCAGGGGCGTGCTCGAGCCCAGACGGCTTGAGCCAGAGGGGCTACTGGGCCCGCACACACACACACACACACATACACACATACACATACAACCAGCCGTCACTTCGCAGTGGTTTTTGACAGGTACGGTGGGAGGGTCGACGTCTTGCCCAACCTGGTGCGCGTGGCGCAGCTGGCATGTGCGGCGCACCTCGCGGGCTTCGCACACTGGGCTGACGTCTGTATTGGTTCCCGCTGGTTGTCGATGGCGGCCCATGTCCGTGGAGAGACGTGGGTGGCACTTATGTTTTAGGAGGGCGGTTGGGAATGAGCGAGACGGTTTGTTGCTTGTGGGTAGCTTGACACTTCCCCGTACCCCCCACCCCTGGTTGTCGACCGATTGGAGCGTCGAAGATGGCCCAAGATGGCTCCAAGATGGCCCCAAGATAGCTCACGATGGCCTCCGAAATGTTTCGAGCTAGCGCAAGATCCGGCAGAGGGAAAGAATTAGTTGGCATTTCGCCTCTCCCCAAAATTCCAAGTTGGGACGCGCGGGGAAGATTGTGGTCGAAGTGCAACACGTTGAACCACCGCCAACTTTGATTATTGGAGGGGCATCGACAGGTAAATGTGGCATGGGTGTTCGCTATTTTCTTCCGAGGCCTGTCGCTCAAGATGGCTTCCAGCAATGCCTCCAAGAGGCCCCAAGACTGCTCCAAGACTGCCTCGAGTGGCCACTGAGCCTCCCAAAGAGGCCTCCGAGAGGCCAAGCTTGGTCCAACACATACGTGAGACCTGTGTGCTTGCTTTCTCGCCTCTCGTGCTTCCCGATGGGATCTGGAAGACTACAGATGGACACAAGCTAGCCCAAGAGGGCCCCAAGAGGTGCCAAAGAGGTTCCAAGGACGGCCCTGAAAGCGCCCGAGAGCGCCCCAAGAGGGCCCCAAGAGGCGGCTTTGAGGGCTCGAGAGGAGGGCAAGCGTAATGAATGACCCCCCCCCCCTCCTTCGCTCAAAGCTCAAACCAGTGAAAACACTCCGACGTCTCGGGGGCATCCTTCAGAGGCGTCTGGGGAGTCATGGCTCCAAAATGATCTCAGGACGCCCAAGATGGCCTCCAAGATGGCTCAATATCCGCCACCGTGCCTGCAGCACGTAGTGGATTGCCCCACGGCTCATGCAGCCCCGAGAAGTTCAGAGTTGTAGGATTTGAAAAATATTGAAGGCCGAGGCCACCAGTTTCATCAGGTTTTCCGTGGATTTCTGAAGATTTCCAGGGGGTCCCTGTGATTTCCGTGGAGTCCCTGGGATTTCTGCGGATTCCCCGGGCGTGTCGCGCGCGTCCTCCGGTGGCGCAGCTGGCCAAACATAGGCCCAATCAAAGAGCACCCAAGGGGGCCGAAGATGCCTCCGAGAAAGCCTAAGGGTGCCCCAATGCCCCCAAGATGGCCTCAACACGGCACAAGAGTCCCCGAAGACGTCCCAAGAGCGTTCCAAGAGGCGTTCCACGAAGGCCTGAAGAAGCACAAGCCATTTACTTTCCCTAGGTCTTGAAGTTCGTTGGCCTTCCCAATTGTTCTGCATTCCGACGCTCCAAGACGGCCCAAGAGGCCACCAAGATCGCCCCAAGACTGCCCCAGAGGCCCCCAACAGGCCCCCCTGTCGGCCCAGGAGGGCCCCAAGATGGCCCACAAGGCGCCCAAGACGGCCCAAGAGGGCCCAAAGACGGCCCCAAGAAGGGGCCCAGATAGGGGGGCCCGAACGGACATTTCGAGCCCTCGGCCCCGAGGGCCCCCCCAGGAGGTCCCAAGAGGCCCCCACGAGGCCTCCAAGAGGCCCCAAGAGGCTCCCAAGAGGCCCCTAGCCCCCAAGAGGCCCCAAGAGGCTCCCAAGAGACTCCAAAACTGCTTCCAAGAAGCCTCCGAAAGTGCCCCGAAGAGACCCGAAGAAGCATCCCTGAGGAGGGCCCCCCAGACACGATTTTCGGGGCTCCAGAGGAGCAACGCTAATTAAGGGCTCCCCTTCTTTGATCGACGTCAAGAGGGCCACAAGAGAGCAGGGCCCCAAAGGCCGGCAGGGCCCCAAGATGGCCGAGGCAAGCTGCCGAGGGGCTTCCTTATCGAAAGATCCGCGAAAGCAGCTCTGGTTGACTCCTGGTGCTGCTCAAGCAAGTTCCGATCTTCGGTGTGACGTTTGCCCTTCCCTCCTCGTTGTTCCGCTGCGTGCTCCCGCACTGCCCTGCTCAGTGTATCTCGCCTGGGCATCGTTGCTGGATGGGCTGGTGGGGAGACGCGAAACGTCAAGAATTTCAAATGCTCACGCTCATACCCGAGAACAAGGTTGTTCGACATCCGCTTATTCGCTCCGTTTTCTGATCAGGTCTAGGCATCAGTAAGGCAGATCCCCCATGGTATCAAATCATCGCAGTCGCAAGAACTTTGATCACCGCTTCCGACAATCGCACATCCAAGCATCGATGGATCTCATAATCGAACATGGAAATCAGCCAGTGCAACACGGTGCGCGCTACAAAACGCACGATAGACGTGCTGCCTTGGCCTCCCCCCGACACTCCCTCGACAGCATCTCCGGGTCGCCTGGCCGATCTCCGCACACGCTTCCTCGAGCTTGGAAGCTGTCCTGGCAACCTCCCCTGCAACCAGGCTCGCGCTGCTGGCCAGAAGGAACGCGCCCGAAGCCCTAAGTCCAAAAAATGTAGGGGAGGAGCTGTTGCTTCCCCCAGCTTGCCAGCTTCGGCCAGCGGCGCTGCCCGCCTTTGGCGTCCGCTGGCTTCCGCCAGTCCTCTGCCAGCTTCCATCAAAGAGGCGCGGTCAACTTCTCGAGAGCGCAATATTGCTCTACAGCGCCGCATGTACATGTCTATGAGCGTTGAGTTCAAATGGAAACTGTCAAATTGATTGAAAGGACTTCAGCTGACTTTATGGAACTCCCACGGAGCACGACTACATTGCACTCCCAAATGGACTCGCTTCGTCGATCCCATTGGACTACATAGGACTTCAATGGAACTCCATGCGATCCCATCGGAATCCACTGGAAACCATGAGGCTCTATGGATCAAATGTGCCCAAATTGACACCGATTGACTGTATTGGTCTCCATTACACTTCGTTGGACCCCATACGACTCCATTCGAAAACCCACGCGATGTCATTGGACTCCAGTGCACTTCATCGGACTCCATTGCCCCCATCAAACTACACATGACCCCACGAGACCTCATTACGACATCCGCCTCCATTGGACTCCGTTGAAATGTACGGACACTTTCATGAATGGCATCGCGTGTTCGCGGGGCAGATATTGGTTACCCGCGCGGCGCGCGCGCCCCCGGGTTGTCCGGCAGTGGCCCAGGGTGTCCCGCATGTGTGTCCCGCCGGCGTCCCGTCCGTGTCCCGTCGGTGTTCCGTCGGTGTCCCGTCGGTGTCCCGTAGTGAGATCACTAGTGAGATCTGTGGCGAGACCACTTGTGAGATCGATCGTGGGATCGATAGTGAGATCGATACCGAGATCGCTTGTAAGATCGATTTTAAGATCGATAGTAAGGTCGATAGTGCAAATCGGCAGTGAGATCGATCTGGTGAGATCGATCTGGTGAGATCGAAAGTGAGATCAATAGTAAGACCGATAGTGAGACCGATAGCGAGATTGATACTGAGGTCGATAGTGAGATCGATCGTGAGATCGATCTTGAGATCGATAGTGAGATCGACAGTGAGATCGATACAAAGATCGATAGTGAGATCGATAGTGAGATCGATAGTGAGTCGATAGCGAGATTGATAGTGAGAGCGGTCGGGTGAGATCGATAGACGGGATCGATACGGGTGAGATCGATAGTGGGATCGATAGTGAAACCAATAGTGAGATCGATGGTGAGATCGATAGTGATATCGATAGTGAGACCGATTATGACAAGATCGATAGGGAGATCGATTGAGATGAGACGTTGGTTCCTCCCCCCCGAACCTACTTATCACCCCAAGGGTGGCCAAGGGAAGGGTGGTCGTACAGGTGGATCTCGGCCACACCTCAGTATGCGGTTCCCAAACCTCCGGCGGGGGCGGACAACCAGAAAAAAAAACCCCTTCACATGGGCTTTGTCCGAAACCCTGAACCCAAAAACGTGTTCCTCTCTTCGGGACGCATTTCCTTTACTTCCGCCGCCCTCCGCCGGCCTTCCGCCGGCTTCCGCTGGCGGAGGCGGCCTCGTTTTACTTCCGCCGACCTGCCGGCCGACCTCCCGCCGCCCTTCCGCTAGGCGGCCTCGCTTTACTTCCGCCGACCTTCCGCCGCCTTCCGCCGCGGAAGAGATGTCAACGGGGTCGGCGCGGCGCACCGGCTCCGCGACAAGCTTCACGGGGCCTCCGGTCAACGGGCGCTGCTCTCCTCGGACGTGTCGCCACACCTCTGAGAGGACCACGCCATCGAGCGGCGCTGGCGACGAGGGCATCGTCTCTATCGCTGGGCCAGGAGAGAGAGAGAGACAGAGAGAGGGAGGAGGGAGCAGGGAGCAGGGAGGTCCATCGCATCTGACTGAAGCCGGCTCGTGAAATGTTCGCTTCAATCACTCGCCCAGGCAGCACCCGGACACATTGGGAGAAGACGCAACGCCAGAGCCTCTGTGCGTAAAGTGCCCAGCGCTGGCCGCTGCAGCATCTTGCTTGATTGTTGCTTAGGTTCCTGGCTGCTGCCGCTGCTGGCCTCAAGCGACGTCTGCGCACCTCGGATGAGCACTCCAAGAGTTGCGGGGGCAGGGCGGCGGGCCGCCGCCTCCGCCGCTCGCAGGCGGAGGGGGAGGAGGAGGAGGAGGAGGAGGAGGAGGAGGAGGAGGAGGAGGAGGTGAGGAGGAGGAGGAGGTGAGGAGGAGGAGGAGGAGGAGGAGGAGGAGAGGGAAAATGGAGGAGGGCTTCGACCGGGCCCGCCCGAGGAGGACGAGGAGGAGGAAGGCTTCGACGTGGATCCACCCGCGGCGCTGGCTTCAGGAAGACGATGACGAGGAAGAGGACGATGACGAAAACGAGGACAACGACGACGGCGACGACGACAACGACGACGACGAGGTGAGGAGGGAGAAGCAACAGGTCGTCGTCGTCCTCGTCGACGTCGTCGTCGTCGTTCCCCCTCTTCTCGGCTACGGCAGGTTCGTGTCGTGCCGACCCCGCCGTCGGTTCCTGACACCGCGGGGATCGTTCAACCATGAACGATCGTCGCCGGCGGCGTTCAACGTTGAACAGCGGCGGCGGAGTCGCCGCCTGTCGACACGACGCGAACCTACCGTAAAGTCGAGGCGTTGACATAAGAAACCCTACATAAGGAACGGGGCCCCTTTCTCCCATAAGTTGAACTTCGATTTCCCATGGAAAACCTCAGGAAAACAGAAGGCAAACTGCAGCCCAATCAAGGAACACCGAGCCCCTCCACAACGAAAAGGGTTCCTTCTTCAGGGGCCCGACTGTACGCAAGGGTAACCCTGGGCAAGAGGGACACCTGGTGCGCGGCGCTAAGGGCCCGCGGCAGGGCCGGATCCAAGCGCGCAGGCCTCAGCGGTGCGGGGACCACCGTGGGCAAGCACCCCGGGCAAAAAGGTCCACTCTCACGGGTGGCCGACGTTCCCCTGGCCCTACAGTCATCGGCCTGACCTAAGGAACGATAAATGAGGAACGAAGCCCCTTTTATATCCCAAGGAATAACGCATAAGGAACGATAAATAAGAAATAATGCATAAGGAACTGTAGATAACGCATGCAAACCTAAGGAACGACCGAGCCCCTTTTGAAAAGTAAGTGTTACTTATTCAAGCCGCTCACTGTATCCCCCCCCCCGCACGATGGTCACACGGGCGCCCCTCTGGACGCACAGCAGCGCCAGGGCCTTGCCCAGCCCCTGCGAGCCACCTCGCGCGCCGCGGCGCGCCGTCGTCGCCGTCGTCGTCGATGCTGCAGTCGCATACCATCCTCATCACCATCACCATCCTCATCATCACCAACATCATCCTCATCATCACCATCATCAGCATCAGCATCAGCATCAGTATCATCATCATCATCAGCATCATCATGATCATCATATTCATCATACTCATCATCATCATCATCATCACCACCACCACCACCACCATCATCATCATCATCATCATCAACAACATCACAATCATCATCATCATCATCATCATCATCATCACCATCATCAGTCTAATCATCATCAACAGCAGCATCATCCTAATCATCATCATTATCATCGTCATCATCACGATCATGATCATCAGCAGCAGCAGGGCCATGACAATCCGCTGCACCATCACCAACACAATCATTAACAACATCACCATCGTCATCATGACCACAGTCATCGTAATCATCAACACAACCACAACCATCATCATCGTCGTTTTAGTCTCCATAATCGTCATCGTCGTTACCCTCGTCATCACATCGTGGTCGTCTTCACCTTGCTCATCATAATCCTCATCATCATCAACGGCATGAACATCGCCAACGCCATCACCACAACCATAATAATCATGAACAGCATCCATCATTATCATGATCATCATCATCGACCGTTCCAGCATCATCTATAGCTGCCTGAACAATATCATTGTGATGAGGATGCTCATCATCATAATCATTATCATCAGGAGCAGCAGCCTCAACCTCGTCATCAGCAGCAGCAACATCGTCATCACCGTCTTCGCCCTCCCCATCAACATCATCTGCAGCAGTAGCATCGTCATCCCAACAATCAGCACCAAAATCCTCATCAGCATCATCATCACTATCGCCATCGCCATCACCAACACCATCACCATCACCTTCATCATCATCATCATCAGTACCACCATACCATCATCATCACAATCAACATCATCATCATCGTCATCAGCATCATAAGCACACCTGCCATCATCATCAGCGTCATCCTCATGACCTTCATCGCCGTCATCATCGTCATCATCACCATCATCATAATCAGAATCAGAATCAGAATAAGAATAAGAATCAGAATCAGCATCATCATCCGCAGCAGCATCATCATCCCCTGCAGGCATCATCACCACCAGAACCACATCCAACACCACAATCACCACTAGCATCATCATCACCAACACGATTCATTATCTTCATCTTCGTCCTCATCATCGTCATCCTCAGCAACAGCATCAGCATCAGCAGCATCATCATCAGCATCATCATCACCATTAGCATCCACAACAGCATCATCATCATCATCACCAACACCAGCATCGCCATCATCATGAATATCAGCAGGAGCAGCAGCCTCGCCATCATCATCATCACAACCACCACCACCAACATCATCATCAGCACCATCAGCCTCAGCATCCTCACCATCGCCATCATCATTTTCATCATCATCATCATCATCATCATCATCATCATCATCGTCATCATCATCATCATCATCAGAATCAGCATCAGCATCACCATCGCCATCGTCCTCCGCCGTATTAGTATAATCAGCATCACCAGCATGGGCATCATCAGCACCAGAACCAGTATCATCCGCGACATACTTAGCATCCTAATCAGCATCACCAGCATCATCATCATCATCATCATCATCATCATCATCATCATCATCATCATCATCATCATCATCATCATCATCATCATCATCATCATAATCGTCATCATCAGCATCAGCAGCATCATGTTTGTGCTCATCACCATAATCGTCATCATCATTATCTTCATCATCAACGGCATACTCATCATCACTATCATCAAAATCACCGTCATCATCAGAAGCATCGCCATCAACAACAGCATCATCGCCATCACCTTGATCATGATCATCATCATCATCATCATCATCATCATCATCATCATCATCCTCATCATCATCGTCAGCATCATCAACGGCATCAGAATCATCATCGCCATCATCATCATCACCATCACCAGCATCAGTATCGCCATTATCGTCATCAACGACATCAGCATCATAAGCAGACTGGCCATCACATCATCATCATCATCATCATCATCATCATCATCATCATCATCATCATCAGCATCATCATCATCATCATCATCATCATCCTCATCACCTTCATCGTCATCTTCTTCATCATCATCACCATCATCCACTTCATCATCATCATCATCATCATCATCAGCATCATCTGCAGCATCCACAACAGCATCATCACCGTCATCACCATCATCATCATCATCATCATCATCATCATCATCAGCATCATCATCGTCGTCATCAGCATCATCGCCAGCATCAGTATCATCATCATCATAATCATCATCATCATCATCAGCATCATAATGTGTCTTCAGGAGCATCGTCATCATCATCCTCATCATCGTCATCATCAGCAGCATCATCCTCATCATCATCAGCCTCGTCATCATCATCAGCATCAGCATCATCATCAGCATCACCATCGTAATCATTATCCTCATCAGCATCATCGCCATCATCGTCATCATCACGATCATGCTCATCATCACGATCATCGTCATCATGATCATCATCATCATCATCGTCATCATCATCGTCATCATCATCATAATCGTCATCATCGTCGTCGTCATCATCTGCAGCGTCATCATGGTCATCCGCACCGACATCATAGTCATGATCAGAATCATCAGCATCATCATCACCATCGTCATCGTCATCATCATCGTCAGTATCATTATCCGCAACATCACAATCATCGTCACCATCATCATCAACATCATCATAATCGCCGTCATCGTCATCGTTATCGTCCTGATCATCATCATAATCATCATCAGCATCATCATCGCCATCGTCAGCAATATCAGCATCATCAGCATCAGCATCATCCCCATCATCATCAGCAGCATCATCATTATCGACAGCATCAGCATCATCAGCATCATCATCAGCATCATCAGTATCTTTATCATCAAAATCATCCCCTCCCTTCCTATCATTCCTAACGCATCTCCTCACCCTTCCCGTCCTCCCCAAGGGGAGGGGAGGGCGCAGAGGGAGAGCGGAGGATCGAGGTTCGAGGATCTAGGCTCGAACGGCCATTCCCATTCTCGACACCTGGAGACTCCGTATCAGCCCTCGGACCATGAAAATATCGGCCCGACCTCCAAAACCGAACAGAATGGACCCCGAGAAGGGGTCTGGGGACCCGTTATGGATAGATTCTGGCCGGCGGGGCAGGAGGAGAAGGAGAAGGAGAAGGAGAAGGAGGAGGAGAAGGAGGAGGAGGATCAAAAGTCTAGATTGTTGTCTCGGTTTAACCTATTAGGCCTCTAGGAGGCTTCTCGTCGCCACGACTGGATTCAGATCGCACCTGTGGCCAGAGCGTACCCCAGGGCCTGCCTGGGGGCCGATCTGTCCAAAGGGAGCGGACGAAGGGGAGGGCAAGGAGGAGAGTCCAGGGATAGGAGGAGGAAAGCTGTACTTCTTCGGACGCTCGCCTCTTGCGCAACTCTCGCTGTCCGCGTAGGAGGACCGCTCCCGCGGGTGGGGATATAGTCAAGACGCTGAGAAAAGGACCACTTTGGGATCAGGAGGCGCTGTTTTCTGGGGGCACGTCTAGGTGAGGGGACCTATTCGAAGCCAAGGCTCGCAGTGGCCAGAAAAGCTCCTTCGTTCCTTCCCCAGCGTTCCTCATGACAGCACGGATCAGCACGTCTCGGCGCCAAGCGCGTCCACACCTGTGCCAAAAATGGTCGTCGCCCGTCGCCAACTCATCAGACCGCACCCTCGTCCACCCGAGCCGAGCATCCCAGGCACTGCAGTCAGGAACTCTTGCTCAGCGGGTCGCGGCGGCGGCCTCTGTGACACGCTCTGCCCTGCGAGCGGATAGCGTGTCGCTACGCCCCGCGGGGCGAGAGGCTTGGAAAAGCTTGTGAGGTTGACGCTTGGGGACTGGGCAACGGTTATCGTGCCGTGCCGAAGCCAAAGCTCCCGACCGCAAGGCAAGACAAAAGATGGACGTCCGAGAGGAGACGAGCGGAGCGACGGGGAGGAGCGCCCCTGTGTTGCGCAGGAGGCGCGACGAGCAGCGTCGGGCAATTCTTGCGCCGTGGACCGAAGGACGAGGCGCGGCAGCAGGAGGGGGGGAGCAGGGAGGAGGAGGAGGAGGAGGAGGAGGAGGAGGAGGAGGAGGAAGGAGGAGGGAGGAGGAGGAGGAGGGGGCGAGAGCAGGGAGGAGCTGGGCGACGACCACCCGCGAGCAGAGAGAACGTGAAGCAAAGGCAGTGCCAGTGCAGGAACCGACAGCCGGCGCCCCCAGCCCAGAAGGACCGGTCAAGCTGGGTCGATCCCGAGGGCTCCAGGGCACGCCTTCCTTGTCCTCCTCCTCCTCCTCCTCCTCCTCCTCCTCCTCCTCCTGCTCCTCCTCCTCCTCCTCTTCCTCGTCCTCCTCCTCATCCTCGTCCTCCTCATCCTCGTCCTCCTCATCCTCGTCCTCCTCATCCTCCTCCTTGTCCTCCTCATCCTCCTCCTCGTCCTCCTCCTCGTCCTTGCCCATCGCCCTCCTCGCCACTGTACGAGCATGGGCAGAGACGGCCGCCGTGGTGCATCGCCACGACGCCCGAAGTGGCCGCCACCGTGCCCCCCTTTGGCACGCTGAGGCGTGGAAGAATGCCACGGTCTGTCCGGCAGGGTTTTTCGGCTCACATAAGGGACCTCCATGGAGTTGTGATACCATGACAATGGACACTCCATCAATCCTATCATTGAATTAAACATGTGTTTAAAATGTGTAAAACATGTGCTTAAAATGTTTCAAACATGTTTTTACATATTTGAAACATGTTTGAAACATGTTCTAGGCATCTGGAAGTTATTTGGCAGCACGCTTCTTTTCTATTAATCGACGTCCACAACGTAAAGGTTAAAA
This sequence comes from Prorocentrum cordatum, assembly GCA_963575745.1. Classification (NCBI taxonomy): domain Eukaryota; class Dinophyceae; order Prorocentrales; family Prorocentraceae; genus Prorocentrum; species Prorocentrum cordatum. The sequence goes on from CAUYUJ010000566.1 coordinate 47,822, forward strand.
AAAGCCCACCCCCATAAGAACCACCCCGACACGCGAAGTCGTTGAGCAAACGCGCCCAGAGAGGGAAGAATCAAGCAGGGCGGGGCTGTTCAGTAAACGCCCAGGGCCGTTTCGTAAACGCCAACTGTCGGGTCTGGGTGGTTTTGTCCGCCCTTGACTCCCTCCCTCTACCGTCGGGGCGTTGACCTAAGGAACCCAAAGTAAGGAACGAGGCCCCTTTTTCCCTTAAAATAGACTTCGATTTCCCCTGGGAAACCTCAGGAAAACTTTAAGACAATCAAGGAACGCGGAGCCCCTCCCCAACGAACAGGGTTCCTTCTTCAGCGCCCCCGCTTTACCGTCAGACTTCTGCGCGCACCGCCCCTCCTTCCCGAGGCCACCGCCCTCCTGCCCGCCCGAGGACGGCGCGCGTGCAGCCTGGCGGCGACTGCCTGGAACCCCTCTCTCCTCCGCGCGTGCGCCCGCTCGAGGACGGTGCACTTCCCGCGCGGCGGATAGCGCCTGAATCCTCATCCCATGCGCGCCCGCTCGAGGGTTGTGCACTTGTCGCATGGCTGCTCACTCCCAGACTCCTCATTCCACGCGCACCCGCTCGAGGATCGCGCACGTCCGGCGTTCCCATGCGCTGCTCCCAAGCGCTCCAGGGCCTCCCAAGACACGATCCCTCGTTAAAAAGGATGGATGTGCGCCCCGAGCTTCCACAACGGCCCGTGCGGCAAACCAAGGACACCAAGATGGCCCAAGATGCCCCGAAGACGGCCAAAGATAGGCCCAAGGCGGCCGAAGATTGATTCAAGACTACTCAGAATGCCTCCAAGAGGGCCCAAATGGCCACAGGGGGACCCCGAACAGGGTCCGAAGAAGCCAAAGTCATTGAGTTCCCCGGATGGTTACATGATGTCGCAATCTCGCCTTTTCGGGTGCCGTCGACTGAAGACGGCCCAAGAGGACTGCACGATGGCCCAAGTGGCATCCAAGACGGCCCCAAGACGGCCCAAGTGTTAGGTCGGCCATGTCCTCCGACAGGCGGGTGTGGGAAGAAACGCCAAACATAGCCAAACAGATTCAAAAATAGCATGATATAAGCGAAAAAAAAATCACCCCTGCATTATTTTGAGACTAGGTTTGAACATTCCTCCTGCAGGGGAACATGCCCGACTTGACCCAAGTGGGCCTCCCGTGGGACCCAAGACGGCCTCACGAGGCCCTTCGAAGGCCCAAGACGGTGCCAAGCGGCCCGACGACGGCCCCGAGACACCCACCAAACGGCCAAGAGCGCCCGAGGAGACGGCGCAAGAGAGCCCGAAGCCGAAGGGCACAGAGACGGCGCAAGAGGGCCCCAAGGGAACCCCAAGACTGCCCCACAGGAGCCCAGGACAGCCCCAAGACGGCCCAAAACGAGTCTCATCAGTATCGTCGTCATCATCATCACCACCACCACCACCATCACCATCATCATCATCATCATCATCATCATCATCATCATCATCATCATCATCAGCAGCAGCAGCAGCATCAGCATCATCATAATCATCATCATCATCATCATCATCATCATCATCGTCAACATCATCATCATCATCATCATCATCAGCATCAGTATCAGCATCAGCATCAGTATCAGCATCATCATCATATCATCTACATCATCATTCATCAGGAGCATCATCATATCATCATCATCATCATCATCATCATCCTATCCTCATCTCTATTCCTCATCCTCTTTCTCATCTCATCAAGTTCGTATCATAATCATCATCATCAACATCATCATAATCATCATCATCATCATCATCATCATCATCATCATCATCATCAGCATCATCAGCATCATCATCACAACCACCGCCACCACCGCCACCATCATCATCAGCAGCAGCATCATCATCACAATCAGCATAATACGCATCATCACCACCACCACCACCGCAATCATCATCATCATCAACATCATCAGCATCATCATCATCGTCAGAATTGTCGGCATTGTCAGCATCAGCATCAGCATCAGCCTCAGCATCATCATCAACATCGTCATCATCACTACCACCATCATCATCAACAACATCATCATCATCGTCGTCTCCTTTTATAACCACCACCATCATCATCATCATCATCATCATCATCACCACCACCACCACAAGCATCATCATCATCAGCAGCAGCAGCATCAGCATCAGAATCAGCATAATCAGCATCGTCATCATTACCAGCATCATCATCAGCATCATCATCATCGTCAGCATCGTCAGCTACATCATCAGCATCAGACTCAGCCTCATCATCATCAGCAGCATCAGCATCACCACCACCACCACCATCATCGTCGTCATCATCAGCATCATCAGCATCAGCATCACCAACATCGTCAGCAGGTTCAACATCAACATCTTCGTCATCATCAGCATCAGCAGCACCAGCATAATCAGCATCATCGTCATCAACATCATCATCACAATCAGCATCATCATCAATATCATCATCATCATCATCATCATCATCATCATCATCATCATCATCATCATCATCATCATCATCATCGTCGTCATCACCATCCTCGTCATCAGCATCATCCTCATCCTCATCCTCATCCTCATCCTCCCCATCATCATCACCTTCTTTCCTATCATGTCTGATGCATCTCCTCACCCTCTCCGTCCTCCCCAAGGGGAGGGGAGGGCGCAGAGGGAGAGCAGAGGATCGAGGTTCAAGGATCCAGGCTCGAACGGTCATTCCCATTCTCGACATCTGGAGACTCCCTGCGAGTCTTCGGACCATCATCATCATCAGCAGCATCATCATCGTCATCAGCATCATCAGCATCATCATCATCATCATCATCATCATCATCATCATCATCATCATCACCATCCTCATAATCAAATACATAATCATTATCAGCATCAGCGTCAGCATCATTATGAGATTCATCGCCATCATCAGCATCATCATCAGCATCATCATCATCTTCATCAGCATCATCATAATCAGAATCAGCATCATCATTATCAGCATCAGCGTCAGCATCACCATCAGCATCATCGTCATCATCAGCACCTTCACCATCACCATCGTCATCATCACCATCATCATCAGCATCACCAGCAGAATCATCGAAACCATCATCATCATCATCATAATCATCATAATCAGCATCAGCATCATCACCATAATCGTCCTCGTCATCGTCATCGTCATCGTCATCATCATCATCATCATCACCACCATCATCATCGTCGTCGTCACCTCCATCATCAACAGAATCCTCATCATCCTCATCACGGCTCTCCCAAATCTGTAGACACCAGGTGTCACACGTAACGGCCTCCCGCGCCCCCTCGAACAGTCGCCACCCAGAACGTTGGGCTGGCACGGTGGCGGGACTTGCCGCAGGCAACTGGATTAGGACGGGGTAAGAGAAAACCAAAGAGCTCTCGAGAGGCGACTTTGATTTTCTGCCTGGCTCTGACACATGTCACGAATACTCTTCCGAATACGAGCCTCAATTGTTACGGAACGTGCGCACTCGCACATGCGAGTACGTCACCCTGCAGCAGAGCAGGTGGCGCGCGGCAACCGCAATAGTGCACTGCATGGCGGGGCAAAACCAGAAGATGCCGTAGTCGGGCCAGTCAGCAGAATGTAGTAAAGTAAGGACGCAAGCTCCTGGGGCATCCGATTTGCAACGCCTCGTTTTGCTTCCATCCAAATGGGAAAGGTCGGCTGGCGACATCGGCTGGCGAAATCGGCTGGCTGAGGCCGAAACGAGGATCCTCGGTAGAGCATCTCATCCGTATGGGGGGGGCCAACTTGGCATGAAGAAACGGGTCCAAAAAATACACACAAATAAAAGGATTCCCCCATATTTCCCATATTTTCTAGGTTCTTGTCTTCCCCCCCACTTCCCATATTTTCCCATATTTTCTGGGGAATCGACGATGAATTATGTCTGTGTGATTTTTCCTCCTGAGAGAAGCGGGTCCTGCACGCTAGAGCTTCCACCGGGACCGGTGTCTCCTCCCGGGCCGTTTCTCACCGTCCTCGGGGCCCTGGGAATGCCCGCGGAGGGCCAAAACAGCGAAAAACGTAGGGACCCTCGCTCCCCCAGCCAGGACCCCTTTTCTTTACACCTGCATCGAGAACCACTCCCCGGACCGAGGCGGATCCGGCCGTGGCCAAGAGGGCGCTCCGGGAGCGCCCCAGCGGCCAAGAACCTCTGTCCTCGATCCCTTATCCTGCAGCCCACCCCTCCAACAAAAACGTGATGGCTTCTCGCTCGTCGGCTACACGCAGGAGTGACCCTAGGCACGAGCAACCTTCGGTGGTGATGGGAGCCTCCCATGCCATCTTGACGGCTCTTCCGAATCGACGCTCATGGACGCTAAGTCGACGCTCATGGACGCTACATCGACGCTACATCGACGCCAATCGACGCTAAGTCGGCGCGATCTCATCGACTCCAGACGCTAATCGACGCTAGTCGACGCTAAAGACGGAAATAAGAGGCTGGGTAGTCGAAACCAATCTGGCGCCAATCTGGCAGGCCCAATCTGGCAAACGGGGGCAATCTGGCGAGGGAGCCAACGCGAATCCAGTCTGGCGAAGAACCCAAATCCTCCCATCTGGCCTGGCCAGATTGGCCCTTGGGGCCCAATCCAGTCTGACAGTCTGGCCTTCGACTACCCAGAGAGGGTGCACCAGGCTCCCAGGATTTGCCACCGACGTAACCGTTGGTGCGCATCGTGCCGATCGCTGCGTGCGACGAGACAACGGCGGCCCGCGTGTTTCGGTCTGCTCCCCCCCCTAGCATGAGGTCAGGTGTGTCCCCCTACAGGCCGATGTTCGACGAGAAGTTGGAAATAAACCATGAGTACCCAAAAATAACCATAAAGATATTCCAAAAATTATCCCAGATCGGGGATGGACAGACCCCCCTTCAGCAAAACGCGGTTTAGTGAAAACGACCTGAGGCCCGAAGCTGGCGGGCGCAAGCCTGGAAAACAACGGCCACGGCGCCCTCCCGAGAACCGAAAAAGGACAATTCACTACTCGACGTGTCACTGTTGGGGGGTCTGTCCGCCCGACCAGACTAGTTTGGAGGAGGAGGAGGAGGAGGAGGAGGAGGAGGAGTCTGTTCTTCGATATTCCTCCTGTTGAGGGACACGCCCGACCTAACCCTTTGGCACGCCCCGAGAGCCCCGCGCACCAAGGGGGGGGGCAAGAGTCCAGCGAGGGCCCCCTCTCCTGCGCGTGGCCGGCCCATGCGGACAAGCGCGCGCTCCACTGCTCGCGCGAGTTAGCTGCTCGCGGCTGGCATGGATCCGCCGCGCTCGTGGGAGGAGGAGGAGGAGGAGGAGGAGGAGGAGGAGGAGGAGGAGGAGGAGGATACGATACACTGGCCATCGCTCGGACGTCCATTCCCTGTGCTTTTGTTCGGTTTCGTGCGTGGCTTTCTCGCCAGATGATCAAGGATGCTCCTCGATGGTCCTCGCCGAGAAAAGATACACACGTCCGAGCGATGCCAGGAGTAACTACTCGCGGATGGCATGGATCCGCCGCGATGGATCTGCGATACATTACACAAAGGAAGGCCTTTTTTGTTCGCACGTTTGCGAGTAGGCACTTTGCGAGCAGTGGCACGCGCTCGGCGAGAACAGTGAGGGGCAACGATAGCGGGGGACTGGCATAGGGGGGGATGCATCGACCCGGAATCGGCGATACGTCGCCGAAAGATCAGCGATAGGACCCCCACAGTGAGTCCGCACCTTCCTGAGCAGGTTGGGGCTACTGGGCCCCTATCGGCGATCAATGGGCGATTGGGGGTCGATGCATCCCCCCCTACGCCTATCCCCCCCCATCGTTGCCCCCAAAACAGGCTGGGCGGCGGCCACCGGTGATGACCACGTGCTTGCCGGAGACCTTGATGCGCGGGCGCCTCAGCCAGATGGAGAAGAGATGTCCGGCGCACAGCACCGAGGCCGCGGCCTGCAGCGGCAGGAGAAGGAGGAGCCCAGACCCGAAGGAGGAGGGGACAACGAGGGCAAACGCTACCCTCCTCCTCCTCCTCCTCCTCCTCCTCCTCCTCTCCTCCTCCCCTGCCCCTCCTCCTCCCCTTCCTCCCCCTCCTTGCTCCCCTTCCCCACCTCCTCCTCCCTCCCTCCCCCTCCCCCTCCCCCTCGCTCCTCCTACTCCTCCTCCTCTCCTCCTCCTCCTTCCTCCTCCTCCCTCCCCCTCCTCCTCCTCCCCACTTCCTCCTCTCCCTTCTGCCTCCAACACTCTCCTCCTCCTCCTCCTCTCCTCTCCTCCTCCTCCTCCTCCTCCTCTTCCTCCCTCCTCCTCCCCTCCTCCTCTTCCTCCCCTCTCCTCTCCTCTTCTCCTCCCCTCCTCCTCCTCCCCTCCTCCTCCTCCTCCTCTCCTCCTCCTCCTCCTCCTCTCCTCCTCTCCTCCTCCTCCTCATCTCCTCCTCCTCCCCTCCTCTCCTCTCCTCTCCTCCTCCTCCTCCTCCTCCTCTCCTCCTCTCTCTCCTCCTCCCCTCCTCCTCCTCCTCCTCCTCCTCTCCTCATCCTCCTCCTCTCCTCTCCTCCTCCTTCCCTCTCTCTCCTCCTCCTCTCCTCTCCTCTCCTCTCCTCCTCCTCTCCTTTCTCTCCTCCTCTCCTCCTCTCCTCCCCTCCTCCCTCTCCTCCTCCTCTCTCCTCTCCTCCCCTATCCTCTCCTCTCCTCCTTCCTCTTCCTCCTCCTCCTCCTCCTCCTCTCCTCCTCCTCCTCCTCCTCCTCCTCCTCCTCTCCTCCTCATCTCTCCCCTCCTCCTCCTCCTCCCCTCCTCCTCCTCCTCCTCCCTTCCTCCTTCCTCCTCCTCCTCCCTCCCTCTCCTCCTCCTCCTCCTCCTCCTCTCCTCCTCCTCATCCTCCTCCTCCTCCTCCTATCCTCCTCCCTCCTCCTCCTCCGCCTCGCCTCCTCTCCCTCCATCCTCCTCTCCTCTCCTCCTCCTCCTCCTCCTCCTCCTCCTCCTCTCCCTCTCCCTCTCCCTCTCCCTCTCCCTCTCCCTCCCTCTTCCCTCTTCCCTCTTCCCTCTTCGAGCCTCCTTTGAATGTCCTGGGCTGTGACGAAGCACGGGTGACGATGACTTGTGCTGGGACGACAGCCTGGACGACGTATGTCGATATCTTTGGGAAATGGAAAAAGATCTCTAGGAGGACCCGACTGGGACTACTTCAGCACCAGCAGTGGCATCCCCCTCAGTCCTCTCATTCCTACATGCGTCGAGGACAACCTACCTCACTATCTTCGGGGAAACTGAGCCTCGGACAAGAATCCCTGGACATCGGGAGCGTACACGGATGATTCTGTAATGGCCCCATCGTGCCCAGAACTGAGGCATTGCGGGCGGTCGATGCTACAGCTAGGAGATAAGGGGATGCCAGTACGAATTGCTTACAGACCCCTATCAGGTCCCATCCAGACGGTGGGGAGGGCGGAGAGAATGGCACCTCTTTATGCATGCAAGCTGCTCCCCAAAGTCGAGCTCGTGGTGGCAGATCTCCAGGGGATCGCTCAGGGGGTGAATGCCTGGCACCAAGACCAGACTGATGCTTATTCTACGCACGCCAACATCTGGCGGACGATATTTCATGTGCAGAGAGACCTGCACCCTGCCGCGTACTGGTGCCCAGCACACGTCGAGATAGAATGATATCTTGAAAAGTGTGCTTCTCGGGCCCCGTGGGAGCTCATGCTGGGGGTTGATTACTTGGCCAGGCATGTCGCTGAATGATACCCCTTCGCAAACACCCTTGTGATGTCTTACGGATCTACGAATCTGAGTTGCAGGACGCCGAGATGCAGGCTCGGTTCTTTTCGTATGCAGCCGCATGTCTGATCTCCAGGGATGCGGAGTCTGGGAGCCCTGGCAGATTCAAGATGAGAGTGAGCGAGCCCACACAATGGGCAGGTACATGCCCTCACACGGTTGCTGTCTGGAGCCCCAGGGCTTACCAGTGCAAGTGCTGCTTGGCCACTGCGAGGACTCCGGCCAGTCTTCCTCGGGAGCGGCCAAGAGGGGGGTGTCAAAGAGGGGGGGGTGCAAATCATGACCGGCGGCATGTGCGCGGCCTAGCGGGGGGGCCAGGGACGTAATGAAATAAGAAGAGGCGCCATGAAATCTGGGGAGATATCATGGCCCCCGCCATGATCCCCCCCACCTAGTCATCACCCCCCTCTTTTCCGCCCACGACTTCCTCAAGTGTTGTCTGGTCCCCCCAACTATGCTGTCCGCCAGCCCTCGGAGCAACAGGCTCCGAGAGCCAGCAGAAAGAAGGACTTGCAGCAGGCCCCGCTGTACAGGAGCGAGGTTGCTCAGGTTGCCCTTCACTTTGCTGGTTCCCTTGCCGAAGGGGCCTCCCAGGGACGTCCCTCCTGGTCCGAGGGGGTCGATACCCCCCAAACTCTGAGGATATCGTAGAGCTTGCTGACCGTCGCGTGCTGCTTGGCCGCGGGGCCATGGTGTGCACGCGTTGTGATTCGTTTCAACTCGAGGCTCGCCGAGTCGGAAACTGCACGCTGTCGGGGAAGTGTCCTGAGCCGTCAGAACATCACATTTTTCGTCGGCGGCGAGGCAGAGCTGGCTGCACCAGCGATAGGGCTAAACGGGGGCACCGAGAAGCGAATGGCCAGCGTGCAAGAGCGGAGAAGAAGGGCCGTCCCTGAGGGGTAAGCCCCTCCAGGTGCCTGAGGTTTGCTGCAGCGTTCTGCAGGGCCTGTTGTCGCGTCGGGCTTTCGGACTTTCCAGATCTTCAGAATTGCTGATGACGAGCTGGGCAAGAGGTTGGCCCTTGCTCCCGCCCCTGGCTGCAAGACGCGGCCACACTCACCTCGCCCCTCTTGCCTCCTCCCTCTTCCCTCTTCCCTCCTTCCTCTTCCCTTCTTCCTCCTCCTCCTCCATTCCTTCCCCTTACAAGTGCCTCCTCCCCGACCAGTCGGAAGAGTGGGCCGGGCGTTTCACCTGCGACTTCCTTACCATCTATGACACAGAACCGTGGAAATTAGTAACTTCACGGATTGAGGGCGGGTCGTTTTCAAAATGTGCCTCTCGCCTCAGCGCCGCGCACATTTTTCTAACACAAAACAGCTTCACGGATTGAAGGCGGGTCGTTTGCAAAATGTGGCTCTCGCCTTAGCGCCGCGCAAATTTTCTAATGCAAAACAGTTTCACGGATTGAGGGCGGGTCGTATTCAAAATGTGGTTTTCGCCTTAGCGCCGCGCACATTCGCTTTCAATATTTGCAAGAGGTTCCCGGATTGAGGGCGGGTCGTTTTCAAAGTGTGGTTCTCGCCCTAGCGCCGCGCACACTCGTCTTAAACATTGCAAGAGCTTCACGGATTGAGGGCGGGTGGTTTTCAACATGTTGTTCCCGCTTTAACGTGGCGCACATGCGCCTCAACAAATCCAAGAGCTTCATGGAAAGAAGGCGGTTCCTTTTCAAAATGAAGTCTTCGCTGTAGCGCCGCGCACACTCGTCGTAAACATTGGCCAGAAATTCACGGCTTCCCATGGTTAACGGACCGGAAATACTGTTTGGGCGCGACTCAGAATTGCTAAGGCACGTCACGTTGACTCGCAGTGCTGAATGCCCAAGAACGGCGTTTTGGCACACTTCAGGATCGTCAGTACGCAGCAGTCAGGGTGATTCGCGGCGTTGAGGTCCCGAAAAAGGTGTTTTGGTACGCCTCCGGATTTTCCGACAGTTGTCTCCCAACGGGGCACTTCCCTCAGTGGAAATGAATCCATGTAGGAGCCAACGAACAGGGAGCTTAAGGGGGGAAGACTTATTCCAACATCGTTGATAGGTGTCGGATTTACACTTGACCTCCTCCTCCTCCGAGGGCGGGAGGTTTCCAACATGTTGTTCCCGCCTTCAGCGCCGCGCACACACGTCACAAATGTGTGCAAGAACTCCACAGATGGAGCGCGGGCAGTTTCCAAAATGTGGTTCTCGCCTTAAAGAACGTACACTCGTCTTAAGCAGTTGCACGAGCTTCACAGCTCGAGGGCGGGCCGGTTTCAAAATGTGGTCCTCACCTTAGCGCCGCGCACACTCGTCTTTGAACATGTGGTAGACTTGCACGGATTGGGGGCGGATCCATTTCAAAATGTTGCTGCTCTCGCTTTAGCGCCGCGCACATTCGCTCTCAAAAATACAAGCTTTTCACGGAGTCGCATGGCTAACATACCAACAAAATTGCGTATTGAAACGACTCATGGTTGTCAAAGCGCAACACTTACGTTTATTCGCGGTGTTGAAGTCAAAAGGAATGGCGTTCTGGTACGATTCAGGACCGTCAACGCGCAGCAGTCAGGTTGACTCGTGGCGTTGGGGTCCCGAGAATGGTGTTTTGGAACGCTTCAGGTTCTTCACACGATTGCCTCCCAACGGGGTACTTCCCCTAGTGAAAATGAATCCTAGTAGGGGCCTGTGTAGAAGGCGCTCGAAGAGAGGGTTTGTTCCAACATCATTGATGATTATTGGGTTTACACTGTTCCTCCTCCTCCTATGCCTCCTCCTTCTCGTCCTCTCCCCCCCTCCTCTTTTTCCTCCTGCTCCTCCTGCTCCTTTTCCTCCTCTTCCTCCTCCTCCATTTCCTTTCTTTTCTTATGAATTACTCCTCTCCGTCTCACCCCGAAGCCAATTAGAAGGGCGAGCGGGACGTTTCGACTGAGATTCCCTTACTACTTCTGATCCTGAAGCCTAAAGATTGGCAACAGCTTCACACATGGAGGGCGGGTCGCTTCCAAGATGCTGGCTGTCGCCTTAGCGCCGCGCACATTATTCTTAAAGAATTGTAGCAGCTTCACGAATGGAGGGCGGGTCATTTTCAAAATGCGGATCTCGCTTAGCGCCGCACACACTCGTCTTCAAAGTTCTCACGGCGGGTCGTTTCAAACATGCGGCCCTCGCCTTAGCCGCACACATTCGTCTTAAAAGTTCGCAGCAGCTTTAAGGATGAAAGGCTGATCGCTTTCGAAATGTAGCTCTCGCATCAGCGCCGCGCACATTCGTCTGAGCAAATTGCAAACTGCGGGTTGAAAGCGGTTTGACTTCAAAATGTTGCCCTCACCTTCGCCCCGCACAACTCGCCCTCAACAGTTGCAAAAGTTACACGGGCTCCCACGGTTAACGTACCAGAAACTGCGTTTTGGTACGACTCATGGTTTTCAGGGCGCAACAGTTACGTTAATTCCCGATGTTGAAATCCCAGGAATGATGTTCCAGCACAGGTCAGGATCGTCAAGACACAAAAGTCAGACTCATTCGTGGCGTCGAAATCCCGAGAATGGTGTTTTGGTGCGCTTCAGGCTCTTCAAAGAGTAGTCTCCCAACGGGGGAATTCCCCCAGCGGAAATGGATCCTTCTAGGGGGCCTGTGAAGACTGAAGAATGAGCTCAGAGGGAGGGGCTATGCCAGTATCGTTGATGAATCTTGATTTTTTAACTGGTAATTATGCTCCTCCTGCTCCTCCATCCTTGTCCCTTGTAAAGAACTCCTCCCTGTCGCACCCCCAGACGTGTCGGTACGGCGGGCCGGGCATGTCGCCTGAGACGTCCTCACCATGTATGGTCCTGAAGCTCGAAATTTGCAAAGGTTTCAAGGATGGAAGGCGGGCCGTTTTTATTACATATATATATATAAATAAATTACTTTATATATATATGTATATATATATATATATATATATATATATATTGCCAATGTTGATACATCTATATATATATATAACACAAAAAAACTGGCGCTCGTCTCGGCACCGCGCACACTTGTCATTGAAACGTGCCAAACTGTCGCGTCTTGAAGGCGGGTCGTGAAAAGAATCATGTGGCTCTCGCCGTAGCGCCGCGCACGCTCGTCCGAGAAGGTCGCAACAGCCTGACGGATGGAGGGCGGGCGGTTTTCTGAATGTTGCTCTCGCCTTCGCGCCGCACACATTCGTCTTAAAGTGCGCGACAGTTTCAAGGATGAAAGGCAGGTCGTTTACAAAATGTGTCTCTTGCTTCATCGTTTCGCACATTTGTTTTGAACGAGTACGGCAATCTCAAGGATTCGCATGCTCGAAGTCCCAGGAAGCGCGTTCTGATAATATTCAAACTTATCAGGACACAGCCACGCTGTTTCGCGGTATTGACGTCCCAAGAACGGCGTTCTGGCACGATGTAAGACTGTCAGGACGCAAAAGTCGCGTTGACTCGCGACGCTGAAGTCCCAGGCATTGCGTTTGAACGCGATTGAGGACTCTCAGACAATTCCAATGGGGCACTTCCCGTAATGAAAATAATTTCTTGTAGGCCCATATGAAGAAGGAGCTTGGAAAGAGGGTTGGTTGCAACGTCGCTGATGCCTTGGGTTTACATATCCTCCTCCTCATCCTCCTCATCATCATCCGCCTCCTCCTCATCCTCCTCCTCCTCCACCTGGGGGCCCTCCACGGGCGCCGGGACTGTGGAAAAGACGACTCGGAACGAAAAAGCTGGCCCTGGAAAAGATCGGGTTTTCTGGGGACCCCGCTGGGACGTCTGGGGATGCCCTGGCGTCTTGGCATGAGGTGATGTCTGAAATCCTGAAAAATCCTCCTCGCGTGGATGGGATGAGGTGGAGGAGGTGGATTGGGAATACCCTTGCGTCTTGGAGCGAGGAGGAGGAGGAAGAGATGTCTGAAGAGTCAAAGGATCGGATGTCCGGGAGTACCCTTTGCGTTTTGCCACCGCTGCGGCGTCCGGGTGTGCCAAGACAACAACGAAAAAACATCGCCGGGAAAGAGGAGGAGGGAGGAGGTGGGAGGAAGAAAAGGAGGGCGGAGGATGGGCGGAGGAGAGAGAAGAAAGAGAGAGAGAGAGAGAAAGAGACGAGGGAGGAGAGAGGAGGGGGAGGAGGAGGGAAAGGAAGAGGGGGAGGAGGAAGAGGAAGAGGAAGAGGAGGAGGAGGAGGAGGAGGAGGAGGAGAAGGAGGAGGAGGGAGGAGGAGGAGGAGGAGGAGGAGCGAAGGGGAGGAGCGAGGGGGAGGAGGAACAGGCACTGGCGCACTCGACCAGCGACCACGCTCGCAACTGGTCGGCCCAACAGTTTTTTTTTACCTCGACAGGCCTCACCGCTTCAATGACTTCTCGCAGCAACAGCGGGCACTGCAGCGAGAAAAATCGCAGCTGCAAAGAAACACTGAACAATTATCTTAAAACAGCTGCGAATGTGAGGTGGGTGTGCCTGGGCGCTCCACGAGGCCAGGCAGCAGAGACCCACCTCAGGGTGGCCCCTCACAGGCACACAGGGACCAAGGGGACCCTGCTACACCTGGACAAGGGCCGAGACAGAGGCACGGCAAGCACAGAGCCCCCGCCCTGCACACGAAAAGAAGGGAGGCGGCCCTCTACACAGGAGGGCGACCAAAACAAAAGCCCACCAGAGTTAGGCGGGAGCAAGGCCACCAGCAGGATCCTGCAAGTGGAAAAGCAGCACAGACCGACAGCCCTCGACTGGACAAGAGGACAGGCGGATTCAGCCAGAGCGCTGGGCTGCGAAGTGTTGGGGCTAGGAGCCGGAGCTCCAGTCCACAGCAAAACCTCCAACTAGGACATGGGGCGGAACGCCCTCATACTCCCAAGACTAGGCACCTCCACGCGCAACGAACGCGAGCACACACACGAACGAGAGGAGGGCCAGGCGCTGGGGCCAGGGACAACTCACCTGGACACTGCATACGCCATTGGAGCGACAGTCGGGATAAACTTACCCCCGTGCTCCACTGAAAGGGAACCTTCAGGATGTGCGCACAACTTCCCCCTGAAGCGGGGTGCCTGACGCGCGTGCGGACACGAAACGACACGAGACGCACAGGATGGGCTAACACAAGGACGACGAGGCCTGCCCCAGGTGCTGATGCGCCTGGACGACAAAGCCTCGCCCCAGATGTAGAGCCGAAGCATCAAGAACGATAACAAAAGGGCCGAGGCCAACAAAAATAAATTCGACCACCCACACAAGGACGACGAGGCCTCCAGCCCCTGGTGCAACGAGCGCCAGGACGACTGGAGGCCTCGCCCCAGATGTGGGGTAAAGCACGGATGCCTGCCAAAAGGGCCAGACGCATCGGGCCGTGCTAAAGAGAGAAAAGCCAAACAGCTCTTAGAACAGTTCGAGCAAATCATCAATAGAAACTGTCACTGGCCGACGTTTTTCGTGGGGGTGCAAGCCACGGCAGAGGTAATTCCAGCCAGTCCCAACACGTCTGGATGGTTTACCTTCGCACCGCTCTCCAAGGCCTTTGGCCCTGTTTCCAGTCGGGTGACATTTGCAACGAACACATATGAAGAGCACAGAACCGTCTGAACAATGAAATGCTATGACTCTATGCCCTAAACTTTGGAGAACATGATCATCTAACTTAGACCTATTGCTACACCTACCTGGAGGGGGCTCTTGCGGGGACCTTTTGCCGAGCAAGCACTGGGAACACCTCCAAATACCAGACCACTTCTTCCAGGCGTGCGAGGTCTGAGAGTGGCTAGATGCAGCAGGCACAGGCACATAGGGAACGTGCAACGGCAACTTAGGCCAGAGCGGCAGCAGATTGGCAGCTAGGCTGCAGCAGGCACGGGCAACAGTCACTAAAGCGTCTACTTCCAAATTTAATGCCGCATCAGAAGGGTGCAGCCGGGGGCCATGCTTGGCACCAGCATCTGCACCTCTATTACCTAGGCGCAGAAATCTTTCACGCGGGGAGACGCCTTCTTCGTCCACGTCTCGGTGTGCCTTGACCTTGACGATGGACTTAATGTTATCTCCTTCCTCATTATTCGCATTTAAAATCATGCCTGAATACGAGCGCTTGCCCGAGTAGCGCTCAGGAATGGGCAGCAACGAGTGGTGCACAACGTTGGCACAGTCACTGTATAAGACCGAGGGAAAGCAAACAAACTGAGCAACAACACATCTGGCAGAGTACTCAGCGGCTTGTGGTGTTTGGGGGGAGTGGGCCCAGACTGGGCCTCTGACCTCTCCAAGGCACTTCCCGTCATCCGAATTCATGGAAAATACACCAAGCAGCGCGGGGAAGTTCACGAACAACGTGGCGCTGGCAGGACCCATCGAGGAACAGGTGACCCCACATCCTACCATTAGCGGGGACCAAAGGACCATCGGGGCTTTCGAGCTCGTCCACGTGCCAAGCATAAAGCAGGGCATTGGTGCCTTCCAGGGCAGGACGCGGCAACACATCGGCGGGGTGAGCGAACGCTCCTCGAGCACACAACGCGACCACGTGGCTGTCGGCCTCAGCAGCCCAGACACGAGCGGAATCAGCAACTACCGAGGCGGGGACCAGCTGAGCACGCAGCTGATCCACCGCGCCGAAAGAGCACTGCCACAGCCTGCGGAAGATACTGTCGGGGGCCTGCCCACAGAGCGGACAAAGTTCGTCAACCTGATATCCACAAGACAACGCTCTGTCAGCAGTCCAGATGGCGTCACACGAACAGGCTCTGATCCACCCCCTCTGCGCGGGGGAGAACCTCTTACTTTGAATGGCGGCTTGTGGCACATCGAGGCAAACTCTGCAGTCCAAGCCCCATTTAGCTCCCAAGTCCCTTCCCAACCCTCTGTGATAAGCATCCTTACACCGGGTTTCCAAAAGGCTAGGCGGGGTGAGGCCCAGACTAAACTTGCAACCTCTATCGTCCGTTATCGCGATGTAGTCGCCCATGGTCCATCCGAGGCGCACAAGCGTGAGCCTGAGCGCCGAAAGGGAGCCACGAACAGTAGGCCAGGTGAAGCGAGGAAGAGCAAAAACTGACTGCCAGTTTCTCCTCAACTCAGGATGCTGAATGGAGAACGGATGAACACGAGCCTGGGCTAACCAAATCTCTCTGCCCCACCTCAGCAACGGGGCGCAGGCAGCACGCCAGCAAGGGTCGTCAGACAACAAACGCACGGCCGTGAGAGAACGCCCTTTAGAGAAAGGTCTGACCGTCGAGAAGGCTTACCTTCGCATCGTCAGCAGGACCTGATCACTCACTCCAAGAATGTCCGCGCCGCACGTCCCTCCAGGGAGAGGACCGCACGCGTGCACTCTCAGAGCTCTGCGACCAATGGTGCCTGACTGACGCTTGAGACGTCGAGCTTTCCCCCCAGCCAAGGCCACGCGGGCTTTGAGCTTGGAGCAACGGCCAGAAACACGCGCAGCAGCTCCAGCGGTGTAACCCACACCGAGGTTGGCCGTAGAATCGGTGACCCTGCCTCCCAGCTGGCCGAGCGCAGAGGCAAGGTCACGACCAAGAGACTTACACGAGGCAACAGTGCAAACCTTGTCTAAAGAAAGTTGGCAATTCCTCATGTCAGGGGCAGTGATGGCACGATGAAGGGCAGCAGCGGCAGAGACGAGACCAGATACAGCATGCTGACGAGTGCCAGTACAAGAAATACTCGTGTCATCGATTTACACATCAAACTCCAGGGAACTAATGTAGGGGATGGAATCAAACGAGGACATAGCATGCACTCTGATATGAGTAGTGGCCATACTACACCCAGCTACCACTCCATTGCCCACGACATGAGGACCGTCCAGAATGCCAGCAATCGAGACGAACCTGCCGCAACGATAGGCGAAGAGGGTGAGCCGAGTGAGCACTTGGGGGAAATCCACCTGGGCACAGCGGGCTTCAAGGGTGTCGAGGTGAATAGTTTCGTAATACTTCAGCATGTCGTAAAAAAACACTCGCGCTGCATTCATTTCTGGAGGTGACAGCTTCAGCTCGAACTGACTGCCTCCACATAACATCCGAAGCTCCCCGAAAAGCACCAGCAGCCCAGTACCTACGGGGGTGTTGCTGCTCCCAGGACAGAGCATGGGGCCGTCGAAGACGGCCCCACACTCTGTACCAAGGGCAGAACACCCCTATCGGCCTGTAGCCACCTGTGGGCTTCGTGAGCATAGCAAGAAGAACTGCACTGATCTGGCTGGGCAGCTGACCGAGAGATTCCATCAGCTCAAACAGCATGCCGTGCGAAATAAGACCTTCCTCACTCAAGTGCTGGAAATGCCTACAATCAAATCCATCATAAGTGACGGCAGAGGTCTTCTTATATGTTTGCGAACCTTCCTGAGTTCTTCGGGAGTGGCACGGGGGAGAGGGTTCGCAAGAGAGAGGGGGAGCGAGGTCGCCGACGCCAGCCCCCCAAAACTTGGAAAACTTACCCCCTTTACTGGCCGATAAGCTGAGGGGGTCAGCCACTATAACCCCATCACGAGACAGAGTAGTGGCGGGGACCCATGGGGTGGGATCCCTGGCGATAGCATGGACATTACGAGCACCCTGGTCGATACCCTTAGTAAGCCACGCTCGCCAGTCAGCCTGAGAACGCGTTTTGGAAGAGGCCTCCGCCTGGGAGGCAGCACCTGAAATCGACCCAAAGAGATCGCGAGCAGCTTCAAGCTGATCGGCCGTCATCTGTCTGCCTCCTAGAGACGAGACCAAATCATGCACTCTCTCAAAGGTGCCAGAGAACATTGCAGAGTGACGCTTGACCGAGGCAGGCGGGCCACAGAGCAAAGCGCCGATCCTCGAAGCTTGTGCTCCTGCACCTTGGTCCGAGCTGTGCAGACTAAGGCAGGCGCGAAACTGAGCAAGCAACCACATGATGGCGCGATGCTCTGGATACCTGGGTTGCCCGCTCCTTCCCACAACACTCTTCCACATAAGCTGGGGTCC
Source organism: Prorocentrum cordatum (assembly GCA_963575745.1). Lineage (NCBI taxonomy): Eukaryota > Dinophyceae > Prorocentrales > Prorocentraceae > Prorocentrum > Prorocentrum cordatum. Next base: position 65,576 of record CAUYUJ010000566.1, read on the forward strand.
TTTGCTCCTCGTGCCCTTGACCGCCAGCCCCGCCCCCGTAATCTGCATCAGCTCAGCCTCGGCTAAATCGGCCCAGGCTGCGTAGCCTGGTGATAAATGGCCAAGCGCAGTGGCGGCATCGCCAGCGGCAACTGCATCGAGGCCAGCCTGCGCGCGAGTGATGACGTGAGTCCAATCTGGGGGCTCGGGACGGGAGCCGAACACGGGTTCCCTGGGAAGACGGGGAGGTTTCCTGCAACAAAAAGCTTTCAGCGACGCAGGAGACTTGTAGAAGGCTAAGTCAACTGGGCGATGAGGGCTCAAAATATTACCATGGACAACCGAACAACTCTTGAAGGCTTTGCCAAGGCCTCCGCTACAGATGAAGAAGTCAAGGGAGGACGGGCCCCCCTTGCCGAAATGAGTGTGGCCAGGCGCATGGATCAATTGACCCTGCAGCTCCGAAACAAACTTAGTGGCCGGGAGCTTGTCTGGGGGCATGTTGAAATCTCCTCCAATAACAAACGAGGCAGCAGCAGCATCCGCACGGACACCAAGCTGGCAGAGGAGATCCATGTTACGATCTGAGGTGCCTTCGCTGTCATAGAGATAGACCGAGAAAGCATCAAAGGTGAAACCTCTTGGGATCTGCACCTTCGCGTGAGAGAGATGGCCCTTGGCTATACCGCGCCCCCCGGGAGGGGGGGGGGGGGGCAAAGACCGAGGAAGGATTTAGCAAACACCGCAGCGCCTCCCGAAGTGCCCCCCATCCGTCAACACAGCTGGGGTCCACAAACTCTTCCAACCATTGCGTGCACTCCACTGAGAGGCGACGTGTATTTCTTCACTGGACGCTAACCTATGCTCCTGGATCAGGAGAACATGAGCAGGCGTGTCAGGAAGCATCTTCTTCAGAGTGCCCCAGCTGTTGCAGTTGATGCTGCGAACAGTCAACTCGATCGAGCTCAGCCCGTCAGAACCCTTGGGGCCGCGCGCGGGACTAGGGGTCACAGGCGAGGAAGGAGGGGCCGCGGGGATCCTGGGGCCAGGCACCACAACCACAGGAGCGTCGGGCCCAGGGGATGCCAGCACAGGATAGGCGACCTCAGGGCAAACAAAACTGGCAGACTCCGACTTGGAGGCCTGCAGAGAGCCTATGTCTGGGCAGCCTTCCGACAAAACTCGTTGCGACCACCACAAAGTGTGACGCACCGCATTCCTAAGGCCCCCTCGGCCTTGGTAGCGGACGTCGCGAGCACGGAGGGAACGACGGAAAAACTGCCGACAGGCTAATGGAGATGCGTGAAACGTGCGATTGCCGAAACCCCCCCTGCTAGGTGGCCGCGCAGGGGGGGGCTCACCTGAAGCAGGAGCGGATGCACCGAGTGCTGCATCCGTGCGGGCTTTGAGCTCCGCTGCGGTGGGCTCACGCGCAGGCTCAGGTTGCGCTGGCGCAGGCGCCTTCGCTGGTGCAGCAGCTCCTGCAGCTGCTGCTCCTCCGCTGGGCGCCGCAGGCGCTGCGCTCGCACTGCGCGGCGCTGCCGCTGGCGCTGCGGGCACTGCGTCTCCACCTCCACCGCCTCCGCCATCTGCTGCAGCTGCTGCTCCACCTGGAGAAGGGGGCGGAGCTTCACCACGTCGGCGCTTGGCCGCGAGACGGCGCAGGTGCTTGTCATGTTCTTCTCGAACCTTCTTGGCTTCGTCGCTGGCTTGCTTGAAGAGGGTGGTGCACATCTGCTTGACCCCATCTGCCAGCTGCTTGGACCTGCGATCGAGCTCTTCACGATCCGCAGGGGAAACTTCATACTCGGTGTCGTCAATATTGAGAAAGCCAACGTCGATGGTGAGGACATCCTCCTTCCCGTCAAGGATGTCCTTGACTGAGAGGACTGCACCTCCACTAGAATGCTCACGATCAAGCTTACCAATGAGAGTCTTGTGCAAATCCTCTGCCGCCTGCAGCTCATCTCGAAGGCTTGAAACTTCATCTCGCTGACGACGGAGGGAACTGTCCATTTCCTCGTACTTTGCGAGAGCGGCCTGGAGCCTTTTCTCAGTCTGCCTGAGCTTGCTGTGTGCACTGTTGACCTGAAACTGCAAAGACTGCGAGGGCAAGGGCTGGCGGCGATGAGCCACGGAACGGTACCTGGCCCCTCCCTCCATGTCCCCTCCCTTCTCGAGGAGCACAGCAAGTTGATCAATTTCATCAGGAGAAAGACCTTCCAAAGCAATAGGCTTGGCTTTGTCCCCTGATCCGTCATTGCTGGGAGGGTAGATCCATTCACAAGTCGGGGTCCAAGGCGCCTTACAGTGCTTGCACCAGGTCCACGACAATAGATTTTTCTTGCATCCGCACTGGCCGCAAACCCAACGGCCTTGCGCCTGGGGCTGGGGCGGAGTGAAGCCTCCTTTCCCAGATCCTTTGCCTCCAGGTTGTAGACCAGGCTGGAGGAGAGGATGGACGGCGAGAACGGCTCCAACGATTGACCGCCCCCTCACCACGCGCAGACATGGCGGCGCCAGCTGGTGGGGAATCTTGACTCGTGCTGAGCGACGGGAGCCAAAATGACTCGCTGTCACCCAGCCGTTCTGAAGTGTCGGTGACAGCAAGCACAACTTGTGCCAGAACGGCTAACTGGTCGGCCCAACAGACGCCGGAGGCTTCACAATGGAGACTGCAGTCAGGAATGCTGGCTCAAGAATCCTGAGCCAGCCTCCCATGATTCTCCAGGGGCCCTCGAAGGTCCGAAAAACTCGATCCTCGACAATCCATCGATCTCCTGACTACCTACCAAACCACCCCACCCCAACCCGAAGACCCGAATTTCGGGTTGGGGGGGGGGGGGTACGGGCCTCATGTGTGTTTTCTCCACGTTCCTCGACCCCCCCCCAACTGGAAATGGAGGGCGAATTGGGGCCTTCGGGTTGGGTTGGGGTGGTTTGGTGGGCGGTGATCTCCTCCTCCAGGCTGCACAACAAACAGACACACGGGGGCGGGGGGGGAGCGGCCGCGACGTGCACGCCCGCCGGCAGCCCGAGGAGGAAGTCCATCCCGCGCAGGGTCCGCCCGCCACGGCGATATCAGCCCAGAGCGCGCGACCTTCGGTCCACCCCCCCCCAGGAGTCCCAAATCGAATCGATGAGTCGATTCAGCGATCGAAATGAATCGGATCGGCGGAAATCGGCAGCCGAGCCGAGAGAAGTCGAATCGGCGAAAATCGGCAGGCTGGTACGCCTCCAGTAAGGAATCGGAACCCAAATCGGAATCCGAAGTCGAATCGAATCGGAATCGAAAGCCATCTAAATCGGATCGAATCGAATTGGAGGAATCGAAGCGAGCCCTGCCCCCCCCACGGGCACCTGGAGACACCTGGAGCGCTGAGGGCCAAACACGCGGGACCCTGAGATCCGGGCGTTCAAATTTGCTGACACACCGGGCGTTGTCTCCTGGTCTCGGGCCCTGGACCATCACGGGCCGATCCGGCGCTCGAAACATGCCGGGGAAAGATGCTGTCGAGCGCTCCGGTCGTGATGTCTCGCGATGTTGCAGCTTTTGTGACGCGGCGTCGGATCTCGGGGTCTTCCATCCCATCGTACGCGCGCCCCCTCGGTGCCAGAGATGCACATTGAAGAGGAGATCCACGGAGAAGAGGAACAAGAATAGCACAAGAATACTCGCGAGCAGGCACGAAAGATCATGCGAGATTGATGCGAGACGGACGGGAGGTGGTGGACGAGGGGGGGAAGCCGACAGGTTGGTGGCGATGCGAAGAAGAGTTCTGCGATCCGACCCGTTGCCCATCGCGGGGCCTGAAGCGCCGGTCACGCTCGGGGGGGGGCGCGCGCGCGCGCTGGCGCACGCTGCGCAAAGAGCCGAGACTTACGCGCGCGCTGCTCACTGGTTTCGCGACCTCGGAGTCTCCCTAAGACCATCCCCACCGTCATCCTGCCTCCTGCTCCTCCGAAGCATAACTTTCGAAAGCTCAGCAGGAGAGGAGAACGAGGAGGAGGAGGGGGAGGAGGAGGAGGAGGAGGAGGGGGAGGAGGAGGAGGTTGATGTCCTGCGTTCTCTACCCAGGATTGCAAAGGATCCTGTCTCACAAATGCACTCGCTGGAGCTTCCTTGCCCGCTCCCAGCGATCCCGCCGGCCCTCTGAGCGGCTGGTGGCCCAGAGGTCATCTCCCCGACCTCTCCTCCGGTCCACTGGCGAGGGCTACCCACCCATCCACCCTCCGCCTTGTCCTCCTCTTCGTCCTCTTCCTCATCCTCCTCGTCCCCCTCCTCCTCCTCCTCCTCCTCCTCCTCCTCCTCCTCCTCCTCCTCCTCCTCCTCCTCCTCCTCCTCCTCCTCCTCGTCCTCCTCCTGCCCCTCCTCCTCCTCGTTCTCCTCCTCCTCCTTTTCCTCCTTCTTCTCGTTGGTTCGCTGTTCTTCGTCGACCTTCGATCTACCGAGGTCCTTCCTCGGGCTCGGCCTCCGCGGGGCGCCGCTTTCGGGCCCCAGGGGCGGATCTGGGACGCACAGGCGCTCCCTGGGAAGGCGGCCGGACCCCGTGAGTCGAGTATGTCCCTGGGCCAGGTCCCTCGCCCTGCTATATGGCTGCGCGCAGGAGCCTCACAACTTTCTCTCCTCGGCCAGGTCCCTTGCCTTGCTATATAGCTGCGCACAGGAGCCTCACAAGTGGCCGTCGGTGCAGCTTGGTTGGCATCGGCGCGTCGCCCATGGCGGCCAGTTGGTCCCAAACTAATATCGCAGATGGAACAAGACAGTGGCACGCCTCCCGGGCGCCCTGCGCCCCGATCCTCTAGACTACTAAGGTCGGGCACGTCCCCCTACAGGCGGATTGCGGCAGAATAATTAAAACTGTGGAAAAGAAATTTAGAAACTGGTCAGAAAATGGCCAAACATAGCCAGGAAATGATCGCAGAATCGTCACCTGGCGATTTGTTTAGTATCCTCTAGACTAAGGTCGGGCATGTCCCCCTACAGTCAAAAACCCTAATAAGGACGCGCGGCAAGGACGCAAGACCCTTGGAAGCCGAAGTTGGGATTTTGGGGGCGGCGGACGACGAAAACCCCAAGGACGCAAGAGCAAGGAAGAGCAAGGACGCAAGGGTACCCGGAGCAAAGTCGCGCGTCCTTATTAGGGTTTTCGACTGTACAGGCGGATTGTGGCAGAGATATTTAAAAACTGGTCAGAAAGGGACCAAACATAGCCAGAAAAGGATCGCAGAGTCGTCCCCTGGCGATTTTTTTTAGTGTCCTTGAAGCTTCCAACTGTAGAGGGGCATGCCCGACGTTTAGCTCCAGACCTGGCCCCCCCCCAGGCATACCCCACTCCGGAGGCCTCCCCCCCGCGCCGCCGCACCTCCCCGCCCTGGGCCTGCGGCGGACCCCGTCTGTGGGCGGCTGGCAGCGCGGTGGCCGCCCCTGACGAGCCCCGGAGGGAGGACAGGGCGAGGCTTAGGTCGGGCATGCTCTCCTACAGGCGGCTTCTGGACGGACAATACAAAATACAAACTACAAAGTCAAAATAATAGAAAAGCCGTCCCCAGACTATTCTTTGACTGTCTTTCAATATTTCTCCTGTAGAAGGGCAGGCCCGACTGAAGGCGAGCCATGGATGAAAACCCTCGCTGGGCGGAGCCTCGGGTCGGAGGAAGAAAGGGTACCCAAAACCGCAACCCTTGCCTCGCATTTCCCCAGGAGGCCCTCGTCGCCACCGCTGGAGTCGCCTCGAGGTCGTGGTCAGAACGCACCCAGGGAGGGGTGTGGGGAGTAGCGGTGTCGATACCCTTTGGCTTTCCCATGGGATTTGAAGGTTAGGCGGGCCCCTCTGGACCCTTTGGGCCTTTTTTTTCACACGTCTTTAAATATACATACACCTATGTGTATATATATAGAGAGAGATACATACATATGTAAAGATCTACTGGCATACGGTCGGACCTGGGACAAACGAACATCCTTCAAGAACATGCGAGCCTCCGCCGGCCAAAACACACAGAACATCCGAGGGTACTCTCCCCAGGATGCACAAGAACATCCAACAGACACGAAGAACCTTAGGGTACCCTCCCCGAAACGATCTCGATATTTTTCCTCGGTACGACCGTCACCAGGACGAGTGCACGCGTGCGGCATTATGTTCCTCATGCAGTTCTAGCCGCCTGCTTCTCCTTTGGACGTTCCTGGCATGGCAGTCATAGAAGAACAAAAAACAGCAAAACAAAAACTGCCGGCGCTCGGCGCGGACTTCTTGGATCTGCGCAGGGCCTCCCTCCCCGGGGGGCCAGCGCGGATCCAAGACATCCGCGCGGAGCGCCGAACGTTGACGTTTGTGCCGTTTTCTGCTCTTCGAAGTCAGACAAGAAGAAAGTCAGAATCAGCGCCTGCAGCGGAGATCGGCCCCCCGCGAGCCGCGGGCGCGGCTGGACTGCCCCCTTCGCGGCCTCCTGCGTCGTCGTCGTCGTCGTCGTCGCCGCCGCCGTCGTCGTCGTCGTCGTCGTCGTCGCCGCCGCCGTCGTCGTTGTCGTCGTCGCCGCCGCCGCCGTCGTCGTCGTTGTCGTCGTCGCCGCCGCCATCGTCGTCGTCGTCGTTCGGGGTCGGCGGCACCGGCCGCAAGACCTCTCCAATCGAGCTCAGCGCCTGAAGCGGACATCGGCCCCCCGCGAGCCGCGGGCGCGGCCGGACCGCCCCCTCCGCGGGCTCCAGCTGCGCCGCGGGCTCCGCGGGCTCCTGCTGCGCCGCGGGCTCCGCGGGCTCCTGCTGCGCCGCGGGCTCCGCGGCCGGCCTACGCGCGCCGCCTCGCGCGCCTCGCGCGCCTGGCGGCCGGCCTGCGCGCGCGCCTCGCGCGCCTCGCGCGCCTGGCGGCCAGCCTGCGCGCGCGCCTCGCGCGCCTCGCGCGCCTCGCGCGCCGCCTCGCGCGCCGCCTCGCGCGCCTGCTCCATCGCCTCCGCCTGCGAGATGGGCACGGGCTCGTCGCCCTCTTCGAGCTCGCCTCTGGGCGAGCAAACCGATGATCCCCGGAACATGTGTCAGCGCCAACGTGTGCCTGTCCCCCGAGGCCCTGCAATGCGACGCAGGCGGCTCAACGAGGGCCGACACCGACTGCGCGCTGTCAGCGGAGCCGAACGGGGTCAACATACGCTGGGGCTAACACGTCCTGAGGATCAGCGAGCAAAGCAATCCCCACCCCCACCGGGGAGACCTTACCTTGGCCCCGCTGGGCACCCCACCCCCCCTGGGTGGGGATGGGTACCATCTCCCTCGGGCTTCGGAGCACCCGCCCCCACCCAGAGGGCATACGCTGGGAGAGCCAACTCTCTCTGCACTGGTGGGGGTGGGGATGGCTCCGACGAGGGTGATCGCCAGCGGGAAATGCCGCGGCCGGCGGCCGGCTCGACGCCGCGGCGCGCTCCTCCGCAGCGGCGGGTCGCCGGCTCGCCGCGGCGGCTCGCTCCTCGGCTGCGCGGTGCTCCCGGGCCCCCGTCCAGCGCCGCTCTGGCGGCGCCTCACCGCCCCCGGCCGCCGTCGCCTCTCGGGAGAGGCAGGGAGGAGCCATGACGCGACGCCGCGGGGGCACCATCGGCGCGTTGCTGCTGGGAGTGCAGCGCGGTCGGGCGAACAGCGAGTGAGCTCTCACGCCGCTGGGGCCCCCGCGGCGGCATGCCAGGGACGCTCTTCCCTCCCCCCCCCGATGGACCAGAAAACAAGCGGCACCACCCCACCCATGGCCCCACGGGCCGTAGCATATACCAGGACGTCTGGCGTGGGTTTTTGCATGGTATACGCTACGGCCCCCGATGGGCCGTAGCGCAACATGGAAGGCCGTAGGTGGGGTGGTGTCGTTTGCTTTTTGGCCGACCAGAGCCTCTGCGCGCACGGGCGCGGCCGTCGCCTGTCGCTGCCGCTCCCTGAACGCGGCCCACCCCGACTTCACCGGCGCCTCGCCGGCCTTGGCCCCCGAGGGCTCTGCAGCAGCCTCTGGCCGTTTGTGCGGCGAGTGCCGGCGCATGGGCCGGTTGGTGCTCGGCAGGGTGCACTGGTAGAATGTGGCCATCCAAGGAGTATCAGCCGCGGTAAACCCAGCTCCATTGTTCTGATGGCTCGTTGCTATCGGGTCCTTGACCAAATACTCGGGGCCGTACGTACGGCTCATGGCGTCACACGCGTGGCCAGCTCGGCCGAGGACGGCGCTCCAGAGAGGAAACAGTGCGGCCAGACGCCACCGGGCAAGCAACGTCTGTCCGAGATCGTGGGGGACAGGAGTTCGCGTCAAGTCGTCCGCAAGGCTGCGAGGGCGCAGGGTCCAAGTGATAAACGAGTCCTTCCAACTCACTCCATGGCGCGCTGGTGAGGAAACGTTTGCACTGAGCCGAAATGGACGAAAGTGTCATGTGGGCCTCTTTGAGGGTGTGCGTTGTGTCCCTGTTGGGGCCCGATTGTTTCGGCGAGCTGCTGATACTTGGCAAGGCTACTGGTGCTGGCACGCTGACGGCTTGACAGCAAGTTTCTGCTGAAGTGCTGGATGTGATAACACAAAACATGTTGTTCAAAGCCTCGTGCCCGCAGAGTTTTTTATTATCAGCCTGCTGGGGGAAGAGGAGGATCAGGAGGAGGAGGAGGTGGTGGAAGGAAGAGGAGGAGGGAAGAAGAGGGAAGAGGAGGGAGGATAAGGAGGGAGGAGGGAAAAGGAGGAAGAGGAGAAGAAGAAGGAGGAGGGAGGAGGGAGGAGGGAGGAGGAGGAGGATGGCCAGGAGCTTCGGCCTCGTTCGCAGGACATGGCCCTGCCCCACCCATTGCGTTCCCTCCGTCTCTCCTCCGCCTCTGGCCGCTACGGGGGGCTGAGGACGTCAGCGCACGCCGCACAGGAAGTTCACGTTGAGGTTCGCACTCCGAGCCTCGAAGATCCAGGTTTTACTCTTTCTCGCCCTCGGGGGGCCTTCCTCGTCGCCGCGGCGGAACGCGGCTCGGAAACCTGGTGCCTTTGGACCTCGGGAGTGGTCTACGGCCCCTCTTGAGCGGCGGCACGGATCAGAGGGGGCACTTCCGTAATCTGTGTGGTGTGGCGTCTCCACGACATTTGAGACACGGTGCGTTTGCCGTGTTGTCCGCGCCATCTCCGTGACGTTGATGTGCTGGGGAGGGCGTCGTCAACGTCCTCAGTGTCACCGCCATCGTCATCGTTATCGGCCGCGTCGCTAACCATAGCCGCTGGTTCGACCTTCGGCGAAACTGCCACTGCCCCTGGCCGCCCAGCTTCGTCACAAGATTGACTCGTGCGTCATGCGGTGTGGCGCGACGTGCGGACGGGTATCCCATGGCACGCTCTCGCTAATTTCGATCCAGGGGCTCTGGGCCCCGCGGCGCCAAGTGTCGACCACGCAGCGGCGTGGTTTGGCGCCGCGTGGGCTGCCGGGAGGCTCCACGCCGCGGCTCCTCTGGAATGGCAGCCCACGGAAAACGCTCGCATCACACGCAGGGAGACGGTGTGCACCCCTGCTGGTGCACCGTCCTGGGCGGGCGGCGAAGGGGCGCGCTCCTGCGCAGGCCCTGCGCGGGGCCTGCGCCAGTGGTGGGCAATTGTCTGGACGGCTACGCACGGCCACCATGCCAACCCGGGCACACATTAGCATCGTCAGCTGCACGAGCCGAAACTCCATCGGCCCCGACGAACACTGTGCAAAAAACGGTGGAGCTCCCCTTCTGGCGACGCGATGCGAAGGCCCTGGGGGCCTTCCCCAGACTGGAACCTGAAGCCGCGTGCGAACATTTAGCGAGACCGCATCCTGATCTTCGGAGCCCGGGATCGCCGCCATCTTCGCCCCCGCCCGCGTCGCCGAACTGGAAGACGGAGGGCGCCCCACACAGCCCCTCCCGAAGCAGTTATCCTCGAACGCCTCGACCCCCTGGCACCACCAGGCATCGCCGTCCCGCGGCGGCGGCACGCCCGCCCAGGACTGCGGCAACCGCGCATCCAGCAGCATCGCCACCTCATAATGCGTGCACTCACGGGGAACGCATGGGTCCGACAGCTGATAAATACAGCGAGGCCACGCCTGGTGCAATCCCAAACTCTTTGACATGACGACCCACGTTCGATCCTACATCTGCTGCACAAGGGACACTGGCTGCTTCGCTGTGTTAGACCTCCTTCCCCCTGCTGCCGTCGGCACAAGAATCACAGCGGGTCCATATCTACTTGGTCCCGCCTTCAACTGTCGAAGGAGCGCGCGATGCCGAAAGATTGCACGCGCCCCCATTGCAATCCTTGCCCGTGAAAGCACGGTGCTGCATCTTTCCACTCGCATTCACGCACGAAGGCGTCTGGCATGCCCGCCGCTGCGCACCCCGTAACCGCCTCTGGATTGAGACGCCAGCGATGCTGCAACCCTGACCCGCTACCTACCACCTGCCAGTCTGCCGGGCCATCTGGCTGTCAACCCTCTTGCAACAAATACGAAATCACCGCTGGGTGAGAACCTCGAATATGGCTGCCTCGCCCCCGGGGCGCCCAGCTACGCGCCTCCCACGCAATCAGCCCCCAGGTTGCGACAAACGCGATCTGACCCACAACTGAAAGCATTCGCGAGGGAAGCGACATGCGGGATCGCGCCATGGCGCGCGCAGATCAAGCAGCGTCATCACACGCCTGCCCGCCAGCCGCGGGCTGGTAGCGCCGCGCAGAAATGCCATCGACCGCCGCATTCTTTGACGAAAGAAGCCTTGCACATGATGCGCGTGCGCCCCTGCAGCAGCTGCCCCTCGCTGCTCCAACTTGGCGGTCAATCTGCAGCAACGAGCTGCGCAAGCATACTTCACCACTGGCGTGCATTCTGTGACGTTCAGCAATCTGCGATGTCCTAGTCTTCCTCGCGCGCGACTTGCCTCCTCCGAGGTCCATCCCAAAATAAGGTGCCCGCGATGCTGTTTGCACCTGAAAACCAACAGTTTGAGTCGTCTCGCAATCTCGCTCCGTGCGCACCGCCTCACTGTTAGGAAATCTTACTCAAACCATCCTGCACCATCAACTGGCACGTCTCACGCAAGCACGATGCGAGATGAGCTCGCGCTGCCTTGCGAAATGCTTTAGTAATCTTACTCTCATCGTCGATCCACAACCTGCGCGACGTCTGCGCGGGGAATGTCGCAATTCTTTCCGCGCTGAGAAGATGCGACCACCTTGGCAAATCTCGTGCCAGATCGCAGCCCTCGAACGGCTGATCGCGCTGGCCTGAAGGCTTCTGCACATGCCCTTAACGGCCCGACACAGCTCGCCGTCACACACGGCAACAGCTACAGACCCAGCACCCCCGCTGGGCAAGTGATCGCGAAGCTGCAGGCCCGAGACGCCACCACCCCGCCGCGTCGCAGAAGCTGGCGACGCCCAGGCCCTGGGCGTCGCCAGCTGGGCCCCCGGAGGCCATTGCCCGCGGCCGCCCCAGGGCGCGCCGCGAGCTCCTCAGCCACCACTCCGAGGAAGGCCCCCTGCAGCGCCGCATTGCCGCGGATCGCGGCGCTCCAGGGCGCCTCGCTGTCCTGCGACCACGCGCGCACCCAAGGAGCCCTCGCCTGCGTCCACAGCCTGGCGACGCGCGGCGGCAGGCCGACGACAACGTCGCCCGCCACCGTCGCCAGCAGCAGGGAGCCGATGGTCAGCGTGAGCTGATGCGTCCATGGCTGCAAACTTCGCAAGCTCCCACTATGGCCGCGAGCTCCTCAGGGGCAGCGTCTGGAAGCCTGTCTGCGTCGGGCGCCGCGAGGCGGCAGACTCCCATGACTGCGGATTGCTTCTCCAGCTGACTCGCTTCTCGAAGCTGAACGTGGAAGTGTTTCGTCGGCAACCCTCTCACGAATGTCCTCGGAAAGCTCTCAAAGGCACTCCAACTCTTGCCTTTCAGGACTCCATGAGTCCTTGAAACGCTGCTGCTTCTTATCCATAACAT